>CM042406.1:1492851-1600351 GCA_023634145.1 Thymallus thymallus
CGTGTGTCTGGTGAATCTAGACCCACTCATGCACCACTAATAGTTATTCTTCCTGGCACAGAACGTTGCGTTCTTGCTATCCAACTCAGGTTTTGACTCATTCAAAGGCAGGCTCCTCTGTTATGACTACTGGGATACATTTGTTTTAACACCCAACCTCAGCTAAAGTAAAGCACCAACCTAAACCTGTTCCATGAATGGCCTTCTCTGCTGCAGACCTCTGGTTTCTGGTCATGCTGAAATCTAGCCGAGGGTTGGAGGTGGAATGTATGTATGGGTGGTTTGGGGAGGGGATTGAGGAGAGGACATCTGTTTTGCGTGTGTTAGAGACACAGCCAGAGATGTGAGTCAAGGCAGGATACACATGATCAGTGGATAGAAGGCTTTAATCAGAGGCAGCCCCCCTTTACCTCCTCCTCCCCTTTACCTCCTCCCCCCTTTACCTCCTCCCCCCTTTACCCCTCTCCTCCCCCCCTTTACCTCCTCCCCCCTTTACCTCCTCACCCCTTTACCTCCTCACCCCTTTACCTCCTCCCCCCTTTACCTCCTCCCCCCTTTACCCCTCTCCTCCCCCCCTTTACCTCCTCCCCCCTTTACCTCCTCACCCCTTTACCTCCTCACCCCTTTACCTCCTCCCCCCTTTACCTCCTCACCCCTTTACCTCCTCCCCCCTTTACCTCCTCACCCCTTTACCTCCTCCCCCCCTTTACCTCCTCCCCCCTTTACCTCCTCCCCCCTTTACCTCCTCCCCCCCTTTACCTCCTCCCCCCTTTACCTCCTCACCCCTTTACCTCCTCCCCCCTTTACCTCCTCCCCCCCTTTACCTCCCCCCTTTACCTCCTCCCCCCCTTTACCTCCTCCCCCCCTTTACCTCCTCCCCCCTTTACCTCCTCCCCCCTTTACCTCCTCCCCCCCTTTACCTCCCCCCTTTACCTCCTCCCCCCCTTTACCTCCCCCCTTTACCTCCCCCCTTTACCTCCCCCCTTTACCTCCTCCCCCCCTTTACCTCCCCCCTTTACCTCCTCCCCCCTTTACCCCTCTCCTCCCACCCTTTACCTCCTCCCCCCTTTACCTCCCCCCTTTACCTCTTCCCCCCCTTTACCTCCTCCCCCCCTTTACCCCTCTCCTCCCCCCCTTTACCTCCCCCCTTTACCTCCTCCCCCCCTTTACCTCCTCCCCCCTTTACCTCCTCCCCCCCTTTACCTCCTCCCCCCCTTTACCTCCTCCCCCCCTTTACCTCCTCCCCCCCTTTACCCCTCCCCCCTTTACCTCCTCCCCCCCTTTACCTCCTCCTCCCCTTTACCCCTCCCCCCTTTACCTCCTCCCCCCCTTTACCCCTCCCCCCTTTACCTCCTCCCCCCCTTTACCCCTCCCCCCTTTACCTCCTCCCCCCTTTACCTCCTCACCCCCTTTACCCCTCCCCCCTTTACCTCCTCCCCCCCTTTACCCCTCCCCCCTTTACCTCCTCCCCCCCTTTACCTCCTCCTCCCATTTACCCCTCTCCTCCCCCCCTTTACCTCCTCCTCCCCTTTACCCCTCCTCCCCTTTACCCCTCTCCTCCCCCCTTTACCTCCTCCCCCCCTTTACCCCTCCCCCCTTTACCTCCTCCCCCCCTTTACCTCCTCCTCCCATTTACCCCTCTCCTCCCCCCCTTTACCTCCTCCTCCCCTTTACCCCTCTCCTCCCCCCTTTACCTCCTCCCCCCCTTTACCCCTCCCCCCTTTACCTCCTCCCCCCTTTACCTCCTCCCCCCTTTACCCCTCTCCTCCCCCCCTTTACCTCCTCCCCCCCTTTGACTGAGGGACCTTAAAGATGTTGTATGTATTGGGGACAAAGGAAGGGTTAGTCATTCAAAAATCATGTCCACCCCTATTATTTCATAGTAAAAGTGCATGTAACTTATTATTTGATTTGTTAAGACATATTTTACTCCTGAATTTATTAAAGATTGCCTAAATGAAGGTGGGTGAATTCATGCAAAAACTATATTTTAGTTATATATTTTTTAAATGTACTGAAATAGTTATTAATCTGTGAAAAATATTTCAAACCCACTTTTTAACAACAAAATGTGAATAAAAAAAAATGTAATCCAAGGGGGATGATACCTACTGTTTATCCATAGGAACAGTACAGTGTGATATCACTGATGGGTTAGATAGACTAACAGACAGACAGTGATGGGTTAGACAGACTGACAGACAGACAGTGATGGGTTAGACAGACTAACAGACAGACAGTGATGGGTTAGACAGACTAACAGACAGACAGTGATGGGTTAGACAGACTAACAGACAGACAGTGATGGGTTAGACAGACTGACAGACAGACAGTGATGGGTTAGACAGACTAACAGACAGACAGTGATGGGTTAGACAGACTAACAGACAGACAGTGATGGGTTAGACAGACTAACAGACAGACAGTGATGGGTTAGACAGACTGACAGACAGACAGTGATGGGTTAGACAGACTAACAGACAGACAGTGATGGGTTAGACAGACTAACAGACAGACAGTGATGGGTTAGATAGACTAACAGACAGACAGTCATGGGTTAGACAGACTGACAGACAGACAGTCATGGGTTAGACAGACTAACAGACAGACAGTGATGGGTTAGACAGACTAACAGACAGACAGTGATGGGTTAGATAGACTAACAGACAGACAGTGATGGGTTAGACAGACTGACAGACAGAGAGTGATGGGTTAGACAGACTAACAGACAGACAGTGATGGATTAGACAGACTGACAGACAGACAGTGATGGGTTAGACAGACTGACAGACAGACAGTGATGGGTTAGACAGACTAACAGACAGAGAGTGATGGGTTAGACAGACTAACAGACAGAGAGTGATGGGTTAGACAGACTAACAGACAGACAGTGATGGGTTAGACAGACTGACAGACAGACAGTGATGGGTTAGACAGACTGACAGACAGACAGTGATGGGTTAGACAGACTAACAGACAGAGAGTGATGGGTTAGACAGACTAACAGACAGAGAGTGATGGGTTAGACAGACTAACAGACAGAGAGTGATGGGTTAGACAGACTAACAGACAGACAGTGATGGGTTAGACAGACTAACAGACAGACAGTGATGGGTTAGACAGACTAACAGACAGACAGTGATGGGTTAGACAGACTAACAGACAGAGAGTGATGGGTTAGACAGACTAACAGACAGACAGTGATGGGTTAGACAGACGGACAAAGCACAGTCAGTGTCAAGTGACTCAGCTGGGTTTGATGTTGTTGACTCAAGAGGCCTCTCTCTCTCTCTTGGCCCAGACTCACAGACTACATACTAAAGTGAACCAGATGATTGAGATTTGTGTGTGTGTGCATACGTCAGTGCGTGTCTATGTGTGAGTGTGTGTGTGCGTGTATGTGTGTGTGATATTCTACCTGCTTGTACCATCCCGGGCCTCCCTCTAGACCTCTATCCCTGTAGATGGTATTACTGCTAACGTCAACCAGCTGTGATGTAGACTGACAGACTGACTGACTGACTATTCTCTTCTCTGTAAAGAAGATACCTACATACCTTGTGGAGTGGATAGTAAAATGGCTTTGAATTGAGTTTTGTTGTATGTACTTTGGATTGACTGACTGATAAAAAATAATACATACTGTATAAACAGTACATACATTTTAAACATGCGACAGAGATAGCACAATAACGTCAGATACCTATTTCCGTTGTGGTCCCTAAAGTGCATGGTGCAGAAACATCCATCCTGTTAAGTGCTTTGATTTGCTTTGTCTCAGATCTGATCCCTATACTACGAATCAGGTTAGAGCAGTTACCAAGGTTGAGTTCAACTCGAGATAACCGGTACCATGAAAGTGGCTCACCTTTTAGGCAGTTTAATTTCTATGGAAACGAATCCTTCAGAACTAATCTGCTCCCAGGCAGGCTAACTCAAGGCTAACTCAAGGCTAACTCAAGGCTAGCTCAAGTCTAACTCAAGGCTAACTCAAGGCTAGCTCAAGGCTAGCTCAAGGCTAGCTCAAGGCTAACTCAAGGCTAACTCAAGGCTAACTCAAGGCTAACTCCATTTATCCTGAATGAAGTGTCTGAGCCGCGAGTTGAGGAACAATTAAATCAGATGTCCTCCCTCTCATAAAGATTGCGTCATCATTCCCCTTCATTTGAGGAAGAAGATGGATTAAATGTTTTATTAATCAAATGTTTTTTTGTGTGTTAAAAATAGTAATGTTAAAATACCTACCACATTACACATAAAGTAAAACTTGTGTATACAATGACTTAATACAATTATTTCATCGATATAAGTGGGGAAAGAAGGTGCTTGTGCGTTGATCACCAAAGACGTGTTAACGTTGAGTATTTACATAAAGACGACACTTTTAAAAGCCTATTTGACACAATAGCCTGCTGAAAAAGCAAGATAACTTTTCTTTCATTTTGATTTCGACACAAATTCAAATGTGGCACTGACTCGCCCGTGGATTGATGTTTCAGCATTGTTTTAATAGAGTTCAGCGTTCAACTAGCCATGTGGACGAGCAATATCCACCATCGTAGTATGGATGAAGCCTGAGCTGGAATGTGAAGCTAACTGAAGCTGGCTAGCTTTAGAAATGCCTCAGTAGATCTAGCTTGCTTCGTAGTATAGCCCTCCGGTTCAGTCATGATGATTTCAAATTTAATTAGCTAATTTAATTATTATCTTCATTCAGTCAGTCTTCAGCATGTTCATTCAGTCTCATCTAACTATGTTATCTTCATTCAGTCAGTCTTCAGCATGTTCATTCAGTCTTATCTAACTATGTGTGGAATGTTCTGTAATGCCACAGAAATGAAATGTCATCTTACATCAACATTTATAAGATTATTGTCTCTGAACATTTCACAACATTTTAAAAACATTCTGAGAAAATGTTCTGATCCCAAATATAGTGTTGCAACAATAGGACAAAGCTGGTGCAGAGGCTTGCATCAGGACTCTTGTTAAAGCAATACCAACTCTCAGTGATCATCTCAATGTATCATATCATCTACTGTCATCTATTATCAACCTGTATGAGGTGATGCATGAAAAAATGAAATAATTTATAATTTGTATTTTTTTTCTTTAGGCGATATCTCAGGCCAGCCCGGGTGGCGATGTGGGTGAGACTCTGGAGGACCTCCAACAGCAGAACCAGCTCCAGAGCTTGGCATCATCCAACCCGTCCTCCCAGAGACCCAGACGCCGTGGCTGGTCCCAGGGGGTTCTGCCCAAACCAGAACCAGAGGAGGACCCAGAACCCTTTATCCTGGACCTCAGGAACTTCCCTGAGCTGGCCAACGCAGACCTGGGCTCTCACAACCCTAATATACAGGTATGTTTACACAACCCTAATATACAGGTATGTTTACACAACCCTAATATGCAGGTATGTTTACACAACCCTAATATACAGGTATGTTTACATAACCCTAATGTACAGGGAGGTTTACACAACCCTAATATACAGGGAGGTTTACACAACCCTAATGTACAGGTATGTTTACACAACCCTAATATACAGGGAGGTTTACACAACCCTAATATACAGGTATGTTTACACAACCCTAATATGCAGGTATGTTTACACAACCCTAATGTACAGGGAGGTTTACACAACCCTAATATACAGGGAGGTTTACACAACCCTAATATACAGGTAGGTTTACACAACCCTAATATACAGGGAGGTTTACACAACCCTAATGTACAGGTAGGTTTACACAACCCTAATATACAGGTAGGTTTACTGAACCCTAATATACAGGGAGGTTTACACAACCCTAATGTACAGGTAGGTTTACACAACCCTAATGTACAGGGAGGTTTACACAACCCTAATATACAGGTAGGTTTACACAACCCTAATATACAGGTAGGTTTACACAACCCTAATATACAGGGAGGTTTACACAACCCTAATATACAGGGAGGAGAGGACACATCATGTATTATATAGTACATTACATGACCAAACGTATGTGAACATCTCATTCCAAAATAATGGGCATTAATATGGGGTTGGTCTCCCCTTTGCTGCTATAACAGCCTCCACTCTTCTGGGGAAGCTTTCCACTAGATGTTGGAACATTGCTGCGAGGACTTGCTTCCATTCAGCCACAAGAGCATTAGTGAGGTCAGGCTCTGATGTTGGGCGATTAGGCCTGGTTCACCGTCAGTGTTCCAATTCATCCCAAAGGTGTTCGATGGGGTTGAGATCAGGGCTCTGTGCAGGCCAGTCAAGATCCTCTACACCGATCTCGACAAACCATTTCTGTATGGACCTTGCTGTAGTGTTAAGATTTCCCTACGCAGGAACTAAGGGGCCTGAACCATCAAAAACAGCCCCAGACCATTATTCCTCCTCCACCAAACTTTATAGTTGGCACTATGCATTCAGGCATCCGCCAAACCCAGATTCGTCCGTCGGACTGCCAGATGGTGAAGCGGGATTCATCACTCCAGAGAACACGTTTCCACTGCTCCAGTTCCAATGGCGGTGAGCTTTACACCACTCTAACAACGCTTGGCATTGCGCATGGTGATCTTAGGCTTGTATGTGGCTGCTCTGCCATGGTAACCCATTTCATGAAGCTCCCGATGAACAGTTCTGATGTTGCTTCCAGAGGCTGTTTGGAACTCGGTAGTGAGTGTTGCAACCGAGGACAGATGGTTTTTACGAGTTACGCACTTCAGCACTTGGCGGTTATGTTCTATGAGCTTGTGTGGCCTACCACTTCGCGGCTGAGCCATTGTTGCTCCTAGACGTTTCCACTTCACAATAACAGCACTAACAGTTGACTGGGGCAGCTCTAGCAGGGCATAGATTTTACGAACTGACTTGTCGGAAAGGTGGCATCCTATGACGGTGCCACGTTGAAAGTCACTGAGCTCTTCAGTAAGGACATTCTACTGCCAATATGTGTCTATGGAGATTGCATGGCTGTGTGCATGATTCTATAAATGGGTGTGGCTGAATAGCCAAACCACTAATTTGAAGGGGTGTCCACATACTTTTGTATATATAGTGTATCTCTGGAGCTTCTCTGTTTAGTACATCAGAGTATATCAGACATTGTTATGGTTGTAGTATTGCTTACATCCATCCAACCATCCTTTCAGATCTACCAGTAGTGTTTTCAGATCTACCAGTAGTGTTTTCAGATCTACCAGTAGTGTTTTCAGATCTACCAGTAGTGTTTTCAGATCTACCAGTAGTGTTTTCAGATCTACCAGTAGTGTTTTCAGATCTACCAGTAGTGTTGAGTGGAGAATTTAAGAAAAGGAAGCTATTGAAGAGCATTGGAATAAAGTCTGTATCTTTATTTTGATGATGAATTGGAAGGAAGCTTATTTTAATAATGACCCCAAAGCTTTATAGCAACCTATTACTCTGGCATAGGGAAGGACGACTGTCTTGGCTTACATAGTTAGTTTAGTAAACCTGGAGTATTCAGAGCAAAGATCTCAGGATGTTTTTAATGGCAGCTCCCAGAACAATGATACTCACCACAGGATTACCGTAAGCCTAACACACACACACACACACACACACACACACACACACACACACACACACACACACACACACACACACACACACACACACACACACACACACACACACACACGCACACACACACAGCCCTGCATATATGCAGCATTATTGTTGACAGACAATTTATTCAGCGACAACCTTTTGCACCTGGTTTTGCAATCCAGCTTCTCTGTATAATGTGAGAGCCATGCCAAAGCCTGGTCGACAGCTAATTCTCACAGGGCTGCATGTTAGAGTAATTTAGAAGCATAATGACTTTCGGTTTACAGAAAACGACTAAGGTACCAGATTGCTGGATTGAGTGCTTTCAGTAAATGTTAGCCAATGGGTAACAATGGATGGTTGGAAAAGTGTTGATAGTCTCAAACTGTGCCTGCCCTGGAGCCAACTAGCAGAACGTAGCTCATCAAATTATTGTATCCAAGGGAAGGTACACTCTTAGAAAAAAAGGGTTCCAAAAGGGTTCTTTGGCTGTCCCCATAGGATAACACTTTTTGGTTCCAGTTAGAACTCTCTAAAAGGGTTCTACATGGAACTCAAAAGGGTTCTTCAAAGGGTTCTCCTATGGGGACACCCAAGAACCATTTTAGGTTCTAGATAGCACCTTTTTTTCTAAGAGTGTACCATGTTTTGATCCAGCACGAAAAACACTTAATAACTCATTTTCTTCTCAACTGAGTAAGTTAAGAAGGAAACAGTTACTGTATGGGTCAAGGACGTTACTCTCTTTAAAGTGGACTCAATCCTAACTAGACACTCATGCACAGAACTCACATTTCTGTGTACATCATGCATTGATGTCTATGGGGATTTGCACAAAAACTCAAGTTAAACACACACACAGTTGAGTTCCTTAGTTAGGCCTGGGCGAAAGGCAGTATTTAATAGGGTTAGAGACTGTATTCCTCTAGTGGTGTTTCATATCTGATCGCTGCTACTGTACCAAACACACTGTGAACCACTGGCCAACAGTAGAGTTTATAAGGCTCTCTGTTTTGCATTTCATTAAGTTGATCATTTATCCCTTTCATTTCTTTCTTGCTATTATTAAGAGGCTGCAGGGACTCCAGAATAAGAATGGAGGGGGGCTTTTGCTCTAAAACTCATTGTATCAACCCAACACACATGCACACACACACGCACATACACTGACTCCCCCTCCCATCTTTCTTCACAGCTGTTTTGAGTCGGAGCGGCCTCTTAAATTTCCCCATGCGAGACCTCTACAGTGGGGTGCTTCAAGTCTGCCATGATGCTGGAACATCTGCATGGGGTTTAGGGAGAGGGCAGAGAGAACAGGGTGAGAGGTCGACACATTATTTTAACATGCTCTCCAAGTGCAGCAGATCTCCATTATCTCAAAAGTACTTTTTTTATACAGAAGTAAGAAAAAAAAACGTGTATTTTATTTTTAGTGTTGTTGCAGAGGGTTTATGTGTGCAAGTGGATTTGAAAGGAAATTAAGTTAGACTTTGGGGAAAATCTGACAAGAGAAGCCCAGGTATCCAGAAATTGAAAGCACCTCGTTATTATAACAAGGAAAATGTGTTCTTCATCCAAGTGGGATTGGGCCATCCTCTAGTCTATAGGAACCAGACAAAGCTATTTGGTTTTATAAGTCTTTCTTTAGGAGCCAGCGGCTAATATCCCTGGTTGCTTTAGTGGGCTTTTTACCTTGTTATCACGTCGGCTGGAATTCATTGGTTTTGACTGTGGAGGGTCATAGCGTGACAAAACAGAGTGAACCGTACCAGACTGTACTGGAGGGTCATAGCGTGACAAACTGAGTGAACCGTACCAGACTGTACTGGTGCACTATGGGGAATACAATACAACAATAGAGTAGAATAGAATAGAACCAAATAGAACCTGATTATAAATAATGGTGTTCAAATATGTTTGTCTTGTATATACACATGCACACAAACACTGGCCCCTATCCCCTTCATCGTTGACAAATTACCAACATTCTGTATAGTACAATCTCCTGATTGACAATACACAGTAACTGTTTTACTGGAGTGGCTTAGTATGGTTTGTCTGGGTCATTAATAGTGGAAGTGCCTGTCCTTCAGATGCACTGTTATGTATGAGTCACAGCCTATAATGGGTCATAGTTAGGCCTAATACACTTCCTCCACTTACCACTCAGAGGAGGAAATCGAGCTCAGCTTCAATATGCAGAGGTCTTATACAGCACAGTACGCTACAGTCCAACTTCACCCTACGGACAACTGGCAAGAGCCATTCAGTGGGCTGGCTATTTCCTCTCTTTGCCCCTTGGAATCATGCAGACTTGTAATGACGCCACAGTGTGTCCTGTCCCACTACAGAGAGGAAGAGGTAGAGAGAGAGAGAGAGGTAGAGAGAGAGAGACAGAGAGAGAGAGAGAGAGAGAGAGAGAGAGAGGGGGAGAGAGGGAGGGAGGGAGGTCGAGAGAGAGAGAGGGGGAGAGAGAGGGAGAGAGAGGTCATGCGCAGACTTGTTCCCGCATTTTTCAGCATGTTTTTACAAAAAATATATATTTAGAGTTAGATAAACTTGGATTTTTTGGCAGGGACATATACAGGATGTTACCCTCCACAACATAAACCTCACTCCAAATCAAAACTCCAAACCTACAACCTGTATTTTGGACGGAATTACGTGGAAGGCTTCATACCACCAAGGATTATTATTCCCAAGATATACAGCAAATGCTCTGGCAAACATACAGAAACCTGAAAACACCATCCAACCTGGAACTGAGTGAGGAATGTTCAGTCTGAAGATATTTTTTACTTTCAAAAGCCAAGAAGGAAAATACATTACAATGATATTTTACTTATTAAGTAGTGAATGCTAAGGGCTACCAAGCTTGCTAGAACAAAGAGATACAACTTCAAATGATTGAAAAAGCTTCTACCACATTCCCCAACGCACAAGTGGTTATCTCCACCCTGCTACCACAAAAAGATATTCACCCTGCCACCATACAGAGGGTGAATGCAAGCATTTTGCGAGACTGTGCCTCAAAACCTAATGTCTACCTGGCCAACCACTCCACCCTGGACTCAAACAACCTTTATGACCAGGTCCACCTCTACAAGGCAGCAATCCCAACTTTTGCCAGGACACTGAAGGACATCACCCTCAACCGTAGGCCCAGCACCTCACATAGGAGCAACATAGCAACGGACGCCCCGCGTAGACCAGGAGACTACTTTATCAGAGAGAGAGAGAGAGAGAGAGAGAGAGAGAGAGAGAGAGAGAGAGAGAGAGAGGAGAGAGAGAGAGAGAGAGAGAGAGAGAGAGAGAGAGAGAGAGAGAGAGAGAGAGAGAGAGAGAGAGAGAGAGAGAGAGAGAGAGAGAGAGAGAGAGAGAGAGAGAGAGAGAGAGAGAGAATGGAATAAGAATCTTATTCCATTCTTGTTGATTTATTATTTATTTTATTGGCACTGGTATTATAATAATAATTATATATGTAATGAACATCAAGGGACAGGACGTCATAATCCTACTGGAAACATGGTGTTGTGGAGACATTGATACTCAGTGTCCCTCAGGCTATAGAGAACGTTTACTACCATCAATCAAACATAAAAATGTTAAACGGGGCCGGGACTCCGGTGGAATCATCATTTGGCAGAAGCAGCACTGAATGAAATGATAAAAGGTACTAACCACATTTGGCTAAAACTTAACAAGGGTACAATCTATTGTGACAGTGATGGATACATATGTTCAGCTTATGCTCCTCCTTCAGATTCATCATATTATGATGATCGGTTTTGTGACAATCTCCATGCCAGGTCGCAGTTGTAAATGAGAACTTGTTCTCAACTGGCCTACCTGGTTAAATAAAGGTGAAATAAAAAAATAAAAAATACAGAAATCCTTCAATTTCAGGCAGAGGGTAAAGTGCTTCTTTGTGGAGATTTCAATGCGAGAACAGGTTCAGAGCCTGACAACACTGTGTAGTCCATTATGACATCACTGACATCGACCCCTCCTCCATTAGTGTATTCACTGTCAGACCACAGACACCATTGTCAGATCACAGTCAGATCAACGTGTTTCTGAAGAAAACATACACTGAAACGCAAAAAATGTAATTATACCAATAAGACACTTGAGGAAATTGAAAATGCAATTGATCAGAATCAGTTCTGGGACATGAGGAACAATTTAACCTCGACAAAGACACAAGAACTATCCATACAAGATGAAGGAACTTATTTTGATAATCTATACAAAAACATCCCACAAAAATACTTACAACATACCCAATTAGAAATTAAAGAAACATTTAACATATTTGAATTAGTCATTAAAAACAACCAAAACCCATTAGATTCCCCAACAACCCAACAAGAACTGAATGAAAAGCTACAATCTATAAAACCAAAGAAGGCTTGTGGTCTAGATAACATCAGAAATGAAATGCTGAAAAACAGCATTCCTGAGTTACAAAATGCTATGCTTAGATTGTTCAACATGGTACTAGCTTCTGTCTGCTTTCCTGATGTCTGGAACCAGGGGCTCATCTCCTCTATCCACGTGGAGACAAATCAGACCCCAATAATTACAGGGGAATTTGCGTCAACAGCAACTTGGGAAAGGTTTTCTGTAGCATTTTGAATTCAAGAATTCAAACCTTTCTTCAAGAAACAAATGTAATAAGTAAATGTAAAATTGTCTTCCTCCCCAATACACCTTACTGACCATATATACACCTTACTGACCATATATACACCTTACTGACCATATATACACCTTACTGACCATATATACACCTTACTGACCATATATACACCTTACTGACCATATATACACCTTACTGACCATATATACACCTTACTGACCATATATACACCTTACTGACCATATATACACCTTACTGACCATATATACACCTTACTGACCATATATACACCTTACTGACCATATATACACCTTACTGACCATATATACACCTTACTGACCATATATACACCTTACTGACCATATATACACCTTACTGACCATATATACACCTTACTGACCATATATACACCTTACTGACCTTACTGACCATATATACACCTTACTGACCATATATACACCTTACTGACCATATATACACCTTACTGACCATATATACACCTTACTGACCATATATACACCTTACTGACCATATATACACCTTACTGACCATATATACACCTTACTGACCATATATACACCTTACTGACCATATATACACCTTACTGACCATATATACACCTTACTGACCATATATACACCTTACTGACCATATATACACCTTACTGACCATATATACACCTTACTGACCATATATACACCTTACTGACCATATATACAACTTACTGACCATATATACACCTTACTGACCATATATACACCTTACTGACCATATATACACCTTACTGACCATATATACACCTTACTGACCATATATACACCTTACTGACCATATATACACCTTACTGACCATATATACACCTTACTGACCATATATACACCTTACTGACCATATATACACCTTACTGACCATATATACACCTTACTGACCATATATACACCTTACTGACCATATATACACCTTACACACACTAATTAATAAACACTGACCTTACACACACTAATTAATAAACACTGACCTTACACACACTAATTAATAAACATTGACCTTACACACACTAATTAATAAACACTGACCTTACACACACTAATTAATAAACACTGACCTTACACACACTAATTAATAAACACGTCCACCAAAAAAAAGAGGGCAAAGTCTTTGTTTGCTTTATTGACTTTAAAAAAGCATTTGATTCTATTTGGCACAAAGGGCTATTCTTCAAAATTCTCCAGAGTGGGCTTGGTGGTAAGGTGTATGACTTAATAAAATGTGTGTACACAGAAAATAAGTGTGCAATAAAAATAAAAAACCAAAGAACATAATTATTTCTGCAACATCAAGGTGTGAGACAAGGCTGCAGTTTGAGTCCAATCCTTTTCAACATTTATATAAATGAATTAACGGACATGTTGGACCGTTCTGCAGCCCCAGGACTCACACTATTTGACACAGAGGTAAAATATTTGCTATATGCTGATGATTTGGTTATTCTAACACCAACCAAAGAAGGTCTTCAACAGAACCTTAACATTCTAGAGTAATATTGCCACAATTGGGCCCTGGCAGTAAATGTATAAAAAAAAACGAAAATCATGATTTTCCCCCCAAAAAAACAGATGTCAGAAGCACAAATATAAATTCACCCTGAACAACACAATAATTTAACACACTAATGACTCATACCCTGGTCTGACCATATCTGCATCGGGAAACTTTAATATGGCAGTGAATGCACTCAAAGAAAAAGCCTGCAGAGCATTGTATGCAATAAAAATGAAAGCGAGGTAGAGAGAGAGGATGTTAAGGGTCTGAGAGGCATAGCCATGACTCACCATCCTACTCTGTGTCTTTAGCCAGTGGGTTGTCTTTATAAACAGTTGTAGCAGCCATCAGATGGTAACTACTAGCAGAAGCATAAACAACCATGCCTTTGTCTGGACCTGCAGGCTCGTGGCAGGGAGGTAGTCTATCAATCTATCCTCTATCCCTCTATCTTGCTCCCTCCTCTCCTCTCCTCTCCTCTCCTCTCCTCTCCTCTCCTCTCCTCTCCTCTCCTCTCCTCTCCTCTCCTCTCCTCTCCTCTCCTCTCCTCTCCTCTCCTCTCCTCTCCTCTCCTCTCCTCTCCTCTCCTCTCCTCTGCCATCCCTTTATACCACCACTCTACCATGCTCTCAGTCTAACTCTCCCAACATCCATTTTCACTCTTCCACACTGTCCCCTACTTCCCCAACCACCTTCCCTCCATCACACGTGCCTGGACACGCTGTCTACAAATCTACCTACCTACACACCCGCTTCCCCCAGTACCCTGGTTGGTTCCAGTGGGTTCAGATAGGACATCAGACTGGCAACAGGGCTGGGGCGGAACAGACCGTGTTGTCAGATGGGAGTGGAAGGAGGATGTTTATTTTTCTTTCCAATGTTTGGAAGATATTATTTTTGCCCTTACATTGTTGCACGTCTGGGGCTGAGCCTGATGCTGTAAATGTTAGGTTGTTTACAGTAATGTTAGTATATAGAATGTAGAGCAAGGACTTTTCCCTGAACACGTGGCCTGACTATGGAAACATTTACATGTTAGTCGTTTAGCAGACACTCTTATCCAGAGCGACTTACAGTAGGGAGTGCATACATTTTCTTTTTTTTTTTGGTCTCATACTGGTCCCCCGGGGGAACCCACAACCCTAGTGCTGCAAGCGCCATGTTCTACCAACTGACTACCTCTGGTCTCTAGTTGTTATTGCTGGTATAACTAGGACCCCGAGGAAATACATACCACATACAGCACTGGAAGGGTTTCTTTAACCTCTGTTGCATTCCCTTCATACGGTTGCTGTGACTACAGTTCCAGAAGCAGTTTTGTGGCCAGTGTATGTGTTATCAGTATTACTCTACAGTCATGGCTGTTTTACCATCATCTGGGAAAGTACTGTGTGTTATAATTGCTGGCCATCAACCGCACCATAGTCTGTGACACCCTGGCTGCGCCCCCAAATGGCTCCCTACCCTACTGTGACACCCTGGCTGCGCCCCCAAATGGCACCCTACCCTACTGTGACACCCTGGCTGCGCCCCCAAATGGCTCCCTACCCTACTGTGACACCCTGGCTGCGCCCCCAAATGGCACCCTACCCTACTGTGACACCCTGGCTGCGCCCCCAAATGGCTCCCTACTCTACTGTGACACCCTGGCTGCGCCCCCAAATGGCTCCCTACCCTACTGTGACACCCTGGCTGCGCCCCCAAATGGCTCCCTACCCTACTGTGACACCCTGGCTGCGCCCCCAAATGGCTCCCTACCCTACTGTGACACCCTGGCTGCGCCCCCAAATGGCTCCCTATTCCCTATGCAGTGCATTACTATCGGTCCTGGTCAAAAGAAGTGCACTATATAGGGAATAGTGTGTCATTTGGGACGCAGCCTGAGATTACACAAGCAGTTGTGTTGAATGTTACTCTTGGCAACAGGTCCGGTCCAGAGGCAACTTATTCTATGATTCTGTTGGATAATTATGAAGTGTGAAATCACACCCTCAATTCCCAGTTGTAGAAAGGTTAACTTTTATAAATGTTTCACATTATTCACTTGTGATTTCACACAATGCAATATTCTATACATGAAAGGAGGACTGGAGACCTGGGAAAGATTTTGCTAACTGTATTATCACATGAATTAGTATTTAATTAGTACACACATGTTGAGAAGGGTGCAAAAGCCATGTGTGTTTGGCAATGGCATGTTGTTCAAGGCAATGAAAAAAGCATTTAATTTTAAACCTATAACTAGCAAAAGACCAATCTCTTTCATAGTGTATTTTCTCTCTCTCTATCTCTCGATCTCTCTATCTCTCTTTCTCTCTCACCTCTCCACCAGGTGACCATCGAGGTGGTGGAGGACCCACAGACGGAGATGGAGATGGACCTGGCCAAGGAGGGGGGGGAGGGGGGACGCAACGACTGGTCCCTGTCATCAGAGGAGTGGCTGGGCCACAAGAAGTTGTTCTGGCCCCTGTTCTGGGAGTACCCAGACCAGGCTGAGACTGAGAGTGGGCCTGGCAGCAGGGCCAGCCTGGAAGAACAGGAGCAGCCCACAGAAGACTATAACTACGACCCTGAGGAGCAGGAGCCTGTGCTTAGTGGCACCGGGGGGACTGGGGTGGGGACAGGGGTGGGGACAGGAGTGGGGACTGGGGTGGGTGGCGGATGGGGCAGCAACAAGGGATGGGACTCCAAGGAGAACTACGGTACGTTTTTTTTTCGGATTAAATGTTTTTGTTGCATTCTCCTATGACGATCTCTTGAGTACGTTCTTGTGAGGACGAGAGTGTGGAAAACACAGGCAAAAATGACCTAAAACTAATGTTATGAGAGGTAGATGTCAATTCTTCATGGCTATCTATCTAGCTGCCCTATTGACTTACAATGGGCTCAGACCCGGCACCAGGATAAAGTGACTAATTATTTTTGAATTCTACTTATATAATCACACTATACCACAATAAACATAAAGTTCAAATGCCTAGACTTTTGATAATGTACAGTATATAGGCTACAAGATAGATAGGCTGTTTGTAATAGATTAATTGCCCTGTGTGAATGCAGCCGTACACACATCTGTGTTACCAAAATAAACTAAATGCTGAAAGTAGTAGCTTGCAAACATGCATGCAAACAAATTACTGAATAGCAGTTTGGCTTAGAATACAGACAAAACTGCGAATGCGAATGAATGAATGAATGCGAACACAGTAAACAGACCCACGTAATCCATTAAGCAATGCCATCCTACCATAAACACGTTTCCAATACGTACAGTTCCATTTACAGCAACGGAAACTAATAGGCTATCACGAAAAACATAATAGAATGTATCTATTTCAATGATGAAACATCCCAATATGTAGCTATACCCAGGCGCGTCATTCTGGTTCTTACATTGGAATTACATTGAATTCTGCTTATATCACGCTATACCAAAATAAATATGCTTTTGACCAAGACATGACAGGTTCAATGGCACGAAATCTCCACTGTGCTCTGTCAGCACCATGGACAGTACCCTACACCCTAAAGAAAGATTTTCAAAGAGTTGCAGCCTCCTTGATGCTGTGTGGAACTTCCTGAGTAATCAATCCATTCTCCCCGAAATCTTCTTGTAAGATCCCCCAGAAATGCCAGTTGAATTAGTTGAGCTTTCCTCGGGTGTAGCTTGCTCTGTGCTGACTGAACATGATTGTCAAAGTGGAAAATGAGTTCTCGCATGTAGCTGTGGACGCCCCACAAGTTAGTCCATGTTTCAGTGCAGTAACCATGGTCGGTATAGCGGCCCAGAGAATAGTTGCAGGATATCAAGTGGGGTCCATTTGTCCTTTATTGCGGGCCATTTCAGTCTGCAAAAACTGGCGAGTGACACTAAACTCAGCTTCCACCAAATCTGTTTTGCTTAGATTCAGCAGTGGTTTTACCTTTTTCACATTTAAAAAGTCATGGCTCTCTGTGTCAAGAGCACTCAGGGCCTCCACCAGTTGGCTGTTGCGTTTGCTGAATCGTTCTTACATTTCACCAATGACAGAGTCCAACGTGCTGAAGAATAGCCTCTTCTCCTCTGTCCTGCTGGCCTACTGTATTGTCCACCAGTTATTGCTGGAGATTTGTACATAACGTTGTCATTTGCTTGGAGCTGGTGGACAGTTCATTTAATAACGCCTTCGGTACTATCATTAGCATTCTTCCAGTTACAATACCCGGCTGGGTGAAGGCCTTGTCTGCGTTAACATTGGACCCAACACAAAACTTTCGACATGCCGCATCTGCAGAAACCGAGTATTCCAGCCTCTCTCTTCCTATGAACCAGTTGTTATTAAATGAACGTTTTTGGACAGAAAACCTGCAGCTAGGGTAGGATTCTAGGCTAACCTGGGCTAGCTCCTCTGTTCCAAGACCGTCAGGAACAGTCAGAGGTGGAGGAGGCTGTGGAGCCACTATCTTGGCGACACTTGTGGAAGGTGGCTAGGCTCAGCTCACGGAGCTAGCTGGAGCTCGGCAGCATCATCGCTGCTGGGCGGAAGCCTCGGTGGTTTAATGGTTCTGCTGCTTCTCATCACTCTACTTCTCCTTTGTTTGGTCTGATATCCATCGTGGCAGTGGCAGATTAGCTGGTTCGAGCTAGCTAAATAGGCTAAGGCTAATAACACTAACGCTTTTTACAGCTAGCTAAGAAGCTAACTAAACTCGGTAGTGGTGGGGCGTGAGGCAGAGTTTAGTGAAGTAAACCTGATCCCGCCCTTATAAATCTAAATCAAGTATTACAGGCGGGGGCGTATCACGTTATTCACTTAGCCTACCACAGAGATGAGAAGTGTTTTTTCCCACTTGTTATGGAAACCCAAAGCAGTCATAACTAACCATCCAGTGGTTTTCCATAGCCCCTCTCCATTGTGCTGACATAGGGCTGCAGAGTTACAGATTTTTTTTTGTGTCAACCTGTCACTCAATAATTGTCATTTTTTAGCAATTTTTATATAGAGACATGAAACTAAAACTGAGGGGGCTGAAGTTTGAACTGAGGAGGCTTCCTCGTGGAGCCGGGCCCATAAGGGCTTGCATCTGCACACACTACAGTGGATATTGTAGGCAGGTAAAATTTGAATTTATTTATTAACGTATCAAGATCAAATATTTTACTCAGGAAACATATGAGACGTGAATGGGCAACATGTAATTCTGAAGTCAGAGTTTATTTTCTCTCGCTTCAGCTCAAATAATGGCCAGTGATTTCAATACATTTTACATAATTTCTTACGCTGTTGCGTCATATTTTTGTGCATACTTTACATTGCATCTTGTTTCGATGTATGGCTTGATAAGGTTAGATAAGGTTTCTAAGAGAATGTATGGCTTGATAAGGTTAGATAAGGTTTCTAAGAGAATGTATGGCTTGATAAGGTTAGATAAGGTTTCTAAGAGAATGTATGGCTTAATAAGGTTAGATAAGGTTTCTAAGAGAATGTATGGCTTGATAAGGTTAGATAAGGTTTCTAAGAGAATGTATGGCTTAATAAGGTTAGATAAGGTTTCTAAGAGAATGTATGGCTTGATAAGGTTAGATAAGGTTTCTAAGAGAATGTATGGCTTGATAAGGTTAGATAAGGTTTCTAAGAGAATGTATGGCTTGTGTATTGTTACTGTACCTTTCTATTGTAGAAGAGGGTTCCTCCTGTTTGTTTGGTGTCCCTGATCTGATCACAGATCTGAGAGAGGGCTGGTGTTTGTGTATGGTTCTGGGGTCAGGGTTCATGGCATGTATGTGGCGAGCTGTCTGCGATGTTTTTGTCCTGACAGTTTCCTCCGTGAGGCTCAGAGCCTCCGTCCCCCATCTGTCTCTCCTTCCCTCCCCCCTCCGTCTTCCTCTGCCTTCTCCCCCCTCCGTCTCCCTCTGCCTTCTCCCCCCTCCGTCCCCCCTCTGTCTCTCCTTTTCTGCCCCCTCCGTCCCCCCTCTGCCTTACCCTCTGTTCCTTCGACATAATTTATGATTCGAGGCTGTTCTGTCAAGGTCCCCTACATAAACAACTCCCTCCCTCTCTACCTCCTTCAATCCCCTCCCTCCCTCCCTCCCTCCCTCCCTCCCCAAGGCTCTCTTCCAAACTCTCCCTCACCTCTCTAGATGCCTATCAGTTGTAAACAGCCAGCCAGGGAGAGGGAGGAACAGGCTGGACTTGGCCTGTGAGGTGTCACCTTGGATAAAGTCATGTTCATGGTATGAAAGATGATTGGATTGTTGAACATTTAAGCCTACTGTCTACTGGGGAGACAATTAGAGGTGTTAGTTTGAATGTCTAGGATGTCAACAAACTTACTATAAACGTGATATTGTGTACTGTAGGCCTGTAGATTAGCCTCTATAGAAATGCTGTTTTCGATGTTTATTATGTCCCAATTTAAGACATCTAAGAAGGTTGATGTTTATAGTGAAAACTGCCCAAGACCTGCTCTTATAGACTTGATGTCTACTACTCGTTATAGCCTTTCCTTATCCTCTCCCTTTTTTTCCAGGGATAACTAACTATTTTAATATGTGGATCATATTATGACTGAAATAATATGGCCATATTAGAATTATTACAGTAGTCAAGTCACAGGGCTGCATTCGACACCATAGTACCCTCAAAGCTCATTATTAAGCTTGGGGCCCTTGATCTGAATCCCGCCCTCTGCAACTGGGTCCTGGACTTCCTGAGGGGCGCCCCCAGGTGGTGAAGGTAGGAAACAACCCCTCCACTTTGCTGATCCTTAACACAGGGGCTCCACAAGGGTGCGTGCTCAGCCCCCTCCTGTATTCCCTCTTCACCCATGACTGCGTGGCCACACACCTCCAACTCAATTATCAAGTTTGCAGACGACACAACAGTAGTAGGCCTGAATACCAACAATGATGAGACACCCTACAGGGAGGAGGTGAGGGCTCTGGGAGTGTGGTGCCAGGAAAATAACCTCTCACTCAACGTCAACAAAACAAAGGAGTTGATAATGGACTTCAGGAAACAGCAGAGGGAGCCCCCCCCCCCCCCTATCCACATCGACGGGACCGCAGTGGAGAAGGTGGAAAGCACTGACGATCTGAAATGGTCCACCCACACAGACAGTTTGGTGAAGAAGACGCAACATCGCCTCTTCAACCTCAGGAGGCTGAAGAAATTTGTCTTAACACCTAAAACCCTCAAAAACTTTTACAGATGCACAATTGAGAGCATCCTGTCGGGCTGTATCACTGCCTGGTACGGCAAACTGAACCACCCGCAACCGCAGGGCTCTCCAGAGGGTGGTGCGGTCTGCCCAACGCTTCACCGGGGGCACACTACCTGCCCTCCAGGACACCTACAGCACCCAATGTCACAGGAAGGCCAAAAAGATCATCAAGGACATCAACCACCCGGCCTGTTCACCCCGCTATCATCCAGAAGGCGAGGTCAGTAAAGATGCATCAAAGCTGGGACTGAGAGACTGAAAAACAGCTTCTATCTCAACGCCATCAGACTGTTAAATAGCCATCACTAGCCAGCTACCACCCGGTTACGTAACCCTGCACCTTAGAGGCTGCTGCCCTGTAAACACTGGCCACTTTAATAATGGAACACTAGTCACTTTAATAATGTTTACATCCTGCTTTACTCATCTCATGTGTAAATACTGTATTCTATTCTACTGTATTTTAGTCAACGCTCATTCTAATATTTATATATTTCTTAATTCCATTCTTTTACTTTTACATTTGTGTGTATTGTTTGTATTGTTGTGAATTCTTAGATACTACTGCACTGATGTACACAAGTATTTCGCTACACCCACAATACAATCTGCTAAGTATGTGTATGTGACCAATAACATTTGATTTGAAGAAGGTAGGAACATTTTCGGAAGATCTTAATTCACCTCCGGTAGTTATAATCTGTCTGAACCTTGAACTCTCCTTGTCAACCCTCAAGCTCATTCATTAAGACCTCTGGAAAGAGCTTCAGTTCTCTGGCTCTGTGTTCCGCGTGTTTGGTTGGTTGTTTTAATGTTCTCTCTCTCTCTCTCTCTGACAGTAGCAGTTAGCCAGCAGACTAGCTAACAGTTCTCTAATGCTGTTAACCTGATCAGTAGGCAGTCACCTCTAAGTGACTACGGCTCTGCTCTGTCTGAAGCGCTCTGATAGATTATTATTATTCTCATATCCACAGCAGACAGGCAGCCATTGTCTAGGTGGTGGAGGGGTTGGATGGAGACATGTTGGCTGGCTGGGAGGTTGGGGGTGGGAGGTTGGGATGGGAGGTTGGGATGGGAGGTTGGAATGGGAGGTTGGGTAATGGATAATGTACCTAGAACCACTCTATGAAAAAAACAAGAAAACAAAAATATCCCCCAAAAAATCAATAAAAGACCAGATTAGAGATAAGAGGGCTGGAGAGATGAAAGGGGTGAAAGAAAGAAAGAGATGGAGAGCATGAGGCCAGGCTCAGGGAGGGAATGAGAGAGAGAGAGCGCTCGACCGTTTGGCTATTGTGTGTGTCCTTTGAAGTGTGTGTGTGTGTGTGTGTGCCCTTTGAAGTTGACACTGGTCCTTGGGACAGAGCAGTCATTTGAGCCTCTGCTGGGCTGAGTTTCAGGGTAATGGTGACGTGGTGTCTCCCCACAACCCCCTTGCCAAACAACTCATATTTATTTGTGTTCAGTTAGACGGCAGAGAGGGGGAGAGCACAGCAATTCAGGGGTTGGTGGAGAGGTGTTTTCAAATCAAATTTTATTGGTCACATACACATATTTAGCAGATGTTATTGTGGGTGTAGTGAAATGTTTGCGTTCCTAGCTCCAACAGTGCAGCAGTATCTAACAATTCACAACAATACATACAAATCTAAAAGTATGGAATTAAGAAATATATAAATATTAGGACAAGCAATGTCAGAGTGGCATTGACTAAAATACAGTAGAATAGAATACAGTATATACATATGAGATGATTAAAGCAGTATGGAAACATTATTAAAGTATCCAGTGATTCCATGTCTGTTTTGTTGAGGGACTAGTGGGGCCCAAATCACTGAGATTACATCTTGTATCCTCCTCCTAAAAAAAACTCTCTCTCTCTGTTTTCCCAGCATGCTTTGAGAGTGCTTGTGGTGTTGTTGTGTGGTCAGGTCTTCCAACCAGCCCTGAGCCAGTGATTACAGTCTTACCTCTGCAATGATGTCAACACACAGACACGCATACACACACAAGCACATGCAGGCACACACGCATGCAGTTACATTTGTATACTCAGTGCTGTACATTAAAACCAACCCCTACATCACTATATGTTGTGCAGGTCATGGATGGCCGTCTACATGTGTACACGGTTCCATAAAGGAGACCGTATTTGTTTATATTTGGCACTGAACCCATAATGTATGTTATGTGCTTATTTTTGTCACACCCTTAGTATACAAATCCATCTTGTGTGTTGAGCAGAGGATGCATAAAATAAAGAGAGAGAAAGGGGTTTATTAAGAGAAAGAGACATGGAGAGAGGGAGAGAGGGAGAGTTGGAGGTGGGGTTTATTAAGAGACATGGAGACATGAAGAGAGGGAGAGAGGGAGAGTTGGAGATGGGGTTTATTAAGAGACATGGAGACATGAAGAGAGGGAGAGAGGGAGAGTTGGAGGTGGGGTTTATTAAGAGACATGGAGACATGAAGAGAGGGAGAGAGGGAGAGTTGGAGGTGGGGTTTATTAAGAGACATGGAGACATGAAGAGAGGGAGAGAGGGAGAGTTGGAGGTGGGGTTTATTAAGAGACATGGAGACATGAAGAGAGGGAGAGAGGGAGAGTTGGAGGTGGGGTTTATTAAGAGACATGGAGACATGAAGAGAGGGAGAGTTGGAGGTGGGGTTTATTAAGAGACATGGAGACATGAAGAGAGGGAGAGAGGGAGGTGGGGTTTATTAAGAGACATGGAGACATGAAGAGAGGGAGAGAGGGAGAGAGGGAGGTGGGGTTTATTAAGAGATGTGATTAGAGGAGTGCAGCATATCATTCACACCTCTGTGTTGTTTGACTTGGCCATACACACACACACACACACACACACACACACACACACACACACTGTAGTCTGCCAACAGGAGAAGGCTCCATCTCATTCAACACCAGGCCCAGAGCTCACAATTAGCCCCAAACAAGCAACCAACGGCAACTTGCCAAAAACATATTAACTGGAGGAGAGGCAGCAGGACTACTCTTCTTCTGTTCTCTTTTTTCTATTTTCTTCTCTCTCGCTCCATCCCTTGATCACTTTGTTGAGTCAGTTCCTTGCTGGCTCTCCTTTTCCGCCACCTCTCCTTCTGTCCATCGTCTTCCACCTGCACCCTCTCTATCTCTCCCTCTCTATCTCTTCATCTTTTCCATTACTCTCCCTCGCTGTTTGTCTCTCTCTTTTCTACATCTCTCCTTCTTTTCTTTCTTCCTCTCTTCCTCCATCCCTCCACTGAGTCTGTCATCTTTTTAACATGGGAAAAGAACTGATTGCTCATTACAGAAACAGAAAACCTATTAGCTAGCCTAGCTATCTGTCCTGGGGCACTGTTTGTCTTGGCTCTGTTGACTCCGCTGGAAGCTGCTGCCATTGACATATTTATACTATCAACACACACACACACACACACACACACACACACACACACACACACACACACACACACACACACACACACACACACACACACACACACACACACACACACACACACACAGACACTAGCCTGCCAACTGGCCCCATATCCTGATCATTAGCGAGATTATACTTTCCTGAAAAATATACAATATTAATTCATGCGTCATTAACTTCTGTGTGGAAACTGAGAGGAGCAGTTAAGCGTCTCCGGCGGTGGGATGGAGTCTCTCTGAGAGACAAACAGATTCCAGATCTGTTTACAGCAGGTTGGTGTCGGTCTCTGTTAAGGAGATTCACTTTACTTGACAGGTCCTAGATCAGAATATAGCAGATACCGTGTCTTTTTTATTTTGTGGCGATATAGTGAAGTTAATTACAGCCACCAGCTACAGCCCTAGTGAAGTTTATTACAGCCACCAGCTACAGCCCTTGTGAAGTTAATTACAGCTACTAGCTACAGCCCTAGTGAAGTTAATTACAGCTACTAGCTACAGCCCTAGTGAAGTTAATTACAGCTACCAGCTACAGCCCTAGTGAAGTTAATTACAGCTACTAGCTACAGCCCTAGTGAAGTTAATTACAGCCACCAGCTACAGCCCTAGTGAAGTTAATTACAGCTACTAGCTACAGCCCTAGTGAGGTTAATTACAGCTACTAGCTACAGCCCTAGTGAAGTTAATTACAGCCACCAGCTACAGCCCTAGTGAAGTTAATTACAGCCACTAGCTACAGCCCTAGTGAAGTTAATTACAGCTACTAGCTACAGCCCTAGTGAAGTTAATTACAGCTACTAGCTACAGCCCTAGTGAAGTTAATTACAGCTACTAGCTACAGCCCTAGTGAAGTTAATTACAGCTACTAGCTACAGCCCTAGTGAAGTTAATTACAGCTACTAGCTACAGCCCTAGTGAAGTTAATTACAGCTACTAGCTACAGCCCTAGTGAAGTTAATTACAGCTACTAGCTACAGCCCTAGTGAAGTTAATTACAGCCACCAGCTACAGCCCTAGTGAAGTTAATTACAGCTACTAGCTACAGCCCTAGTGAAGTTAATTACAGCTACTAGCTACAGCCCTAGTGAAGTTAATTACAGCCACCAGCTACAGCCCTAGTGAAGTTAATTACAGCTACAGCCCTAGTGAAGTTAATTACAGCCACAAGCTACAGCCCTAGTGAAGTTAATTACAGCTACTAGCTACAGCCCTAGTGAAGTTAATTACAGCTACTAGCTACAGCCCTAGTGAAGTTAATTACAGCTACTAGCTACAGCCCTAGTGAAGTTAATTACAGCCACCAGCTACAGCCCTAGTGAAGTTAATTACAGCCACCAGCTACAGCCCTAGTGAAGTTAATTACAGCCACCAGCTACAGCCCTAGTGAAGTTAGTTACAGCTACAGCCCTAGTGAAGTTAATTACAGCTACTAGCTACAGCCTTATGACTCTCACTCCTCTCTGAAGCCTCCTTTTTGAAGTTTGGTCTTTTGGTCTACTCCAAGACATGGGTGGTTCCTAAGATACTAAGATACTCAGTTGTTCTTGCCACAACCAGCAAATTGAAGAAGGCGTATGTATGCATGTTAGAGCTGACAGATGAACGCTTTACTGTAACTCCAAACATGTTTGGTCATTGCTGCTTTATTGCATAACGCTCTCACCAGCTGGGTGAGGAATTTACTAGGCTCATATCAAAGACATACCGCACTCCTCTATTATACCTCCTTCCTCCCTTTCTCATCCCTCCATCTCAGAATACGAGGAGGAGGAGTGGAGCGACTGGTCGCCGTGCAGCGTCACCTGTGGCCACGGCAACCAGAAACGGATCCGTTCCTGTGGTTACGCGTGCACTGCGACCGAGTCCCGGACCTGCGACCTGGACAGATGCCCAGGTGAGAGACACTTGTGTGATGTCATCAACAATGGTTGTGTCTCCTGGCTGTGTGATGTCATCAGACCTTAACTGTATCTGGTTGGGTCCCAGTAGTTCCAAATAGCATCCTCTATGTGCCTCCTTTCCTTAATGATCACTGATTTCAAAGGACTTTATACATGTTAAACGTATCCAGCCGGCCTCCCGAGTGGCGCAGTGGTCTAAGGCACTGTATCGCAGTGCAAGCTGCGTTACTACAGTTCCTGGTTCGATACCCGGCTGTGGCCCAGCATCGTCCGGGTTAGGGGGGGGTTTGGCCGGCCGGGTTGTCCTTGTCCCATCACGCTGTAGTGACTGTTGGTACGATCAACATAATTCTGTTCAACATAATTCTGTTCAATTCATGTTCTTATCTTTATGGAAGGCTGGACCCTCCTAAGTTTCTCTCTAATGTTTTCTAATCATTTACACTTGTTTTGGTACCTAATTCTAATTGTATCCATTTTATGTGATGGTAAAGGTAGGGGTTTACTAACTTTTTCCCCATAAGGAAAAGGCATTTTTGTTTATTTTAACTGCATAACATTTTCAAAGTTTTTTTTTTGTGTGTGTGATTTGTTAAAATGGATAACCTTTATCTGTCAATAGTGTTGAAGTGAAGATTACATATCCATCTGTACAAAAAAAAAGAACTTTCCAGGGGGTGTACTTACTTTTTCACGACTGTATAATAACCGTATCCAGCCTTTCACATAGTAGTGATCAGTTGCTTGTGTATGTTATACAGTGATCGTACCGTTAGGCTTTTCATAATAGATCTGCCTGATGATTCCTGTACAGGACTCTTTAAATCAGTACAGTAACGTGATGTTGATCCATGTTAGTGTGTTTAGCAGTGAGCTGTCTGTTCTGTTGCTCTCCTGCAGAGTCCTGGTGTGTACACAGCTCCATGTCTGTTTTAAAACGCTCAATGAAGGCTTGTACTGCTACCCAGGAGGGTGTGTGTGTGTGTGTGTGTGTGTGTGTGTGTATGCGTGAGAGTGTGTGTGCAAGTGTGAGTGCATGCGTGTGTCTGTGTTGGGCATAGACAGTCAGCCTAGTCATATCAACGGCTACTCAGAAACAATTTTTTTCCTTTGCCTACAGTATGAGGCAATCCATTCAGCAGGTTTCTTAACCAGTGTCTGTGTCCCTTCTCTCTGTAGATGACCTGTTAGCAGTGACTGAGCTGATACCTCTGGAGACAACAAATGCCACTGACTCCCTCGACACAAGTATGTTTGTTGCAATGTGTACATGACAAGTTTGTGTGTGTGTGTGTACATGCGTGCGTGTGTGTGTGTGGCTGGTTGTTGGTCGTTCCATTTTCTGTAGCCAACATGGCCCGTTCTAATATTCAGGGGGCCTTAATGGTCTGTTCCGTTTAGGGAGGTTTAAACTGCTCTACTGGGGCTCCAATCATAGAGAGTCCAGTCGGGGTAGTCAAAATTTTCCCCCCCTCCACCACGTTAAGGATTGCTCCACCGAGATTATTGCAAAGCTCAAGAAATGTTTGAATTGCTTTTTCGTTAGTCTTTTATTGCCCTCCCTACGTCTGGCACAGGCCAGGGAAAGCTCTTTTCACTCTGGGCAAAAATAACAAAGAATGCGCAACGAAAACATAACAAGATAAAGTGTCAAGTTTTTTTTTGCTCTTTCCTCAATCCACTATGGAACATAAATGTTTATAATGAATAGATTCCAATTTGACCGCAGCCTCCAACATTTTACTCCATAGCACCTAGTATGGCTGTGGCTGTGTTCTTCGCTCTCCATGGTCTTTGAGAGCTTTGCAGGCCCCCGGGTTCAAAGTAAAGGGTTTTAACACGCTGAAATCACTCCTTTATGTTTGGAAAGTCTCTCTGGTTTCCTCGTTGTTACCAATGCTGTTTTAACTTATAATCCTCCCCGAAAGCCATCTTTTTATTACAGCCAAAACCTGAGCTGTTGAAAGAGAACGGTTGATTACCGCAATATACTCGCTATAGCTACATTCACTGTTTTTTTTTTTATACACTTACTATAGATGGATGAATCATGCATTGTAGTAAATTATTTAATGGGTGTCAGGGGTTACGTCGAGTTAGGTTGTCTAGCAGACTCTATGGTGTTTATTTGTGTTGGTCCCCAATTAGAGGCAGCTGCATTGCGTCGTCTCTAACTGGGGATCCTATTTGGTGTGTTCCTATTCCAGTGAGAACTGCACTCCGTTTCACGTTGTGGATATTCAGTGTCTTTTGTTGTTTTCTCGTGTAAGTTTGCTGTCTTTAATAAACATGTCCAACTACGATCACTACTACGCTGCACCTTGGTCATTCCCACACCCACAGCGTGACAGTGGATGTATATACTGTATATATTCTATGTGCTGGAAAATTTACTAAATATGGTGTGAATAATTTTTTTCTCAATAAATGCATTGAAAATGTGATTTCACACAAATCGATGTCGATGGGTGATTTGAGCAAACCTTCATGCTTTGTGTCTCAAGCTCCGATTCAACTCTATAAGTGTGCATCACTTATACTAGCAGGTGCTTACAGTGTATGTTTCTGTGCTTATTGATAGTTAATTGATTGCTGCTGATCATTGATCCTTATCGATGGCCTATTAACTATTGTGTTATTGATTGATAGTTTATTAATCGTCTGGTGACTCCTATGTGATCGATCTGCTCCCCAGATGTGGACAGCTGTGAGAAGTGGCTGAGCTGTAAGAACGACTTTCTCCAGAAGTACCTGCACCAGGTGCTGACCGAACTACCCAGCTGCCCCTGCTCCTACCCGTCCGAGGCCGTCTACAGCGCCGTCAACATCTTCGACAAGACGCTGCGTAAGACCTACCGCTGGCGTGATGCCTCCGGCCCCAAAGAACGGCTTGACATCTACAAGCCCTCCGCTCGATTCTGCACGCGCTCCATGCTCTCCTTCGACAGCACCACGCTGGCCGCGCAGCACTGTTGCTACGATGACCACATGAAGCTGATCACACGGGGGAAAGGGGCGGGCGCGCCGAACCTCATCAGTACGGAGTTCTCACCAGAGTTGCACTACAAAGTGGACGTGCTGCCCTGGATCCTGTGTAAAGGGGACTGGAGCCGCTTCCACTCTGTGAGGCCGCCCAACAACGGGCTGCAGTGTGCCCACAACCCTCCAGAGGACGTGTACCAGGCTGAGCTAGAGGAGGCCCGGGAGTACTGAGGGAGGAGAGGGGGAGGAGTACTGAGATCCTGAGTGGGGAGAGAGACACGTGGTTCCAATGCCTTTATTGGATTCTGGCATGGGCTACATACTGAGTATATCTTGTTAACTATCCGTTGCTTTGGATGAAAGGAGACCTGGATATCCCCTCCCCCTTATACAGTGCCTGGTCACATTGTGGCACAGAGTTTAGTGAAGACCGAAATGTTACATTTCTCCAATCAGGCAACCCAGCAGCCACACATGTAAAATGGAGTTAAGATGGATACTCTTATCTGGGGTGTGTGGGAAAACTCTATGAGAGTAATTTTAATGCTGTGTTGTTATTACATGATCACCATCAAGCATTTCCTCATTGGATGACTCATCATAATCCACTGGCCAATTGGAATATGCTTTCCCATGGATGATTTACTGTGGCTTTACGGGAAAAGAAAGAAACACTATTTTCTAACTGGTAATTTATTGCTTGTCCGTATTTTGGAGAGCATTTTTTTGGGCTACACTCAAAAACGAAGAAAAAGAAACACTGGTTTGTAAACGTTGGGAATGTTTAAAGAGAAAGAGACTGCAATAAGATTGGTCCTAGTTCTCTCTGACACCCCCAATCTTCCACCCCCATAGACTCACGTGCTGCTGCTATTGAGAAAAGGGATGTGGATGGGTACAGTGGGGTGGGATGGCTCATTGGTTGCCATGGGCTGTTCTAGAACCCCTGAGAGAGCATGGAAGAACATGGATAGTGTATTTATTGGACTCATATTGGGCCTGTATTGTATTTACTCAAAGACTCTGATGTCTCATGAAAGGAATTCCTGTCAAGCTGCTAAAATGGGGATGAATTCAAAACAGAATGTTGGTTGTTGTTTGTCTTAGACTTGAAGCTCTTTCTCTCCATCGCTGTCTTCTTTCTATCCACCTCTATCTCTCTTTCTCTCTCTCTCTCTCTTTCTCTCCCCCACGCTCTTTCTTGGCCCAACTCAAGTCGGAACAAAAATCAACCCCAGACTGATCAAACACAGCCTCAAGATGCATCGTAATTTTCTTACTGTATTATTTCATGTCAAGCCACATATTTCTATGGAGATGTTGACCCCTAGAACTCTATTGTGTTCTTCCAGTATCAGAGGATCTCTCTCTCTCTCTCTCTCTCTCTCTCTCTCTCTCTCTCTCTCTCTCTCTCTCTCATAAAGTAGTCTACAGTGGGAAGAGGAGAAGTAGGGGGGGTAGGGGGGGGTTGAAAGGAGAGAGATACTTGGACTCTCTAGGGGTGAGGGGGAGGATGGAGTGAAGGTGGAGGTAGAAGTGAAGGTGCAGGAGAGGGTTGAGGGGAGAGGTGTCTGGGCTCAGTTGATGCATGGAGGTCCTTTCTCCAGAGAGGAGTGGGAGTTGAGCAGAGGGGAAGTGGAGAGACATCTCTGTAAACAGTGGAACCCTTTGAAGAGCTCTCCCCTTCTCCTACTCTCATTTACTTGTGTCAAAGACCTGCTGCCTCTACCCCTCTCTCTGCCTCCTCCTCATCCCTGTCCTGTCGCCTGTGTGTTGTTTTAAGGTCTTAATCCTAACCCTGGTTATTGAGAGATGTTAAGGCTGAACACGTCCTGAATAGTGGTGATGGATGGCTCTCCCAGCATAAACAACACACTCAGTCCCTCTCTCTATTATTTTTACATTTGAGTGATTTACCAGAGTGACTTTAGTAGTGAGTGCATTCTGGTCCCCTGTGGGAAATGAATCCACAACCCTGGCGTTGCTCTACCAACTGAGCCACACGGACCTTATCCTCTCCTTCACCCTCTCTCCTCCATTACCATCCCACTCTGCCTCTCCTTCACCCTCTCTCCTCCATTACCATCCCACTCTGCCTCTCCTTCACCCTCTCTCCTCCATTACCATCCCACTCTGCCTCTCCTTCTATCCTCTTCCTCTTATAGTCAGGTCACCCGTGATACAAACAGTATTCGACGTTCATCCACATCTAACGAACACTATTACCTTCAAGTAGGTTTTGGTTTTGGTTTTGTGTTGTGGACGGGGAAGTACCTTAACCATTCAGAGTTAATGTCTAACCTTAACCATTCAGAGTTAATGCCTGAACTTAACCCTAACCTTAAATAATTGGAGTTAATGCCTAAGAAACAAGGATGAAAGTCTAAATCTGACGTGAGACTGTGAGAGCTAGTAGCTCGCTTGTTCCTTTTCTCTTTCATTCTCTCTGTTCTCTCTCGCCCTCATCCATGCCCATTCATAGCTGGCTCAAGTTGGCATAGGGGAATTCTCTGTAGGTTGTCATCAGCCCGTCACTAAAGACACACACACACACACACACACACACACACACACACAGAGTCAGGCAGGCTTCCAGTATTCCCTCAACATCCTGCACTCTGCCATATCGAAGCCATTTAAGCGAATAGTGTTTGGGAACTTCACAGAGATCCCAATTCATCAAGATGCCAATCACAATAAGAACACAGAGGGCTGTAGAAGTTGGACTCAGACACACTGATGAACAAATTATTAACCCATCCACCACCCCCCCTCTTCGGAGGACACAAATATATTTTGGGGTTTTTACCGCTTTTTTCCTACGTATACAGTACCAGACAAAAACATTTGGACACACCTACTCATTCAAGGGTTTTTCTTTATTTTTACTATTTTCTAATCTTGGCATTCTCTCAACCAGCTTCACCTGGAATGCTTTTCCAACAGTATTGAAGGAGTTCCCACATATGCTGAGCACTTGTTGGCTTCTTTTCCTTCACTCGTTGGGTTTCCATGTGCCATATATTTTTCAATTGTGCGGTGATGTTCTAAATGGATTTTGACCATTTTAATCACATAGTATCCAAAGCCTTGTCGTTGAATGTGATGTGTTCCTATGGACTCAATATCGCCTTGACCATCACATTGTTGCTTCATATCACTACCAAACACACAGTCAAGTGTACACAGTAATGCAGTGATTCATACGAGTAGTGTACATTGGGATATGACCAGTTAACCATCCACAGTCCCTGTAGGGTATCCATTACTGCAATAGAAAGGGAATAGGGAACCATTTGGGACGAAGTCCCTCTTTATTTGAGTCCATTCTGACTGTGTCTGGCATGGAGTAATGGATACCTTCACACTACACTGGGTTCATTTTCCATTGGGCCCAGCTGTGAAAACCCACTGAATCCTCATGGCATTAACAGCTCAGACTCACACTGCTGCATGGCTCTCCAACCTGCCTGCTGCTGCCTCAGGTTTCACCATCACATTACACTACACTCTCACCAGTGGAGGCTGCTGAGGGGAGGATGGCTCATAGTAATAATGTGTTTGATACCATTCCAGTCACTCCATTCCAGCCACTATTATGAGCCGTCCTCCCCTCAGCAGCCTCCACTGACCCTCACAGCATCTCTCTCTGCCCTAGGAACGTACTTTGTGGTGTGTGTGTGAGTGTGTGCTGAATGATTGTGTTTCTAATGCCATCTAGGCATGGTGTGTGTATTTCTAAAGGGCTAGTCTATGTACAGTAGATCAGTGGCGGTCGGTGACGTTTAAAATTAGGGAGAATGGTCTTATTTCTGTTACAGCATATTGGATGACTGTCATTCATATTTCATTCAATGTAACATCAATAGGTTTAGGCTACATGATACTCAAATTTCTAAATCCCTAAATCCATCATGATGTTGCTACAACCTAGCCTACTAATACAAGTTTATAACAGGTAGAGAGAGAAATTAGAGTCATCAAGGTGACAGACAGTGACACATTCAATACCACCTTGCACACTCTTACCTGCATCTAGCTGATCTAGGGTGGAATCATTGGTCCAAACAGTTGAAAACGAGAGTTTCTATTGGACAAATTCTGGTAGGTTTATCCCTGTTTTGTTCCGTTTCCTTCCGTTTAAGAAACATTTTTCAACAGAATCAGCGGAATGAATACACCCCTGATCACCCGGACACACAGTTCACTTTCATAACAGCCACATACAAACAGCATCATCACTATGGTTATTGTATAATTCCTTCTCGCATATACGTGCTCTCCTCCTCTCACCTTTCCCCTTCGCTTGCGGATTTCAGTGCACAACACAACAGCTGTCTTGTGGCCAAGCTAAAAAAAAAAAAAAATCCAAGCCAAACCTTCATACCATAACCACTACACACAGCCTACATCGTTGTCACCATATTAGCAATCATCATAGTCAACATAGTTACTAGAACTAACGCTTTAGTAAACCCGCTACAATCAGACAGTACAGTTTACAGTACAGTAAGCAGTTTAGCAGTTACACCAGCGCCCCCCGGTAGCAATAAAGTAATACAACCAAAAGGTTACCTTGACTTGGAAGAGTTCCAGTGTTGGATAGCCTTAGCCAGATAGCTAACATAAATACCATTCTTCTCTGTTTGTGGCGGTTGTTTGAATAGCCTAAATTAGCTAGCTGCATTAGCTAGCTAAGTGAGTGAAAGTGAAAATGCAAAAAATATAATGAAATATAGCTAGCTCTCTCTCTCTTTGCTGCTTCTCCTTATTTTTTTTTAGCTTAACAAAAAAAGGCAGTGACTGATTTCTTAAAGCTCACTTTAGATAAATAGGTACTTTATTGATCCCCGAGGGGATATTTCTTTGTCAAGCAGCTACGAAAAAAAACACAGGGCATGTGCAAAATGCCAGAACGAAAATACACAAAAGACAGATACACAGTACATGATACATAGTGCGGCAGAATGAAAAAGCAAAACCATCTGTTTTAATGCATTGTCCTAGGTTTTGTATTGAAGTCAATGTACTTAGAGGAGGACGGAAAATAGCTGTTCTCTGGCTACACCATGGTGCCATCCCAGAGAGGCTACTGTGGACCCATTGCAAAACAGTGTGTTTTTGTCAGTTATTTGGTGACGTGAATATATTTAGTATAGTTTCATCTTAAAAGGGTAACTTTTATAATGTGTTACAATATATATTTTTAATGAAATTACTGAGTAGGATGGTCCTCCCCTCCTCCTCCTCTGAGGGGCCTTCACTGCTGTAGATAGCTAGAGGTCTGTAGGTCTGTGTATGTGTGTTCTGTAGGAGGTCTGAGTAAAGAGCCTAGGATTAGTCTGAGTGTGGCTACAGAGGAAAATGGAGAGAAGGAGAGAGAAGAGACGGATGGAAGGAAGGCTGGCTATCGGAACTGTTTCTTTGAAAGTATTGACTTTGGCCTGATTATATTGTTTTGAAAGCAAGCCAGGGCCACCTCTCTCACTCTCTCTCGCTCTTTCTCTGTACAGTGTCTCTGTACAGTATCAAACTGACTATTTTTCAATGGCTGCTGTTAAATCCTCTCGGCACAGTATGAATTTCTTGACTTTCTTCCATGTACCCGACATTGTTGGAACTTTTACACATTTAACCAGTGGACATGTTAAGGTGATAGAGCTTGTGAGAAGGGGGCAAAGTGCAACAATTATACAATTCACAACAGCAATGATTGCGCTTACTTTTCTTACAAACCAATGGGGTCATGATGATGCAAAACCATCTGTTTTAAAGTTCATGGGTTTATGGGAGAAATGTTCCTAGTAGACTGCAGTTGGCAACCTGTTTCATTGTGGTATTTATCATTGGCCAACTTCAATTCAAAACATTCTTTGTTGTTTTTGTCATGGAAAAATACTTTACTCATTTCGGAGCTGTCTCGTCTTGGGCTTACATGTGTACGTTTATGTTGCGAACCTTTTTTTATCAGGAATATTTTAAAAATAAAAGAGAAGGTATCACATGTGTAAATATGTTTTTTTTTTTTAAGAAAGGCACTTTATTTAAAAGCATAAGTGAATAATATACATGTATATACAAACTCATAATTAAATATATACTGTATGTAATACACAGTGCAGTGTACCAACATCTTTGTAAATTGTTTTGTTTTTATAGCTAATTGTAAAGGGTATTTCATTTTTTAGCATGTGCTATGTTTTGTATCTTGGTCTTAGATCTATTTTTTGTATAGTATTTATTGAAATGAATCATATGAAGATGCATTATTGAGAGCATCCCCAATGTGGTCTTTGTTACATGAAAGTGGAATGTGTTCACTCTATACCAGTGTTTCTTCCATTGATATAGAACATTGATACACCCCTAGTGGACTGTTACTGTTTCTAACCAGTACCTCAGATGGTTAGCTAACAGCGATTTAGTCAGTTCTCCATTGCTAGTGTTAGGCCTAGATTCGATCCGATCCGGGCTATATCCGTGTTAGCGCACTTTACATTTAAAGGGAGTTTCTAATTGAGCCGACATGCAGCGTTTACCTTGATGCGATCTCCACTAACTCGGTAACATTGCCTTTAAGACCTGCGTTGTCTACAAAACACAGATTGAATCGGATTGAATCCCGGCCGTAATCTGAGGATCTTCCAAAAAGGCAGGACTAATAGCTTGCTGATTACTGGTCTACCACCACACCACACCATGTAACCCTTGATTGATTATCTCTACCACCACACCATGTAACCCTTGATTGATTATCTCTACCACCACACCATGTAACCCTTGATTGATTATCTCTACCACCACACCACACCATGTAACCCTTGATTGATTATCTCTACCACCACACCATGTAACTCTTGATTGATTATCTCTACCACCACACCATGTAACCCTTGATTGATTATCTCTACCACCACACCATGTAACCCTTGATTGATTATCTCTACCACCACACCACACAATGTAACCCTTGATTGATTATCTCTACCACCACACCACACCATGTAACCCATGATTGATTATCTCTACCACCACACCATGTAACCCTTGATTGATTATCTCTACCACCACACCATGTAACCCTTGATTGATTATCTCTACCACCACACCATGTAACCCTTGATTGATTATCTCTACCACCACACCACACCATGTAACCCATGATTGATTATCTCTACCACCACACCATGTAACCCTTGATTGATTATCTCTACCACCACACCACACCATGTAACCCATGATTAATTATCTCTACCACCACACCATGTAACCCTTGATTGATTATCTCTACCACCACACCACACCATGTAACCCTTGATTGATTATCTCTACCACCACACCATGTAACCCTTGATTGATTATCTCTACCACCACACCATGTAACCCTTGATTGATTATCTCTACCACCACACCATGTAACCCTTGATTGATTATCTCTACCACACACCACACCATGTAACCCTTGATTGATTATCTCTACCACCACACCACACCATGTAACCCTTGATTGATTATCTCTACCACCACACCATGTAACCCTTGATTGATTATCTCTACCACCACACCATGTAACCCTTGATTGATTATCTCTACCACCACACCACACCATGTAACCCTTGATTGATTATCTCTACCACCACACCACACCATGTAACCCTTGATTGATTATCTCTACCACCACACCACACCATGTAACCCTCAATTGATTATCTCTACCACCACACCATGTAACCCTTGATTGATTATCTCTACCACCACACCATGTAACCCTTGATTGATTATCTCTACCACCACACCATGTAACCCTTGATTGATTATCTCTACCACCACACCATGTAACCCTTGATCGATTATTTCTACCACCACACCATATAACCCTTGATTGATTATCTCTACCACCACACCATGTAACCCTTGATTGATTATCTCTACCACCACACCATGTAACCCTCGATTGATTATCTCTACCACCACACCATGTAACCCTTGATTGATTATCTCTACCACCACACCATGTAACCCTTGATTGATTATCTCTACCACCACACCACACCATGTAACCCTTGATTGATTATCTCTATCTCTACCACCACACCATGTAACCCTTGATTGATTATCTCTACCACCACACCACACCATGTAACCCTTGATTGATTATCTCTACCACCACACCACACCATGTAACCCTTGATTGATTATCTCTACCATCACACCACACCATGTAACCCTTGATTGATTATCTCTACCACCACACCACACCATGTAACCCTTGATTGATTATCTCTACCATCACACCACACCATGTAACCCTCAATTGATTATCTCTACCACCACACCATGTAACCCTTGATTGATTATCTCTACCACCATACCATGTAACCCTTGATTGATTATCTCTACCACCACACCATGTAACCCTTGATTGATTATCTCTACCATCACACCATGTAACCCTTGATCGATTATTTCTACCACCACACCATGTAACCCTTGATTGATTATCTCTACCACCACACCATGTAACCCTTGATTGATTATCTCTACCACCACACCATGTAACCCTCGATTGATTATCTCTACCACCACACCATGTAACCCTTGATTGATTATCTCTACCACCACACCACACCATGTAACCCTTGATTGATTATCTCTACCACCACACCACACCATGTAACCCTTGATTGATTATCTCTACCACCACACCACACCATGTAACCCTTGATTGATTATCTCTACCATCACACCACACCATGTAACCCTTGATTGATTATCTCTACCACCACACCACACCATGTAACCCTTGATTGATTATCTCTACCATCACACCACACCATGTAACCCTTGATTGATTATCTCTACCACCACACTATGTAACCCTTGATTGATTATCTCTACCACCACACCATGTAACCCTTGATTGATTATCTCTACCACCACACCATGTAACCCTTGATTGATTATCTCTACCACCACACCACACCATGTAACCCTTGATTGATTATCTCTACCACCACACCACACCATGTAACCCTTGATTGATTATCTCTACCACCACACCATGTAACCCTTGATTGATTATCTCTACCACCACACCACACCATGTAACCCTTGATCGATTATCTCTACCACCACACCACACCATGTAACCCTTGATTGATTATCTCTACCACCACACCATGTAACCCTTGATTGATTATCTCTACCACCACACCATGTAACCCTTGATTGATTATCTCTACCACCACACCACACCATGTAACCCTTGATCGATTATCTCCTCAGCATTCTTCTATGTGACTTAGACATGTGCTGTGATAAAATATAATAAATCTAACTTTGCCACAAGTTGCTAGTCCCACTGGTGTTCATGTTCAGGTTTACCTGTTGTATAAGAACAGTTAGAGACACATCGTATAAAAATGAAAGAAGAACATTTGGCATTCATGTTTACTATGAATGAGAGAGGGAAAGCGAGAGCAAGAGAGAGAGACTGAGGGAAGGGTAAATGAGAAAGCGAGAGATTAATGTAGGGAGAGAGAAAGAAGGAAACTTTGAATCAGAGAGAGAGAAAGAGAGAGAGAGAAAAACTTTAATCAAGCTGAGACATAGAGATGTGAATAGCGCTCCAGAGTCTTGTTAGCTTTATCACAGAATCGCTATCTAGCCATGTAACTGCCATCTGGAGCTGTAATAATCGAATTACCTCCACATTAAGTATTGCTAGGATGCCTGCCCCAGGAGGAGGGCTGACGCTACACCAGCCAAGTCAGGTGCTTCCCTGGGCCCTGATCACTCCCCTAAAACTTACCCCACCTACCTCACCCCTCCCATCATCCACCCCAGAACCACCCCTCCCATCATCCACCCCAGAACCACCCTTCCCATCATTCACCCCAGAACTACCCCTCCCATCATCCACCCCAGAACTACCCCTCACTCTCTGTCACCAGATTGACTTTAGATGCAGCTAACAAGGATTGATGGGACCACCATATTTTAGCTAGCTGACGTTAGCATTGCTAGCTATTTTTGACTAACTTTGCTAGTAACAGTACAGGCAACATTGCCATCTGTCTAAAGTAAATGTACCAATAAGAATTGTTTCCTACTAATTATTTTGCCTACTTTAGTGTCATCGTATTTCCAAGCCACTATAAGTTAGTGTAATTTATACAAAACAGTCTATGGTGGCATTGTCTGACTACAACCCAACTAGCAGCAACAAACCCAACCCATGTCACAGTTGGTTGTATAGTGCCTGAATCTAATCCAATCTGGAGCCAGTCAGTCTACATCTGGAAGCATAGAACTAGATTCCAAACTAGATTTATTGAGCTATATTTATAATTGAGGGATGATGACAATCGTTGACTCTGTTTTTCTGTTAGACAAAGTGCACAGTTGGTGCCATACTGTCCCTTGGTCATGAACGGATGCCGGGACCTACCAGAAGTAGCAAAGCTGGGTATCATAACATGTCCACCAATGTGATTTAAATAGTTTGGCGTCCTCCAAAAATAATTTAATTGACTGTGCACTTGCTATTTTATTTTTAAATTTTTTTCTCTGTCTTGTCTTGTTTGTCTTGTCTTGTTTATTTACCTCCCCTGTAAAGCGACTTTGAGTTCATGAAAAGCGCTATACAAATTGAATTTATTATTATTATTATTATTTTCATAGCTTGTCAGGCAAGACCTCAGAAGTATTTTCTACTTTTTAGATGCATATAATGTCCAGGGTATAACCTAGCCTGGTGGAACCAGCCTGATCGTTGTGTTCACCTGTTGTACTTCACTTCACATTTTATGATATCTGAAGCGAAATAGAAAGGTGAATGCAGTGATCAGGTTGGTTCCACCAGGCTAATCATATCCACCATTGATAATGTAATCAGTGCTCTGTGTGTGTGTGTGTGTGTGTGTGACCGACCAGTATCTTTGAGGGGCCAATAGCTGATTTACGCTGCTATGGCCATCAACGCGGCTCTGGCAAAGAGCTCACCTCTAGCCTCACCTCCTGCCTCACCTCCTGCCCGTCGATGTGGTACTGAAGGTGATCACTAATGTCCAGTATTTGCAACACCCTTTTCATTCCATGTGTCACTGATGAACTCTGCCTCTACTCTGCAGATAAAACTTACATTGGGTAAGTTTTATCTGACCTGTTCAAACTTCCACATAGTACCTGTTTGTGTGTCAGATATTACCTAACCTAACTGCCAACTGGTAATGGAACAGTGACTATATGTGTATGTGTTCACAGAAACATGTATGGAGACCTGACTGACAGACGGGCTTGATACTGGAAAGAGATCTGACACTCTGCATAACATGTTTACTAGACACAACTTTTACTTGTATTGTCTTTATTTCATTATTAAATTAGATAGTGTCAGTCAATATGGGGAGGGGCCTGTTGTGCCAGGCGCACGGGCAAGTTTGGCAAGCAAGGCCAGAGATTTGGAAACCTCAGACTCTCCCACGTATAGTCGCTATGAAGTACAAGCAAATAGAAATGATAATTATCTGTAAGGTCCCTCAGTCGAGAAGTGAATTTCAAACACAGATTCAACCACAAAGACCAGGGAGGTTTTCCAATGCCTCGCAAAGAAGGGCTCCTATTGGTAGATGGGTCAAATAAATAAAAAAACATTGAATATCCCTTTGAGTATTATGTAGTGATTCATTACACTTTGTATGGTGTATCAATACACCCAGTCACTACAACGATACAGGCGTGCTTCCTAACTTAGTTGCTGGAGAGGAAGGAAACCGCTCAGGGATTTCACCATGAGGCCAATGGTGACTTTAAAACAGTTAGAGTTTAATGGCTGTGATGGGAGAAAACTGAGGATGGATCAACAACATGGTAGTTACTCCACAATACTAACCTAAATGACAGAGTGAAAAGAAGGAATTAAGTACAGAATAAAAAATATTCCAAAACATGCTTCCTGTTTGCAATAAGGCACTAAAGTAATACTGCAAAAAATGTGGCAAAGCAATTCACTTTTTGTCCTGAATAAAAAGTATTATGTTTGGGGCAAATGCAATACAACACATTACTGGTTGCATCGTGTTATGGGTATGCTTGTAATCGTTAAGGACCTTGAGTTTTTCAGAATAAAAAAGAAGCGAAATGGAGCTAAGCACAGGCACAATCTTAGAGAAAAACCTGGTTCAGTCTGCTTTCCACCAGACACTGGGAGATGAATTCACCTTTCAGCAGGACAATAACCTAAAACACAAGGCCAAATATACACTGGAGTTACTTACCAAGAAGACAGTGAACGTTCCCAAATGGCAGAGTTACAGTTTTTACTTAAACCTACTTGAAAATCTATGGCAAGACCTGGAAATGGTTGTCTAGCAATGATTAACAACCAATTTGACAAAGAATAATGGGCAAATGTTGCACAATCCAGGTGTGGAAAGCTCTTAAGAGACTTACCCAGAAAGACTCACAGCTGTAATTGCTGTAATCGCTGCCAAATGTGTTTTTACAAAGTATTGACTCAGGGGTGGATATACTTATGTAATTGCGTTATTTCTGTATTTATTTTTTAATACATTTGCAAAACATTCTAAAAACATGTTTTCACTATGGGTGAGAAAAAATTCAAGCTGTAACACAACAAATGTGAAATAAGTCAAGTGGTATGAATACTTTCTGAAGGCACTGTAATTGCCTGCACATTTGGTTAGATTTTGGCTAGGTTACTTTGAAGCAATGTAAGGCATTCCTCATAATATATAGTAAAATGTGGAGGTTTCAAACAATTAAGTATATGTTTTCTAAATGCACACTGCCTCCAGCTCATTGCTGAAGCCTAGCTGCTTATGCACTTGAATGGCGAATGCGAAGCGTGCTTCAATTACCAGCTGAGAAATAAAAATAGTAGCTTGATTTAATCATGGCCATATATATTTTTTTTAATGTTTTATTGTTGCGCAATGATTAGGATTTTTAAGCACATGTTTCACTCCAGCATCAACAAACAGCTGTTTGAGCTCTATCAGCAGCTCTTGCGCTACATCCACTGGTATTTCAATCAATGAATAGGCTAAAATGCATTATTTCGCAATGGATTATTATTTAAAAAAATTGGACAATTTGTTAGCCTGCTCCATCATTAAAATGGAGCAGGCTAACACTAGCAGTGCTAGCCCACCTGTGTTTTATCATTGGCTGGGCACAAATGCTTCAGGTGTGAGATGATTTCCACATAATCACAGTATGAAGATAAGGTGGAACTGGAAAATAGACAGGGATTTGTCTGCCCTAAAAGCACCTTAGGTAAGAGATCCTCCGGCTGTTAGCTCGGCTGCGAGAAAAGGATAACCTGCTTTCTAAGTACACTGACCTTTCTGTAACCCAGGCAAACCCAATCTCAGTTTTAAATTCCTCCTATAACAAAGCTGATGATGAGTCGGGCGGCGTTGATCTGTCCTAATCCAAAGGACAAATGTTAAACTCAACTGCGCGGCACATGGCAACTGGACACTCGCAAGGCATAGGAGATCGGGGAGGGAGTCTGGCCACCCTTATATCTGAGAAGATCTGATCCCGCTATCAAACAGCTTTTCCCAGCTTGAGACAGACCTACCAGCCCCGGGAGTCAGCACGGATCCTGGGTGTATACCAACAGCCGGCGGCCACCCAGTGGCACCCTCCCCCATGGCCAACACTGTTGAGCAGGTCGCTTCCCCATCAGATTCCATCACGACGGCAGGTAGCCTAGTGGTTTAGAGCATTGGGCCAGTAACTGAAAGATTTCTGGTTCGAATCCTTGAGCAAGGTTAGAAATCTGTCAAGGCGCCCTTGAGCAGGACACTTAACCCTAACCCCTGCTAAATAACAAAACATTTAAAAAATACAATTAAATGTACGACCACCTGGTGGCAGCTCGATGGTGAGAGATTTTGGCATGCCTACGATCTGTGGACCGACAAAGGTCCACTGTCACCCAGGAGCCTGTGTCCATGACATATACTCGGTTCTGGCCAACTACTCCAATATTGACACCATCGTCAAGTAGGTTTTAACGACCCTCGTTTTAGGTAATCTAAGGAACTGAGGGAGGACTAAAAACATTTTTTAAACAACCTCGCTAGCGCAGGGACGAGAATAATTATCTCTGGCCCCCTCCCGTGCTACCAAAGGGGTTCGGAACGGTTCAGCAGACTCTTTGCCCTGAACGAGTTCCTGAAGAAACGACAGGAATATCTCAATTTGTAACAACTTTGATTTGCTGTGGGAGCAATCAGCACTTCTTAAAAGAGTCGGCATTCACCCTAACCGCAGGGGTTCCAGGATTATTTCCAGCAACATCGCAAACTGTTTTAGAGACTGACGGACAGGGTCTGGTAGCGCTCCAGTTCTCCCTATCAGAACTGTTTTAGAGACTGACGGACAGGGTCTGGTAGCGCTCCAGTTCTCCCTATCAGAACTGTTTTAGAGACTGACGGACAGGGTCTGGTAGCGCTCCAGTTCTCCCTATCAGAACTGTTTTAGAGACTGACGGACAGGGTCTGGTAGCGCTCCAGTTCTCTCTATCAGAACTGTTTTAGAGACTGACGGACAGGGTCTGGAAGCGCTCCAGTTCTCTCTATCAGAACTGTTTTAGAGACTGACGGACAGGGTCTGGTAGCGCTCCAGTTCTCCCTATCAGAACTGTTTTAGAGACTGACGGACAGGGTCTGGTAGCGCTCCAGTTCTCCCTATCAGAACTGTTTTAGAGACTGACGGACAGGGTCTGGTAGCGCTCCAGTTCTCCCTATCAGAACTGTTTTAGAGACTGACGGACAGGGTCTGGTAGCGCTCCAGTTCTCCCTATCAGAACTGTTTTAGAGACTGACGGACAGGGTCTGGTAGCGCTCCAGTTCTCTCTATCAGAATAAGCAACAGATATAGAAAAGGCAGAGTTAAACTCCTATAGAAATGACACTATGGTTATTGTGAGTACCCTAATTTATGTTCCTTTAACTCTGCCTTCAAGTGGGTTTACACAAACTGTCATCTCCTACCGTTCTGATAGATTGGAGACTGTCTGAAAACGTGAGTGGAACATAATTTGGTTGTTATTCCACTGGTTACCTCAAGGCAGATGCCCCAGGGGCAGAGTGGCCCACACTCATTGAATATGGTGCTTTTAAATGTTAGCGCAATCACAGTTTCCAATTTATTCATTACCAGATTCCGTTGAGGTTCAGTGAATGATTTGTCCCAAATACAATGCGTTTAGTTTTTGAAATATTTAGGCCTATTTTATTACTGGCCACCCATTCTAAAACTGACTGCATTTCTTTGTTAGGTGTTGCAGTGATTTCACAGGCTGTGGTAGCTGCCGTGTATAATGTGGAGTCATCAGCATACAGTACATAGACACACAGGCTGTATAAAAAGATGGAGAGAGAGAAAGAAAAGAAGGAGGAAAGAATGTGACAGAAAAGGGGATAATAATAGGCCTGAGTGAAACAAGATAACAATGGAGACGAGGGAGATAAACAAAGGAAGAGACAACAAAACACAGAGGGAGGAACAAAGACAGAAACGGAGGGAGAAACACAGAGGGAGAAACACAGAGGGAGCAACACAGAGGGAGCAACACAGAGGGAGCAACACAGAGGGAGCAACACAGAGGGAGAAACACAGAGGGAGAAACACAGAGGGAGAAACACAGAGGGAGGGAGGTAGAGAAAAACATTTATTTCTAAAAAAGAAACAAACACAGAGAACGAAAGAAAGAGAGGTTTGAGGTTAGTTTTACAGGCAATGGAGGGGCTGTTAATACAGGGGAGTGAGATCCAAGGCAGAACTGGAGGAGTTTGGCTCTATAAAGGCTCTGCTGGAACAGTCAGAACAGAGCTGATCGGAAGAGAGGAGACGGGAGTAAATCAAATCAAATCAATTTTATTTGTCACATGCGCAGAAAACAACAGGTGTAGACCTTACCGTGAAATGCTTACTTACAAGCCCTTAACCAACAATGTCGTTCTATAAATATAGTTAAGAAAACATTTACTAAATAAACTGAAGTAAAACAAATCAAATGAAAAAGTAACACAAGAAAATTCCATAACAATAATGAAGCTATAAACAGGGGGTACCGGGGGTTCAGGTTAGTCCAGGTCATTTGTAAAGTGACTCTGCATAGATAATAAATAGCGAGTAGCAGCAGTGTAAGAACAGATGGACGCTATCTGACTGAAATGGCATTGCAAACAACAGCCAACTTTCCGGGACATAGACATGTCTTATATGGGCAGAAAGCTTAAGTTCTTGTTAATCTAACTGCAGTGTCCAATTTACAGTAGTATTAAACAATACCATGCTATTGTTTGAGGAAAGTGCACAACAACAACACACTTTTATCACGGCAACTGGTTTGGTACATTCACCTCTGAATGTAAATAATGTACTTACATTCAGTAATCTTGCTCTGATTTGTCATCCCGTAGTGTAGTTTTGTTTGAAAAATAAATTTTTATATTCAAATGTAGGAACTGGGTTCTACAGTTTGACCCCATAGGTATTGTGTGGAGTGCGATTGAGAATGTGTCATCTGTGGATCTGGCGGTATGGGAATTGGAGTGTGTCTAGGGTGATGGAGTTGATGTGAGCCATGACCAGCCTTTCAAAGCACTTCATGGCTACCGATGTGAGGGCAACGGGGCGGTAATCATTTAGGCAGGTTACCTTCACTTTCTTGGACACAGGGACTATGGTGGTCTGTTTGAAACATGTAGGTATTAAAGACTCGGTCAGGGAGAGGTTGTTGAGGTAATCCCTCTGTGTTTCTCACCTCATGCTTCCCACAAGTTGGATTGGCTTGATGAGCACTTCTCACGTAACATACGGTCAAGCTGCTCCCACAACAGTTCAATAGGGTTGAGATCCGGTGACTGTCCTGACCACTCCATTATAGACAGAATACCAGCTGACTGCTTCTTCCCTAAATAGTTCTTGCATAGTTTGGAGCTGTGCTTCGGGTCATTGTCCTGTTGTAGGAGGAAATTGGCTCCAATTAAGCACCGTCCACAGAGTATGGCATTGTGTTGCAAAATGGAGTGATAGCCTTCCTTCTTCAAGATCCCTTTCACCCTGTACAAATCTCCCACTTTACCACCACCAAAGCACCCTTAGACCATCACATTGCCTCCACCATGCTTCACAGATGGCGTCAAGCATTCCTCCAGCGTCTTTTCATTTGGTCTGCGTCTCACTAATGTTCTTCTTGTGATCCGAACACCTCAAACTTAGATTTGTCTGTCCATAACACTTTTAACCAATCTTCCCCTGTCCAGTGTCTGTGTTCTTTTGCCCATCTTAATCTTTTCTTTTTATTGGCCAGTCTGAGATATGGCTTTTTCTTTGCAACTCTGCCTAGAAGGCCAGCATCCCGGAGTCGCCTCTTCACTGTTGACGTTGAGACTGGTGTTTTGCGGGAACTATTTAATGAAGCTGCCAGTTGAGGACTTGTGATGCGTCTGTTTCTCAAACTAGACACTGTAATGTACTTGTCCTCTTGCTCAGTTGTGCACCGGGGCCTCCCACACCTCTTTCTTATCTGGTTAGAGCCAGTTTGCGCTGTTCTGTGAAGGGAGTAGTACACAGCGTTGTACGAGATCTTCAGTTTCTTGGCAATTTCTCGCATGGAATAGCCTTCATTTCTCAGAAGAAAGTTATTTGTTTCTGGCCATTTTCAGCCTGTAATCAAACCCACAAATGCTGATGCTCCAGATACTTTTTTTATATTTTCCGTGGTATTGTTAACAAACACACCCCCATAAAGAAAATGAGAATTAAAACCGGTTCAGCCCCTGGTTCGACCGTGATCTTGCAGAGTTACTCCACCTCAAGAATTGCATTTGGTGAAAGGCCCGACACACACTTCCTCAGGCTGACTGGCTCTCATTCAGGCAAATGAGAAATAAGTGCACTCAGGCTATCCGGAAGGCCAACATTAGTTACTTTAAGGAAAAGTTCTCTCTCTGTGGATCTAACCCCAAGAAATTCTGGAAAACGGTTAAAGACCTGGAGAATAAACCCTCCTCCTCACAGCTGCCCATGTCCCTTAAAGTTGATGATGTGGTTGTTACTGACAAGAAGCACATGGGTGAGCTCTTTAATCACCACTTCATTAAGTCAGGATTCGTATTTGACTCAGCCACGCCTCCTTGTCCGTCCAACATTTCCTCATCTGCCACCCCTTCTAATGCAACTATCCAATGTCTTTTTATAGCTTTTTTGCACTCCAGACATCTTGTATTTCTATACTTTTTCATACTGCCGCTGTATGTATCATGTATCGTGTATCTGTCTTCGTTCTTGCATTTGCACCTGCCCTATGTTTTGTTGGAGCTGCTTGACAAAGAAATTTCCCCCTCGGGGATCAATAAAGTAAAGTTTCTCCCTGGAGGCAGTTACTGAGTCCGAGGTACTAAAGGAGCTCCTGAAACTTGACCCCAAAAAAACACCTGGGTCAGATGGTTTAGACCCTTCCTTCTTTAAGGTTGCTGCCCCTATCATCGCCAAGCCTATCTCCGACCTTTTTAACCTGTCTCTCCTCTCTGGGGAGGTTCCTATTGATTGGAAGGCAGCCACAGTTAGTCCTTTGTTTAAAGGGGGAGATCAAGCTGATCCTAACTGTTATAGGCCTATTTCTATTTTCCCCTGTTTATCAAAAGTGTTGGAAAAACTTGTCAATAATCAACTGACTGGCTTTCTTGATGTCTATAGCATTCTTTCTGGTATACAGTCTCTGAGAGGTCTTTGGTCTGGTTTGCTAATTACCTCTCTCAAAGAGTGCAGTGTATAAAGTCAGAAAATCTGCTGTCTCAGCCACTGCCTGTGACCAAGGGAGTAACCCAAGGCTCAATCCTAAGCCCCACTCTTCTCAATTTACATCAACAACATAGCTCAGTCAGCAGGAAGCTCTCTCATCCCTTTATATGCAGATGATACAGTCTTATTCTCAGCTGGCCCCTCCCCGGATTTAGTGTTAAATGCTCTAAAACAAAGCTTTCTTAGTGTCCAACAAGCTTTCTCTACCCTTAACGTTGTTCTGAACACCTCCAAAACAAAGGTCATGTGGTTTGGTAAGAAGAATGCCCCTCTCCCCACAGGTGTGATTACTACCTCTGAGGGTTTAGAGCTTGAGGTAGTCACCTCATACAAGTACTTGGGAGTATGGCTAGACGGTATATTGTCCTTCTCTCAGCACATATCAAAGCTGCAGGCTAAAGTTAAATCTAGACTTGGTTTCATCTATCGTAATCGCTCCTCTTTCACCCCAGCTGCTAAACTAACCCTGATTCAGATGACCATCCTACCCATGCTAGATTACGGAGACATCATTTATAGATCGGCAGGTAAGAGTGTTCTCGAGCGGCTAGATGTTCTTTACCATTCAGCCATCAGATTTGCCACCAATGCTCCTTATAGGACACATCACTGCACTCTATACTCCTCTGTAAACTGGTCATCTCTGTATACCCGTCGCAAGACCCATTGGTTGATGCTTATTTATAAAACCCTCTTAGGCCTCACTCCCCCCTATCTGAGATATCTACTGCAGCCCTCATCCTCTACATACAACAACCATTCTGCCAGTCACATTCTGTTAAAGGTCCCCAAAGCACACACATCCCTGGGTCGCTCGTCTTTTCAGTTCGTTGCAGCTAGCGACTGGAACGAGCTGCAACAAACACTCAAACTGGACAGTTTTATCTCAATCTCTTCATTCAAAGACTCAATCATGGACACTCTTACTGACAGTTGTGGCTGCTTTGCGTGATGTATTGTCATCTCTACCTTCTTGCCCTTTGTGCCATGTTTTGTGCTGCTACCATGTTGTGTTTCTACCATATTGTTGTCATGTGTTGCTGCCTTGCTATGTTGTTGTCTTAGGTGTCTCTTTATGTAGTGTTGTTTTGTCTCTCTTGTCGTGATGTGTGTTTGGTCCTATATTTATATTTTATTTATTTTTAATCCCAGCCCCCGCAGGAGGTCTTTTGCCTTTTGGTAGGCAAAAGGGTTTTCTAATGATCAATTTGCCTTTTAAAATGATAAACTTGTATTAGCTAACACAACGTGCCATTGGAACACAGGAGTGATGGTTGTTGATAATGGGCCTCTGTACACCTATGTAGATATTCCATAAAAAATCAGCCATTTACAGCTACAATAGTCATTTATAACATTAACAATGTCTACACTGTATTTCTGATCAATTTGATGTTATTTTAATGGACCAAAAATTTGCTTTTCTTTCAAAAATAAGGACATTTCTAAGTGACCCCAAACTTCTGAACGGTAGAGTACATTTTTCATAGTGTTCAATATAGTGACCCAGAGTTGACTTTACATTTACAGTAATACATTAATACTGTAATACAGTGTTACATGTTTATGAATACAGTATCTACAGCAACACAGGCTCTCTATATGTCTAGCCGTCAGCTCTGCTCTGGGCTTCTCATTGGGTTTCTAGCCAGCAATTCTCGTTAACACGTCTTTCATATTAGACCGCTTAGCTGGGTGTCAAATATTCTCCCCATTAACACGCCTATGTTTGTTTGCTCCCCGATCCACAACTTCCCAGAACTGATATAATTTATTCCCAGTCAGGCCAAACACTTTCCAGCGAGGTGCTAACGCTAGCTCGCTAAGGCTGAAGGTATGACACTCAACCAACCCAAACACTCAGACCGGCCGAACAGATCTCGGTCTGTCTCTCCTGTATGGGCCATGACAGACATTAGAGTTTTGAAAAGCAAATATTGAGTATATCAAATATTCAGGCCGAGTGGTTATTGGAAAGGTTTAGTGAGGCTCGGAAAGCAAGCAGAGAGTCTCACTGCTGAATGGTAGACTATGTCAAGTCAGCCAAACACACAAAGCAAAAAAAAAGCTTTTTAATTGATACCATTATAACAACTCCAAAGATGTTAACCCTATTGGAGCAGTGGTTAGCACGTTTACAGGCTTGTTTATGGGCTGGGAGACTTCGATTGAAGACCATCTGAAGGCATTGCACTGGCGCCGTTCGCTACAATACATATAATAATAGATTAATCTTCTCCGTCTCAGCAATATGACCTCATCACTAATTTATGACTAATTTGTCCGCTGAAGGAGGGGTTAGGAGAGGTGGAGATGGTGAGATGAGTGTCTGATGAATATCTAAATGGCGGGCGGCCATCTGGTTGGAGAACTCCCAGCGCTGACGGTGATGACCCTAGAGGAGGAGGAGCAGGAGGAAGAGCCGCATTAATATGTTATGAATTATTACATTATTAATTCATAAGTGACTCAGACACCATAATGGGCTCAGGGAGCTCAGCCAAACACATGTTGACCACTTTTCACCACTTCTCTCGCTCTCTTCTCTCTCGGAAAACAGGAGAAATGTTGGACAGATGTGAGAGTGGCCCTGGGAGAGATCAGCTGGTGGTAATGGGAGGGGAGCTCTGGGAAAGGAATACATGATTGTATCACCAGTGTGAGTATTGGGAGTGTGTGTGCGCTTGCGTGTGTGTGTGTGTGCGTGTGCGTTTTCATGCATGTGTGTATGTGTGACCGTTCCTTGCCGTGAGTCTGGTGGACATGCTCTGGTCTTAGATCCAGGCCAGGCTATAAGCTCTGGTTTTCCTGTGGGGAAGAGTGTGCTAAGCCTGGGATTTAGTTGCATGGTGCTTTCCAACCATGGAGCTGTGATGAAGTAAGTCTTACAGTGAATTAAGAGAATCAGCCAAGTCTACACAAACTATCCCTCTCTCAAAACGAGCCCTCTGTTTTCCAAACTATACTTCTACCTCCAACAACACACTACCTATTTGTGTTGCATAAGACTCATATGAACTCCCAAAGCTGATGTCTAGGCTTTACCTCAGTGGGTTAACATGGTCTTGAGTTGAGGTCTTGAGTTGAGTGGATGATGATGTGAAATTAGACTTTTATACTGAGGGGTCGGGAATGCCTTCAAACCGTCCACTAGGGGCAACAGTGAGTGCTATAACCATCAAGTAAGGTTGGATTTTGCTAGGGTGTTGTGGACGGGCGTAATCCCATGACTCTGGATGAGATGGTTTTCTTTTAGGGGATACATCAACTTTGATATCGCAGATAGATTGTAGCTTCCATCAATGTGATTGTCTGCATCACTTCCAATCCCCCATATATTTTTTTGCATATACTGTATACAGTATATATGGTTGTACATACTGTATATATGTACACATACATGCATACACACATATAAATAATAAATAAATACATACATACATACACTGTACTGTACATGTCTTTTTTAAATATATATTTTATTACGTTCTAACCCTACCATCCCTCCCCTAATTGTAGTAAACTAGTGAACAACAACACTTAGGTCTCTATTAACAGCTTATACATACTATATACACTTTATGGACACAATCTATTTGACAATAGTTCTATTTTGTTTGTTTTTCAATCCTGTCCTTCCTCCACCCTCAACATCCATCCATATTGGATTTCTATTTGCCATATATTTTTTAACCGTGCTATTTCACAATAATTCTAATTTTACAGACACAGTATATTTTACATTCGTTATCTTGTTGTTGTTAGTCCCAGTCTTCAGCTCCATTCAACTCCTCCCATCTATCACTGAACACCATCCATATTGGATTTCTATTTGCCATATATGTTTCAACTGTACTGTGATGCTTCACTAAAGTTCTGAACCTTTCTATTCTCATTGTTTCTACAGATTTTAAATAAAAAAATAAAAAAACATTTTGGCCAAAAGTATTATTATATAATTGATCGATTGACTATGGCTTTTCAGATCACCCATTAATGCTAACTGCAGAGTTAGCTCCAGGTAAATGTTGCAATTCTTCAGCCATTCCTGGACCTGTGACCAAAAACAAGCTACATACGGACAGTACCAAAACAAATTATCTATAAAACAAATAATCGAATGATTCTGTCTCCTGGCAGCAAAAGCTGCAGAGCTGGGAAGGTGGTATCTCCCATATACATAACATTATTTTGGTTGCAAGAATTTTGTATAATCTTTTAAATTAAAGAATTCAAAGTTTTGAATCCGGCGTTGTTTTACGTATCAGGTCATGTGCCATGGAATCGGTACATCAAAGATCTCTTACCAACTATTTTGCAGTCTATAGTATATGGGACGGCTGTCCATCTATAGTATATGGGACGGCTGTCCATCTATAGTATATGGGACGGCTGTCCATCTATAGTATATGGGACGGCTGTCCATCTATAGTATATGGGACGGCTGTCCATCTATAGTATATGGGACGGCTGTCCATCTATAGTATATGGGACGGCTGTCCATCTATAGTATATGGGACGGCTGTCCATCTATAGTATATGAGACGGCTGTCCATCTATAGTATATGAGACGGCTGTCCATCTATAGTATATGGGACGGCTGTCCATCTATAGTATATGGGACGGCTGTCCATCTATAGTATATGGGACGGCTGTCCATCTATAGTATATGGGACGGCTGTCCATCTATAGTATATGAGACGGCTGTCCATCTATAGTATATGGGACGGCTGTCCATCTATAGTATATGGGACGGCTGTCCATCTATAGTATATGAGACGGCTGTCCATCTATAGTATATGGGACGGCTGTCCATCTATAGTATATGAGACGGCTGTCCATCTATAGTATATGAGACGGCTGTCCATCTATAGTATATGCATTCATGAGTGTGAGTGTGTCTGTGTGGACGCGTTTAACTATACTAACCAACTATACTAACCAACTATACTAACCAACTATACTAACCAACTATACTAACCAACTATACTAACCAACTATACTAAACCAACTATACTAAACCAACTATACTAACCAACTATACTAACCAACTATACTAACCAACTATACTAACCAACTATACTAAACCAACTATACTAACCAACTATACTAAACCAACTATACTAACCAACTATACTAAACCAACTATACTAACCAACTATACTAAACCAACTATACTAAACCAACTATACTAACCAACTATACTAAACCAACTATAGTTGACCTTGTTGGTCCCCACAAGGTCAAGGGTTAAGGCTAGAATTAGTGTTAGGTTTAGGGTTAGGTTTAAGGTTAGGGTTGAGGTTAAGGTTAGGGTTAAGGTTAGGGTAAGGGTTAGGGTTAGGGTACGGGTTAGGGGTTAGAGAAAATAGAATTTTGAATGGGACTGAATTGTATGTCCCACAAGGTTAGCTGTACAAGACTGTGTGTGTATGTATGCGTGTGTCTACAATCATTCACAATAAAGTGGTTTATAATACTGTGTGTCCCCGTGATGAACCCTAGGCCCTGGGTGACAACCCTAGCTCAGCCCCAGCCCTATGTAACCCCAGCTGTGGACCATTTAGACAGGGTCGGTGGGGAATTGAGTTCATGTACTAATCGTTGGTTCCCATATCCATAGGCATAAAAAACAGCTTAGAGAGAGAGAGAGAGAGAGAATGGACAGTGATGTCACCCCACAAGCGTGCCCCTCCATTCCAACGTAATATGGTCTGCTCTGCCATGATGTTTTCATTTCCGACTGATTATTTTGGTGGCGGTTTGCGTCACTGCTCCTCCCCTACGGTAGGTAGAGACAGGAAGCAGAGATACCTGTGAGCCGATGACCCCTGACAGAGACTTCAGGTGTGTCTAACGAACTGCATGTGCATGGATACCTTAGTGCAGCATTTCACAGTATCGGTCCTGGGGACCCAAACGGGCACATTATCGGTCCTGGGGACCCAAACGGGCACAGTATCGGTCCTGGGGACCCAAACGGGCACATTATTTTTCTTTCTTTTGGCCGATACGTAAAACGTATTAAAAAGAAGTGACACTACCAAGAGCAGTGTGCTGGTTTCTTCTTTCTTCTAGTGCTAGGCAAACACAATAGCATCATTATCATAATCAAATTGTCATAGTGACTCATTCATCATTTGACACAGTATGTTCAACAAAATACATGTATTAATGGCATATTGTAGGTTTAAAAGAGGTTCAGCTGAAATATGAATGCACCAAAGCATCAACATTACATGCTTCCTTTGAGATGTCACCATTGAAGTATCCTCATGGTCATCTAAAAAAGACATAAAGCAACACTTTGTTTCTTGGAGTGGACACCAGCTCTGAGGGCCTGCTCCTCTGAACTGACCCCAACTGTGTATAACGCACGCACACACACTGGATTAAAGCAGTAGAAAGAACAATGAATGTGACCCCGTTGAGGGCTTCAAGTGCTACATGCTCCCTGTGAGCAGCTAAGTGTTTGTTTGTGTGTGTGTTTGTGTGTGTGTTGTCATATTGCACGATTGATATATCAATCTTCAAGAAATTCCTTAATTGTACAAAAAGACATAGCTGGAATGTTCTCGCCAGCTAAAACTCTCTCTAACTAATGTTTACTCCCTCATTGTGTCTCTTGAGTGTGAATGGAGATCCTGAAATCTCCCTACAGTCTTCTCTAAGTGGCTAGTGGCCCCTACATTGCTCAGGCAGGGTCACTCCATTGTCTGGTGGTAGATTTCACCTCTTGAAACCTGCTTTCTCAAGAGCTTATCACTGACCCCTCACTTTCCTTGACCTGGAGTGGACATACCATACGACCCCTATTCACAATAGGCCTCAGATAGCTCACCTGGCTCTGTTGATAATAGCAGCCCACACTGGCCCCTCACTCACATCTCCCATTGTTCAGGAGCAGGAGTGAGGCCTAGGCTGCTTGTCCAAATGTTTACCAACCAGCCCCTCTAAACTAAACCCCTGTATGAGTGTCGCTGTGCGCGCACACACACACACACACACACACACACACACACACACACACACACACACGTACTGTTTATCCTCATTATAGTCGCTTGCGTTCCCGTGTTTGTCTTGCTTTTACAGGGGTCGGAGGTCAGAACCGGTCCTATGTTCCTGGAAGATGGAAGGAGTAAAGGAGAGATTTACTGGAGAAGAATATGAGCGAGAACAAGGAGGGGAGATGAGGAAGGTGGTTGTTCCAACCTGAATGAAAGACAAACGTTTGTTCATCCCAGGGAGGTAGGGTCCATTGAGGTGCTGTGAGGCCTAGCATCGCGTCCATGGAGTGGAGAGGAGACAGGTTGTCAAGAAGATACAACAGGAGAAAAGCCTTTGTCTTGTTAGAGTAGTTAGCAGTGAAAGAGGTTCACAAAGGCCAGCGATGCCTGGAGCACAAGCTAATATAACGTCCACTAATAAAGCTCTCAGGCCCTTTATGTGTCTTACTAACAACAGAACAGCCTCAATTCGTCGGGACTCTACATGGAGTAAAACGCATTCCACAGGGATGCTGGCCCATGTTGACTACAATGCTTCCCACAGTTGTCCTTTGGGTGGTGGACGATTCTTGATACACACTGGAAACTGTTGAGCATGAAAAACCCAGTAACATCTACTACCAGACCCTGTTCAAAGGCACTTACATTGTTTGTCTTGCCCATTCACCCTCTGAATGGAACACAAACACAATCCATGTCTCAATTTTCTCAAGGCTTAAAAATCATTCTTTAACCTGTCTCACCTTCATCTACACTGATTGAAGTGGATGAAGAGTGCATACATTTTCATACTGGTCCCCTGTGGGAATCGAACCCACAACCCATGCTCTACCAACTGAGCTACATGGGAACAAACAAACCACTTAGGCTTAGGTTTGTTTGTCTTTACCTGTGTGTTTAAATTTGTCCTGAGCTGTTTGAACCGTGGGTTCAGTAGGGACCTTCCCAGGTTAGCTGGTTCTTTACAGTACCAGTCACAAGTTTGGACACTCCTAGTTTTTCTTTATTTTTACTATTTTCTACATTGTATAATAATACTGAAGACATCAAAACTATGAAATAACACATATGGAATCATGTAGTAACCAAAAACGGGTTAAACAAAAAAGATATATTTTATATTTGAGATTCTTCAAAGTAGCCACCCTTTGCCTTGATACAGCTTTGAACACTCTTGGCATTCTCTCAACCAGCTTCACCTGGAATGCTTCTTGAAGGGGTTCCCACATATGCTGAGCACTTGTTGGCTGCTTTTCCTTCACTCTGCGGTCTAACTCATCCCAAACCATCTCAATTGGGTTCAGGTCGGGTGATTGTGGAGGCCAGGTCATCTGATGCAGCACTCCATCACTCTCCTTCTTGGTCAAATAGCCCTTACACAGCCTGGAGGTGTGTTGGGTCATTGTCCTGTTGAAAAACAAATGATAGTCCCACTAAGCCCAAACCAGATGGGATGGCGTATCGCTGCAGAATGCTGTAGTAGCCATGCTGGTTAAGTGTGCCTGTTGTTACTGTTACTGTTGGAGCTAGGAACACAAGCATTCCGCTACACCCGCAATAACATCTGCTAAATATGTGTATGTGTGTGGGGTCGGGGGGGGGGGTGTTGGACGACCCCAAGCTGTGAGTAAACAGCTGTCTGGGGGATCGGCTAGTTGGAAATTGCGTGTGTGCATATGTGCGTGAACACGTGTGGAGGGGTCTGGTTGGAGCCAGTCTCAGACACCATTCGCTGACCTCTACCCCACCAGAACCACCCCCTTATTAATAGATGGGACTCAACAACATGGAGACAACTCTGAATGGAAAGATGCAAGAGAAATGTGCTGTGAGAGGCATGGATAAGTTAATATGGTGTCAGAAACACCAAAGCAGCATATACTAGAGTTAGCATTAGCAAGACAGCGAACGTTAGAGGAGTTGGCTGAAGCGAAAAATAAGGTCCACACAAAAACATGAAACACAACATGTAACAAAAAACTGATACACTGACAGACAATCACACACATTTTAAATACAGTAATATACAAACAATACAAATAAAGAATAATGTGTGTGTATATTGTGGGTGTTAGAGTGTGTGTGTATATTGTGGGTGTTAGAGTGTGTATATTGTGGGTGTTAGAGTGTGTGTGTATATTGTGGGTGTTAGAGTGTGTGTGTGTGTATATTGTGGGTGTTAGAGTGTGTGTGTATATTGTGGGTGTTAGAATGTGTATATTGTGGGTGTTAGAGTGTGTGTGTATATTGTGGGTGTTAGAGTGTGTATATTGTGGGTGTTAGAGTGTGTGTGTATATTGTGGGTGTTAGAGTGTGTGTGTGTGTATATTGTGGGTGTTAGAATGTGTATATTGTGGGTGTTAGAGTGTGTGTGTATATTGTGGGTGTTAGAGTGTGTATATTGTGGGTGTTAGAGTGTGTATATTGTGGGTATTAGAGTGTGTGTGTATATTGTGGGTGTTAGAGTGTGTGTGTATATTGTGGGTGTTAGAATGTGTATATTGTGGGTGTTAGAGTGTGTATATTGTGGGTGTTAGAGTGTGTATATTGTGGGTGTTAGAGTGTGTATATTGTGGGTATTAGAGTGTGTGTGTATATTGTGGGTGTTAGAGTGTGGGTGTGTGTATATTGTGGGTGTTAGAGTGTGTGTGTATATTGTGGGTATTAGAGTGTGTGTGTATATTGTGGGTGTTAGAGTGTGTGTGTATATTGTGGGTGTTAGAGTGTGTGTGTATATTGTGGGTGTTAGAATGTGTATATTGTGGGTGTTAGAGTGTGTATATTGTGGGTGTTAGAGTGTGTATATTGTGGGTATTAGACTGTGTGTGTGTGTATATTGCGGGTGTTAGAGTGTGTGTGTATATTGTGGGTGTTAGAGTGTGTGTGTATATTGTGGGTGTTAGAGTGTGTGTGTATATTGTGGGTGTTAGAGTGTGTATATTGTGGGTGTTAGAGTGTGTATATTGTGGGTGTTAGAGTGTGTGTGTATATTGTGGGTGTTAGAGTGTGTGTGTGTGTATATTGTGGGTGTTAGAGTGTGTGTATATTGTGGGTGTTAAAGTGTGTATATTGTGGGTATTAGAGTGTGTATATTGTGGGTGTTAGAGTGTGTATATTGTGGGTGTTAGTGTGTGTGTATATTGTGGGTGTTAGAGTGTGTGTATATTGTGGGTGTTAGAGTGTGTGTATATTGTGGGTGTTAAAGTGTGTATATTGTGGGTGTTAGAGTGTGTGTGTATATTGTGGGTGTTAGAGTGTGTGTGTGTATATTGTGGGTGTTAGAGTGTGTGTGTATATTGTGGGTGTTAGAGTGTGTATATTTTGGGTGTTAGAGTGTGTATATTGTGGGTGTTAGAGTGTGTATATTGTGGGTGTTAGAGTGTGTATATTGTGGGTGTTAGAGTGTGTATATTGTGGGAGTTAGAGTGTGTATATTGTGGGTGTTAGAGTGTGTATATTGTGGGTGTTAGAGTGTGTATATTATCCCTATTGTCTCATGAGATGTTGTTCTATCCATTTTAAAGAGTAATTGTCTCTGTAAGAGAGCAGAGGAGAGAGAAGGAGTGCAGGACAAGTGTGGGAGGAGGAGGAGGAGGAGGAAGATAAGGGAGGGAACTCCCATATCTTATTATCCCAAGAAAGTGAAAAGCGGTGGAGGAAATGGGATTTGTTCAGGTAAGCACTCTACTTAAAGCTTGCTAGAGAAGAGAGAGAGAGACGGGGGGAGGGATAGAGGCAGGGTAGAGAGAGACAGAAAGGGAGAGAGAGAGAGACGGGGGGGTAGAGGCAGGGTAGAGAGAGACAGAAAGGGAGAGAGAGAGAGACGGGGGGGTAGAGGCAGGGTAGAGAGAGACAGAAAGGGAGAGAGAGAGAGACGGGGGGGGTAGAGGCAGGGTATAGAGAGACAGAAAGGGAGAGAGAGAGAGACGGGGGGGGTAGAGGCAGGGTAGAGAGAGACAGAAAGGGAGAGAGAGAGAGACGCAGCATTGGGCCAGTAACAGAAAGGTCAGTTAACCCCCAACAACAACTGCTCCCCGGGTGCCGATGACGTGGACGTCAATTATGGCAGCAGCCCCCCCGCACCTCTCTGATTCAGAGGGAGGGGTTAAATGAGGAAGGCAGCCCCCCCGCACCTCTCTGATTCAGAGGGTCGGGTTAAATGAGTAAGGCAGCCCCCACGCACCTCTCTGATTCAGAGGTTTGGTTAAATGAGTAAGGCAGCCCCCCCTGCACCTCTCTGATTCAGAGGGTCGGGTTAAATGAGGAAGGCAGCCCCCACGCACCTCTCTGATTCAGAGGTTTGGTTAAATGAGTAAGGCAGCCCCCACGCACCTCTCTGATTCAGAGGTTTGGTTAAATGAGGAAGGCAGCCCCCACGCACCTCTCTGATTCAGAGGGTCGGGTTAAATGAGGAAGGCAGCCCCCACGCACCTCTCTGATTCAGAGGTTTGGTTAAATGAGGAAGGCACATTCTGACTAATGTCCCTTCCCTTTTTTTTATTTTGTTAAGGGATCAAAGCTTGTAAGAAAGAATATTCCTATGCATTATCCGAAAGAACGTTGTGTTTCATATCTCTTTCACTCAGTCTTTGGCTGGACTGAACTTCTCAGCAATAATGGCAGAAAAGAGACTTTCTGCCATTACCTGACATGAATGTGACCGTGTGAGCTAATGCAGTGCCATCTGTGAAGTAGACTACATTAAACATTAATAACATACTTATGATGCCTAATCAAACATGAATAACATCGTTATGGAGCAATAAAAACCCACATGCTTCAGAGGGCATGGTCCTCCTGCTTTACCTAAGCTGAATGGGTGAGACTCCAGCCCCTGTCTAATAATGGTATTTTTTTACTGAGTAAAAAAGTGCTGGCCTAATTGTAGGCAGAAATGATTGTCTTGTACTATGAACTGAGGTTAAACTACACTATCATTTCAAGAAAAGAATATACCTTGAATTCGAATGTATTATACACAGAACGGAAGAGTGAAACGTTGATGCAATGGAAGAAATGCTTGAAAATTCACACAACTCAGCAGAAAATGGGTATGTTGCCCTCTGGTGGTATGATTTGGAACTGGTCATTTACCCACATTACCGTCCCGGACCATAGGTGGCAGTATACACTCACAGCTGGTTACCAAACGCCACGAATGAAGACAGAAGGCATTGTCTTGGATCTTCAAGTGACGATTTTTTACGTTTTCGTATTTCAGAAACATTTAGTTAGCGTCATAAATAACGAGCTTCATCCAGTTGACAACACAACTTCAAACCATTTTTAAGAGTTCATAGCGAAGCTCAATACCTCAAAAGACGGAGCACGCTGGCAGTCTCCCATACATGATCTCCTGAAGGGGCCGAAAGCCACCCTGAGGACTGGGATACGTCCTCAAGATTATCCATAGTCATGGTTACATCCACATTAATATAGAAGTGTTTAGAAACATTCTATTCACAATAAAACGGACTCCAAAATGACACAATACCTTATTTACCATTCATTTCTATTTGGCACAAAATAATCTGAAACACATCCAAAACAAACTGCAAATGCATCCAAAAAGTGTGTAGAGTCAAAAGCTTGATCTAGTCATTGCATGCTAGGAATATGGGACCAAATACTAAAGTTTTGACTACTTTATTTTTAAGACTCTTTAGGGGTGTCAGAAATGATTTCCTTATAAAATAATTAAATGTCCCTAAATGTTTTTGCATACAATATAGCATAGTAATTAAATTATTTATTTTATACAGTCCAGTGGAGGCTCCTCAGAGGAGGAAGGTTAAGACCATCCTCAGTGAATTTCATTAAAAAAAATGTTTTTAAACATTTCAAAAGGTATTCTTTTTAGATAAAACTATACAAAATATATTCACCTTACCAAATAACTGATTGGTAACATCAGTTATTTCCTGGCAAAACACACTGTTTTGCCAGGAAGGTCTGCAGTAGCCTCAACAGCACCCTCTAGGGTAGCACCATGGTGTAGCTGGAGGACAGCTAGCTTCCGTTCTCCTCTGGGTACATTGACTTCAATACAAAACCTAGGAGGCTCATGGTTCTCAGCCCCTTCCATAGACTTACACAGTAATTATGATAACTTCCAGAGGACGTCCTCCAACCTATCAGAGCTCTTGCATCATGAACTGACCTGTTGTCCACCCAATCAAAGGATCAGAGAATGAATCTAGTACCGAAAGCATAAGCTACAGTTAGCTAGCACTAATGTGCATAAAGTGGTGTGAGCATGTCTACTGCTGCTAAGCTTCCCAGTAAAGCAATAAAAACAAGTAAGCTTCCCAAAAAGAAAAGTGCTCAAAATAGCCCACGTTAACATACGTATGTAGATTAAGAAACAAGGTTCATGAAATCAATAATTTGCTAGTAACAGATTACATTAATATTCTGACTATTTCTGAAACTCATTTAGATAATATCTTTGATGATACAGTGGTAGCAATACGAGGTAATACCATTTACAGAAAATATAGAAATGCCAATGGTAGAGGTGTTGCTGTATACAGTCATGTGAAAAAGTAAGTACACCCCCTGGAAAGTTCTTTTTTTGGATATGTAATCATTTGCACTTGCTTTCCTTATGGGGAAAAAGTTAGTACACCCCTACCTTTACCATCACATAAAATGGATACAATTAGAATTAGGTACCAAAACAAGTGTAAATGATTAGAAAACATTAGAGAGAAACTTAGGAGGGTCCAGCCTTCCATAAAGATAAGAACGTTGGTCTGGTTTGATCTTAACCATATGGGTGTGTGGTAACACATTATTCAAAGATCAAAAGACCTACCCGAGGCCCCCAGAAGAAAGATTATTGATGCCCATGAGTCTGGGAGGGGTTACAAATACATTTCCAAGCTATTCTAAGTACATCATTCCACTCTCCGACGAAAATTCCAGACCACTGGCAAACTACCTAGGACAGGTCGTCCCACCAAAGTCAGCCAAAAGCTGCCTGAAAGATGCTCATAGAAGTCTCTAAGAACCCCAGGGTAACATCGAGGGATCTACAGGCCTCTCTTGCCACAATCAATGTTGAAGTGCATGGTTACACTGTCAGAAAACAAAACTTCCTGTATGATATCTTATACACTATATTAGGCCCAGCCTTTGGAACTTTGGTTTTCCTAGATATGGATTCTATATTGTGATCACTACATCCTATGGATTTGGATGCTGCTTTCAAACAAATCTCTGCAGCATTAGTAAAGATATGATCAATACATGTTGATGATTTAATTCCTGTAATGTTGTCAGGGAGGAAGAAGCCTCTGCTCTCAAAAAAGAATATCAAGACACACTGACTTTACCCAGGTGTTGTCTGGCAAAAGTCAGTGTGTCTTGATATTCTTTTTGGAGAGCAGAGGCTTCTTCCTTCCTGACCTCCCATATAGGCCAAGTTTGTGCAGTCTCTTTGTTTGAAAGCAGTATCCAGATCCATATCTAGGAAAACCAAAGTTCCAAAGGCTGGTTCTAATATAGTGTATAAGACGTCATACAGGAAGTTTGGTAGTGATTCTTATGTTGATGATGTAAATAATATTTGCTGGTCTGTGGTTTGTAATGAGGAGGAACCAGACGCTGCACTTCACATATTTATGAAACTGCTTCTTCCAGTTACTAATAAGCATTCACCCATTAAGAACATGACTGTGAAAATCCCAGTGGATTGATGAGGAACCGAGGAATTGTATGGTTGAGAGGGATGAGGCAAAAGGAATGGCAAATAAGTCTGGCTGCACGACCGATTGGCTAATGTACTGCTGATTGAGAAATCATGTGACTAAACTGAATAAAAAGAAGAAGAAACTCCACTATGAAACAGATTAATGACATAAAGAATGACAGTAAAAAGTTTGGAGCTCCTTAAATAAAACTTTGGGCAAGAAGGCAAACTCAGCTCCATCATTCCTGGCTCATTCATCACAAAACCCACTGATATTGACAAATACTTTCATGATTTTTTCATTGGCAAGATTAGCAAACAGAAACAAACGCTGATACTACACATCCAAGTATATCTGACCAAATTATGAAAGACAAGCATTGTAATTTTGAATTCCGTAAAGTGAGTGTGGAAGAAGTGCATTTTTTGGTTGTTGTCTATCAACAATGACAAGCCACCGGGGTCTGACAACTTGGATGGAAAAGTACTGGGGATAATAGCGTACGATATAACCACTCTTGTTTGCCAGATCTTAAATTGAAGCCTACTAGAAAGTGTGTTCCCTCAGGCCTGGAGGAAAGCAAAAGTCATTCCACTACCTAAGAACAGTAAAGCTCCCTTTACTGGCTCAAATAGCCGACCAATCAGCCATAATAAAGTGCTGCTCTGCCTTCTTAACAACACTATCAACAAGGCAGGTCCTACAGGCTCTAGTTTTGTCACACCTGGATTACTGTCCAGTCGTGTGTTCAGGTGACACAAAAAAGGACTTAGGAAAATTGCAGTTGGTTCAGAACAGGGCAGCAGCAGGGCTGGCCCTTGGATGTAACCAGAGAGTTAATAATAGTATGCATGTCAATCTCTCCTGGCTCAAAGTGGAGGAGAAATGTAGTTCATCACTGCTTGTATTTATGGAGGTGTTGACACGTTGAATCCACCGAGCTGTCTGAACTACTGGGGTACAGCTCAGACACTCATACATACCCCACCAGAGGTCTCTTCACAGTCCCCAAGTCCAGAACAGACTCTGGGAGACGCACAGTACTACATAGAGCCATGACTACATGGAACTCTATTCCACATCATGTAACTGATGCAAGCAGTAAAATTAGATTTAAAAAACAGATAAAAATACACCTTATGGAACAGCGGCTGTGAAGCAACACATAAATAGGCACAGACACATGCATACACACTCACACATGATAAATGTGCACTATATACACACACACGTACACATGGATTTTGAACTGTAGATATGTGGTAGTGGTGGAGTAGGGGCCTGAGGAGACAGTGTGTTGTGACATTTGTGAATGTATTGTTATGTTTTTAAAATTGTATGACCTGCCTTAATTTTCCTGGACCCTTAGCTAATGGGGATCCATAATAAATACAAATACATCATAGAAATTGGCGTTCAATTAGTCTACAAGTAGGGTCAACTTTTTAAAAAATTGCACACGAACACACGAACACACACCATGGACAGCCACATGATATTTAGCAACATTGGTTGGTATCTTTAAGATTGTTTTCACAGTATTAAACTAAGCATATATAGGTTAGTTGATTTGATCATGTTTAAGTTGAAATGGTGCCGGAATAGTGGAAGCAGTTCTCCTTTTTTCTTTGTGCTGACTTGCAGTAACTCTCTGTGGTTCTAAATCAGTAGTTGTGCTGTAGAGGTCATGTAACTGTTTGTTTTGTGGACTTCACCGGACAGATGATGCTCTCTGGTTTTGTGATGAAACAAATATATCTAAGGTTGAATTTATTCCGCCACTGTGTGACTCTTTTTGTTGTCTCAACCTTAATTGTATATTCAGGTGGCCTATGAACCAGTGGGTTATAGAAGAAACACCGTTATCACAACACATGTTGTAATATGGCTTGGCTTCCCCAGGGATTTTACCCACACATTGCTACTGGTTGTAGTTAGTTATACACGTGCTGCTTTCATCCAGTTAGCAAGCTGGACATTTCAGAGTTTCTTAGTTCTGACTAGCAGATGAACACGGCATCAATACCATCAATTAACTCTTTCTCAATGATTTTTTATCAGTTGACTGCCCTAGTTTAAATCCATAGCGATCAATGTTCTTGGTAGCCTGTGTGCTGAGTTGGTTGGCATGATAGCACAAACAGACTGCTGGCACTTAGAGCCTGACAGTCTAACCTAACTGTAAGATTTATCAAACACAATTTCACAAAGACTAAAAGCACTAATTATTTATGTAACTACTTTGCTAAAAGTGTGTGACATCTGTCTAGGTTACTTACACTCCGGGGCGATAGGTGGCACCAGAAAGTCCATTCATCAAGGATGTGATGGAACCACATTTGTTTTTGTCGCACTGCTTTGCTTTGTCTTGGCCAGGTCGCAGATGTAAATGAGAACTTGTTTCCAACTGGTCTACCTGGTTAAATAAAGGTGAAATAAATAAATCAATAAAAGGCCAGATGGCACTGCAGCCCGGTCAGTGGTATCTACCATCCTTGGATCCCAGATAGCTGTCGTCACTAACTACAACAGAGAAATAAACCCCGCCTATTTCTACAGTTGATCTTCTTAAAATGTGATTTTAAACCTAACCACACTGCTAACATTATGCCTAACCTGGAATTAAGACCTAAAAAGCCAATCTGTTTTTTCATGTGTTTTGCCTGACTGTGCCACGCAGCCAGACCAGAGTCTCCAGACAGAAGGTATGTACAACACTCTGGTTTATATCTGTTCACCTTTGAAATGCATTGATAATGAAGTGGAATATCTCCGTCCTGAATACATCTACTAATGAGGAACTCCGTCAACGGCTAGTTACAACGACTAACTAACTATATCGCTAACAGATAGTGACATAAACCTTGAAACGATAGAATGATTATAAATGGTTTCCCTTTCAGCATGTTACACATTCTCTAGTCGTCAAGCTGGTGACTAAAATAAACCTAGTTAGTTTCTAGTTCCACTCATGTTGCCTCGATGTGTATATAATATATATATATATATATATATATATAACCCGACATACTAGTTAGCTAGCTGGAGTTCAAAACCAAAGGCTAGGCAATCCTGGGATGTTCAGTAGAAAACGTTGTGTTTAATAGAATTATTAATGATTCCTTATTATATCTAGGATATAATAGCAGTAAGGCCCTGGGGTTTATATAGCAGGCTAAGGGCTGTTCTTAACACTGACTGGATACAGCTCTTAGCTGTGGTATATTGGCCATATAATCACAAACCCCGAGATGTCTTATTGCTATTCTAAAGTGTTTACCAACCTAATTACTCATTCATACTGCCGCACTATGTATCGTGTATCTGTCTTTTGTGTATTTCGTTCTGTGTTTTTTCCGTAGCTGCGTGACGAAGAAATTTCCTCTCGGGGTTCAATAAAGTATCTATCTATCTTCAGTGTTTTGTCATACCCGTGGTCTGATATACCACGGCTGTCAGCCAATCAGCATTCAGGGCTCAAACCACCCAGTTTATGATTGTTTATACGTCATACATTTATGTCTGGGCATTGGCCAACGTGGTGTCCCGCTTAACGCATGTATAATGTCTTACTAAATTATGTCTTACATGGAGATTCTACATTTGCGTGCGCAACAAATTATTGGGATATATCAAACATTTACGCATGTTTTCATTGATAAATCTGAGCCATACTAATTGTAAGCTTTATTACAACCCCTTGGAAAACACCTATGGTAACAAAAATGCCCTCATGATATGATATGATATGATTTGCAGATGTTGGAACTGGGTCATGATGGTTTATCAAAGAAAGGTTTACATTTATAATTTAAACATATTTCTGTAGAGGTGTGGGCAGAATGTTTTAATATTTTGCAGTGCTGCATGCTGCCTATAGAGGGCTTGCAGTTGCCAACTTAGTTGACCTATGACGCCTCCTTGCAGCCATGTTGGAAGATCACAGCATGTATTATTCTGTCTGAAGGTCAAGTGGCTAGCCCAAACGGCATGATAACCGTGCCTAAAACTATACTGAACAAAAATATATATGTTTCATGAGCTGAAATAAAAGACCTCAAAACATTTCCATACACACACAAAAATCGTATTTCTCTCAAAGTCGTTGTTAGTGAGCATTTATCCTTTTCCAAAATAATCCATCCACCTGACAGGTGTGGCATATCAAGAAGATGATTAAACAGCATGATCATTACACAGGTGCACCTTATGCTGGGGACAATAAAAGGCCACTCTAAAATGTGCAGTTTTGTCACACAACATAATGCCACAGATGTCTCAAGTTTTGAAGGAGTGTGAAATGGGCATACTGACTGCAGGAATGTCCACCAGAGCTGTTGCCAGAGAATGTAATGTTAATGTCTCTACCATAAGTCGCCTCCAACGTCATTTTAGAGAATTTGGCAGTACGTTCAACCGGCCTCTCAACTGCAGACCACGTCTAACAACACCAGCCCAGGACCTCCACATCCGGCTTCTTCACCTGCGGGATTGTTTGAGACCAGCCACCTGGACAGCTGATGAAACTGAGGAGTATTTCACTCTGTAATAAAGCCCATTTGTGGGGGAAAAACTCATTCTGACAGCTGTCCGTAATGGGTCTGCCACGATCATTTAATCACTGGTAAGTCAAGTCTGACCGATTTCGAGTGTAGTTTAGCGGTTATGCTAACCAGGCGTTAACAACAACACTAAGTTAGCCAAAATTAGCTAGCTAGATACAGGGCATTCGGAAAATATTCAGACTCCTTGACCCCTTTTTCCACATTTTGTTATGTTACAGCCTTATTCTAAAATTGATTAAATTGTTTTAAACCCTCAATCTACACAATACCCCATAATGCTGCACAGTTATTTTCAGGTCTCTCCAGAGATGTTCGATCAGGTTTAAGTCCAGGCTCTGGCTGGGCCACTCAAGGACATTCGGAGACTTGCCCCAAAGCCACTCCTGCGTTGTCTTAACTGTGTGCTTAGGGTCGTTGTCCCGTTGGAAGGTGAACCTTCGCCCCCAGTATGTATTTTCATCAAGGATCTCTCTGTACTTCCTCCAGACTTGACACTTGGCATTCAGGACAAAGAGTCCTTTAGGTGCCTTTTAGAAAACTCCAAGCAGGCTGTCATGTACCTTTTACTGAGGAATGGCTTCCGTCTGACCACTCTACCATAAAGGCCTGATTTGGTGGAGGGCTGCAGAGATAGTTGTCCTTCTTGAAGGTTCTCCGATATCCACAGAGGAACTCTGGAGATCTGTTAGAGTGACCATCGGGTTCTTGGTCACCTCCCTGACCAAGGCCCTTCTCCCCCGATTGCTCAGTTTGGCCGGCGGCCAGCTCTAGGAAGAGTCAATGCTGCAGAAATGTTTTGGTACCCTTCCCCAGATCTGTGCTTTGACACAATCCTGTCTCGCAGCTCTACGGACAATTCCTTCGACCCAATGGCTTGGTTTTTGCTCTGACATGCACTGTCAACTGTGGGACCTTCTATATAGACAGGTGTGTGCCTTTCCAAATCATGTCCAATCTATTGAATTGACCACAGGTGGACTCCAATGAAGTTGTAGGAACATCTCAAGGATGATCAATGGAAACAGGATGCACCTGAGCTCAATTTCGACACTCATAGCAATGGGTATGAATACTTATGTAAATGTAGTATTTCAGTTATTTATTTTATTTTGAATACATTTGCACACATTTCTAAAAACCTGTTTTTTGCTTTGTCATTATGCAGTATTGTGTGTAGATTTATTTCTATTTTTTTATTTAACTAGGCAAGTCAGTCAATGACGGCCTACCTACAGGGTCAGCCATAGTAGTACGGTGCTCTGGAGCAAAGAATTAGGGTTAAGTGCCTTGCTCAAGGACATATCTAAGTGACCCCAAACTTTTGAACGGTAGTGTATAAAATATATATATATTGCATTTGGAATTACTACGATAAATACATCAAGATGGCTAACTAGCTAATATTTAGTGATTATGTATTTCACTTAGCTAGCTATACAGTATGTCAAGTTAGCTAAGTAGCTAGCTTAGGTTAGTAGCTCATTTGAGTTAGCCTGCACACTAAGTGTCTGTAGCAAGCTAGCTAGCTAATAATACATCTTTTTTGATAATTAGATAATAATCCTTAGAAAAACGAAATACTTCCCAATGTTTCTGGTGGTAGCAAAACACCAGCCATGTGGACGATTGGAGGACTTCCAACAGACTGACTTTGGTCTTCCAACATGGCGCCTGGTGTGGTTGCTAGGTGATTTGTGACTCAACTGCAAGTCCTTCTCGATGCATGCACAGCCATGGGGCAAAACAGACAGGGTTGGCTTTGATTGTTGACAACATGTTTATTTTTATTTTATTTTTCTAAACTTTGTTTAACTAGGCAAGTCAGTTAAGAAAAAATTCTTATTTACAATGACGGCCTACCTACAGGGTCAGCCATAGTAGTACGGCACCCCTGGAGCAAATTAGGGTTAAGTGCCTTGCTCAAGGGCACATCGACAGGTTTTTCACCTTGTCGGCTCTTCGAACCAGCGACCTTTCGGTTAATGGCCCAACACTCTAACCGCTAGGCTACCTGCCGCCCTAAAGCCAGGCAGGTCCTACCGATATGTAAACTATATTTGGTCTCCACTGTTTATTTAAAAACAAATACATTTGCACAATGAGTAATTGTTGTCTCAAATACATTGTTACAGTTGGTGATTAGCTAGCTAGCGAATATTCTGCCATATTAGCATGACATGAAAGCAGTCAAAACACCTCAAAACACGACATGGTATCAAGAAAAAGTTCATCTGTTTAATCGTTAGGCCTGCATTTTAATGTTTTTATTAGCCTAACATTATTATAATTCCTGTGCGTCAAACAACAAACACCTTCGCATAGAGTTGATCAGGCTGTTGACTGTGGCCTGTGGAATGTTGTCCCACTCCTCTTCAATGGCTGTGTGAAGTTGCTGGATGTTGCCGGTAACTGGAACACACTGTTGTACACTTCGATCATGAACATTCCAAACATGCTCAATGGGTGACATGTCTGGTGAGTATGCAGGCCATGGAAGAACTGGACATTTTCATCTTCCAGGAATTGTGTCCACCGGGCGCTGGTGTTGCATTTGGCCAATTAGCCCACTGTTTGATGAAGTAATTGAATCAGATGTGATGGTTGACACAAACCTGCGGCACTCCAGGAACAAGTCAATAAATATTATTTGAAAAACAAATGTTACTGTTTCGAGGTATAATCGCTTGTGGTAATATTCACTAAACATTTAGTATGGGAGTTTGCCTTCAGCTCATACAGTGTCGGTGGGGAACAGTGGAGGCAGGCTTATTTTCATTCCCATTCTCTGTTTATTTCAGGAGAACGAGGACATGTCCTAGATAACTTCCGTCCACCCTGGAGGCAGCGCTCAGCTTTTTTCATGTGAGCATCAGCACATATCACACGAGAAGCAGGCAAAGTGTCAGAGACATTACAAAGGCTAGCTGGCTAACCAGTCGTGGTTGTGATGTGAGTATGGCAAAATGAGTCGGGAGAGGGAAACGTTGTTGGACGAAATTGAACTGAGTTTATATAATTTAACTGAGGACAATTTACATTACTTGTGCGAACGTTGTGGAATAGGGGGCAAGGATGGATCAGAAGTCAAAGGAAAGAGTCAACGCTCATTGCGTCGTACAGTAGGGGAACATTGTGAAAATGTCATTCTAATGGATTCAGAGGACCAGGGAATCTCTTGGTTACTCCAACTGAAAGAGGACATCAAAGGAATACAGAACAGTGCTAGCAGTGAGCCTACAAGTCCCAGCCGGTCAGCGACAGTGGAGGTGGACAGCTCACAAGCAAGCTGCAATGGTGAACAGAGTGAGGAGGGAGGGGCTTGGTTAAACAACAACATGCAGTTGGCGGATCCAGCTCCAGAGTGGCTCATTATACCACAGCAGAGGGAGTCACTGGGTCCTGATTGTGACAGTGGAGGCCAGTCGGTACAGCAGGATGCTACAGTGCAGCTGGAGGACTGCAGGTTTATTCTGGGGCAGAGATTCAACATCAAAGAGGAAAAGGAGGAGGATATGATTTCGGTCTTTGCTAATGCAGGTATGAAAAGAAAAGATTCTATCTATCGATTTTATTAAAAAACTTTGATGTTTCAGCCTTCGTCAATGATCTTGATGTTCAGATGAAGTCCATTTGTTTAAATGAAATATGTTTTTTTAACGGAGTGAGTGAGTGAGCTTTGCACCTCTTCCTTTCCGAAGTTGATATAGTGTAACTTGTTGCAGCTACTGACATGTTTTTCTGTTGTCATTCGCACAGGAGTGTGTCCTCCTGAGTCCTCAGACTCATCAGTGAAGGCATTGTCTACATCTGACGAGCAACACCAAGAGGTTGACGAAGGAAAGAGATCTCACCACAGCCCTCAATATAAGAAGAGCTCCACAAAACGATCACAACCTCAACGACACCTGCAGACACATTCTGGAAAGACGTCTTCCCATTGTTCAGATAGCGGTAAAGGTTTATCTTCTGTGAGTTCTTACCAATGCCCTGAATGTAAGAAGAGATTCTCTAGCAATGCAGGTCTTCAAAAACACATGCGAATACATAGTGGTGAGAGGCCTTTCCAGTGCTCACAGTGTGACAAGAGTTTCATAAATAGTTCAAATCTTTATCAACACATGCCAGTGCACTCTGGAGACAAGCCTCACCACTGCTCTGACTGCGGGAGAACTTTCTCTACAGCGCGGTATTTAACTAAACACAAGCGGCTACATTCAGGGATTAAGCCTTTCTGTTGCCATCAGTGTGACAAGAGGTTCATCAGATCAGACCAGTTAAAAGTTCATATGATGGCACATACTGGGGAGCGGCCTTACCAATGTGGTCAATGTGAGAAAAGTTTTAAAATGAAGTCAAATCTTAAAGACCACCTGTTATTACACAAGGTAGAAATATCTCGCCACAGCCCTGACTGTGATCAAAGTTACTCCACTGAGGAAACTTTAAAGGAACACATGCAGTTACACACGGGAGAGAAACCTTTCCACTGTCTGCAATGTGACAAGAGGTACAATAGATCAAATGAGTTGAAAGAACATATGAAGACTCATGCTGAGGAGCAGCCTGATTCTCGGCCTGGTTCTGAGAAAAGATCAAGTTCCAGAAATGTAGAAAAACAATGTCAAGAGATTGCCCGTACTGTCGAACAACCTGACCTCGGCCCTGACTGTGAAACAGATTTTGCTCAACATGACAACCTGACAGAACAACAGCAAACACACACTGGGAAAAAGCCTCACCACTGCCCCGAATGTGGGAAAAAATACCATAGTGCGTCACATTTCAAAGAACACCTGCGTTCACACACTGGTGAGAGACCTTACCAGTGTTCTCAGTGTGGGAAGACTTTCACAAAACAAATACATCTTAAGCGACATCTGTACTCGCACACTGGAGAGGAACTTTACCATTGTGAAAATTGCAATTTATATTTCCTAAATGCAATGGAGTTGAAAACACACAAGCACACTGGAGAGAAGCATCACCACTGCTCTGTCTGTAGTGTTAGTTTCTCTTTATTAGAAGATCTAAAAGGACATGAAAGGATTCACACAGAAGAGAATCCTCACCACTGCTCTGACTGCGGGCGAAATTTCTCTACAGCAGGTTGTTTAAAGAAACACAAGCTGTTACATTCAGGAGAGAAACCTTTCCACTGCACACATTGTGATAAGCGGTACACCAGAGCCGACCAGTTAAAAGATCATATGAAAACACATTCTGAAGAGAAGCCTTATCAATGCTCTGTTTGTGAGAAGAAATTCCATGATTCTAGCAAATTGAAAGTTCACCAGAGAGCAGTGCATACAGCATCTTCTTACATTTGCTCTGACTGTGGAAAGGGCTTTGCTTTATTGGGCAAACTTAACGCCCACCAGCGAACTCACACTGGGGAAAAACCTCACCAGTGCCCCATCTGTGAAAAGAGATACTCAAAACGATCACATCTTAAAGAACATGTGCGTATACACACTGGTGAGAGACCTTACCAATGCTCTCAGTGTGAAAAGACTTTCACAACACAAACCGGTCTTAACCATCACCTGTACACACACACTGGAGAGAAGCCCCGTCACCACTGTCCAGACTGTAATGAAAGTTTTACATCTTGGAGACCCTTTAAGAGACATAAACAACAACACACTGGAGAGAAGCCTTACCTGTGCTCAAACTGTGGTCTTACCTTCCTTATAGAAGAAGATGTAAAAGCACACGAAAGGATTCACACTGGAGAGAAGCTTCACCACTGTTCTGACTGCGGGAAAGGATTCTCTTCAGAAGGGAATTTGAAAAAACACAAGCGGTTACATACTGGAGAGAAGCCTTTTCACTGTAAACATTGTGATGAGAAGTTCACAAGATCAGATCGGTTGAAAGTTCATATGATGTCGCATAATGGAGAGAAACCGTACCAATGTCCTGAATGCGAGAAAAGCTACAATAATTCGACCCAATTGAAAAATCATCAGAGAATAATACATAGAAGAGAGAAACCGTACCTTTGTTCTGATTGTGGAAAGAGCTTTGGTAAAATAGGCAACCTTACAGACCACCAGCGAATGCACACTGGGGAAAAGCCTTATGTCTGCCCTGAGTGTGGCAAACAGTTTAGCCATGGAAAACACTTAAAGATACATCAACGGAAACATACCGGAGAAAAACCCTATCAATGTCCTGACTGTGAGAAATGTTTCACCCGGGTAGATTATCTAAAAACACACCAGGTTACGCATAGGCCTCCTCACATGCGCTCTACTGGAGATAAACCCTATGGCTGCTCTGACTGTGGGAAGCGTTTCAGGCAGATTTCTGGCCTTAGAGCACATCAGCAAACCCACACTGGAGAGTCTCCTTATGACTGTACTGGATATGAAAAGAGTTTTGTAAACCTGTAAAATCTAAAGATACACAATCAAGTGCATACTGGTGAGAAGCCATACCACTGCTTCGACTATGGGATGAACTTTACGCAATTGGTAACCAGGTCACAAAACACAATCATTGTCCTATCTGAAAAGCCTCGTATGATGGCCTGAACATGGACAAGGAGTGGTAATTATTACTATACAACCATATTTAGACTTCTGCTTTGCTACCATGCTTAGATCACCTTTTGTAGTTGGCATGTGAAGATACTGTTTAGTTAGCGTAGGATCATGTGCAATCACAATAGATAAGCTACACGTCTTCAACTGCAACTTGCTTTGAGTCTTGAAGTGGTTTAAATGTCTGTTTGGTCAATTATTTCGATGTCAGTTAATAAAGAAACTTCCTGTGACAACCATCCATTCTTTTCAAATATACTACAATTATTACATTGTGTCCCTTTACTGAGCCGAGCCAAGTCGAGCTGTACTGCACTGGGCTGGTGATACATCCATAATTGCTGTAACCGTGCTGGAAAGGACTGTGAAAATGCTAAATATTATCCTAGCCTGCTTGTATTATTGGGCCAGATCTAGGGATGTAGTCTCCCATTCATGTCAATTAATGATTGTGAAAGTCTCAATTGTGCACACGTCTCAACTCTGAATCTGCCTCCTGTCTGATCAAATTTCTCTAAGAAGCCTGTTATTTTTACCAACAGATGGCAGTGTTGACTGTAGCTTTGAACACATCATCTGAACATAGCCTCACTGAAAAACACCCAATCATTTATGTTGAAAACTCATTGATTGCACATTTACGGCATCATCTGCTATGATAATTTGATATATTTGATATATTTAGTTTTTTATCAGATGAAAATAAAATCTATTTGCCTGACAACTTCAGATTGATCTTAACCTTAACACTCAAGAATTCATACTGTGTGCCTCAGTTGGCCACTCTGTCTCATATATCCTGTTTGCATTGTGCCCTTATGCCTGAAAGCAGGAAGGCGACTTCCAGAGGATGAGGATTGAGGAGGCTTTCTCTGTAGTCCAGTAGGGTCTGCCTCTGCATCTCAACAGAGCTCATTAGTGCTCCATAAGGTTTAGGTGAGGGAACAGCAGCCTGTTACCCCATTCATCAATATCCACCCCTCTCTCTCTAACCCATTGTAGAACAAGCCCTAACTAACCATGGAGCCTGGGCCCCCCAGCTGAGCGCAGGGCCTTGAGATCGTTTACACAGAACATTCCACAATAACACTGGTCCCCGCCAGGCCAGGACTGCAAGCATAATTTAGTTCTCTAGATGGATGTCAGGGTCCAGGTTCTATCTTTCTCTCTCCAGGTTGACATGGGTTGTTGTTGAGCTCGAATTATAAACTTGATAAACTCTACATGAACTAAATTAGTCCTAAAAATACAACAAGGATGCATTAAAACAACAAATGTTGTAGTTACCAAACAAGGAATAACTGCACTACTAACATCAAAGGGAGAATAAAGTATTGCGTGAGCCAGAAAGATGAGTCTCTAGATGAGGGGAATCGAGTGATGTAGGACCGTAAAGTCACGCCAATGTTTTGATTCGCTCACATTTCTGGTAAACGGCTCCATTGACTGATCAACTTTCCTGTGTGATGCAGCTGCTTCCCTAATAACAGGACAGGGCCGGCCGCGCTGACAGATTTGCTGCCGTTTACTGAACCACACCTCTCAGAGGAGACAGACACACCCGGTAGTAGCACCCATCTCTGTGGTGCATCGTGCATGGCAGACATTTTGGGTAGTTGGGGGGGGGGGGGTCACTGTGGATACTGCTGTGCCTGTGACCTCGCCATAATGCTTGGGTGTGTGAATAATTGGGTCAGTTCCCTGAGTTTTTCCTGACCATGTGACCTAACCAGAAAAAACTCTGGGCCCTAGTTCTAGTCTATAAGGCCACTGTTGCAGTAAGTTCAACCTGCTTACACAAAATCAGGCTAAACATTAGACCATGGGACAAAATAACAGTTACTGCTCATGTCAGTTACTGATTGCACCATCCGCCGCTTTTTGAGCGAAAGTGGACTCCATGGAAGAAGACCCAGGACGACTCCACTTTTGAAAGAAAAACATAAAGCCAGACTGGAATTTTCTAAAATGCATATCGACAAGCCACAATCCTTCTGGGAGAATGTCCATTGGACAGATGAGTCAAAACTGGAGCTTTTTGGCAAGTCACATCAGCTCTATGTTCACAGATGAAAAACCTAGAGTGAAACATGGAGGAGGAGGCTCGGTTATGTTTTGAGGCTGCTTTGCTGCGCCTGGCACAGGGTGCCTTGAATCTGTGCAGGGCACAATGAAATCTCAAGACTATCAAGGCATTCTGGAGCAAAACGTACTGCCCAGTGTCAGAAAGCTCTGTCTCAGTCGCAGGTCATGGATCCTCCAACAGGATAATGACCCAAAACACACAGCTAAAAGCACCCAAGAATGGATAAGAACAAAACATTGGACTATTCTGAAGTGGCCTTCTATGAGTCCTGAACTGAATCCTATCGAACATCTATGGAAAGAGCTGAAACTTGTAGTCTGGAGAAGGCACCCATCAAACCTGAGACACTGGAGAGTTGGCTCAGGAAGAGTGGGCCAAACGACCTGTTAACAGGTGCAGAAGTCTCATTGAGAGTTACAGGAAACGTCTAATTGCAGTGATTGTCTCTAAAGGTTGTGCAACAAAATATTAGGTTTTATTATTTACAATATTATGTTGAATAAAAAATCTAAAGCAAAGTCTGATTTCTATTAAATATGGAATAAACAATGGCAATTACTTTTGTCAGTTTCATGTTATTTCAGAGAAACTTTTGCATTCTTTGTTTTTTGTGGAGGGGTACCAACAAGTTTGAGCACGTCTGTATGTGGCTCAAACATGGATGTCTATAATTGGTTCAGATTTAAGGTTATGCTAGATGGTGACAGACTGAGAGATCAGCCAATTAAAACCGGCGGATGTTTCCGGTGCTTTTACCATAGACTCCCAGTCTAGTCCCTTTCTGAGGTGTTGGGAAACCAGATGTCTCGACAGAGAGAGCCAGCTGGTGCGCAAGACTAGTTCAGATTTGGCCAAATTGGTCTATAATTGGTTCAGATTTTGTTTCACAAGTTTGAAAAGTATAGTACAGTTAACAAAAGTATAGTTTTGTACAATACAGTGGACCACAGTAAAATATACTTCAGTCGAGTATAGTACAGTATAATGCTACTTTAATGTACTCCACTCTACTGCACTAAAGTACTGTACTATATACTCTGCTGAAGTAAACTAATGCACTGTACTGTACTCTACTGAATTAAACTGTACTCTACTTTACTGAATTAAACTGTACTCTACTTTACTGAATTAAACTGTACTCTACTTTACTGAATTAAACTGTACTCTACTTTACTGAATTAAACTGTTCTCTACTTTACTGAATTAAACTGTTCTCTACTGAATTAAACTGTACTCTACTTTACTGAATTAAACTGTTCTCTACTTTACTGAATTAAACTGTACTCTACTTTACTGAATTAAACTGTTCTCTACTTTACTGAATTAAACTGTTCTCTACTTTACTGAATTAAACTGTACTCTACTTTACTGAATTAAACTGTTCTCTACTTTACTGAATTAAACTGTACTCTACTTTACTGAATTAAACTGTACTCTACTTTACTGAATTAAACTGTACTCTACTTTACTGAATTAAACTGTTCTCACTTTACTGAATTAAACTGTTCTCACTTTACTGAATTAAACTGTACTCTTCTTTACTGAATTAAACTGTACTCTACTTTACTGAATTAAACTGTACTCTACTGAATTAAACTGTTCTCACTTTACTGAATTAAACTGTACTCTACTGAATTAAACTGTACTCTACTTTACTGAATTAAACTGTACTCTACTTTACTCAATTAAACTGTACTCTACTTTACTGAATTAAACTGTACTCTACTTTACTCAATTAAACTGTACTCTACTTTACTGAATTAAACTGTACTCTACTTTACTGAATTAAACTGTTCTCACTTTACTGAATTAAACTGTACTCTACTTTACTGAATTAAACTGTACTCTACTGAATTAAACTGTACTCTACTTTACTGAATTAAACTGTACTCTACTGAATTAAACTGTTCTCACTTTACTGAATTAAACTCTACTTTACTGAATTAAACTGTACTCTACTTTACTGAATTAAACTGTACTCTGTTCTCTACTTTACTGAATTAAACTGTACTCTACTTTACTGAATTAAACTGTACTCTACTGAATTAAACTGTACTGTACTCTACTGAATTAAACTGTACTCTACTTTACTGAATTAAACTGTACTCTACTGAATTAAACTGTACCCTTCTTTACTGAATTAAACTGTACTCTACTGAATTAAACTGTACTCTACTTTACTGAATTAAACTGTACTCTACTTTACTGAATTAAACTGTACTCTACTTTACTGAATTAAACTGTTCTCACTTTACTGAATTAAACTGTACTCTTCTTTACTGAATTAAACTGTACTCTACTGAATTAAACTGTACTCTACTGAATTAAACTGTTCTCACTTTACTGAATTAAACTGTACTCTACTTTACTGAATTAAACTGTACTCTACTGAATTAAACTGTTCTCACTTAACTGAATTAAACTGTACTCTACTTTACTGAATTAAACTGTACTCTACTGAATTAAACTGTACTGTACTCTACTGAATTTAACTGTACTCTACTTTACTGAATTAAACTGTACTCTACTTTACTGAATTAAACTGTACTCTACTTTACTGAATTAAACTGTATTCTACTTTACTGAATTAAACTGTTCTCACTTTACTGAATTAAACTGTACTCTACTTTACTGAATTAAACTGTACTCTACTGAATTAAACTGTACTCTTCTTTACTGAAATAAACTGTACTCTACTTTACTGAATTAAACTGTTCTCTACTTTACTGAATTAAACTGTACTCTACTTTACTGAATTAAACTGTACTCTACTGAATTAAACTGTACTCTTCTTTACTGAATTAAACTGTACTCTACTTTACTGAATTAAACTGTACTCTACTTTACTGAATTAAACTGTACTCTTCTTTACTGAAATAAACTGTACTCTACTTTACTGAATTAAGGTGTTCTCTACTTTACTGAATTAAACTGTTCTCTACTTTACTGAATTAAACTGTACTCTACTTTACTGAATTAAACTGTACTCTACTGAATTAAACTGTACTCTACTTTACTGAATTAAACTGTACTCTACTAAATTAAACTCTATGCTTTACTGAATTAAACTGTACTCTACTTTACTGAATTAAACTGTACTCTACTGAATTAAACTGTACTCTACTTTACTGAATTAAACTGTACTCTACTGAATTAAATTGTACTCTACTGAATTAAACTGTACTCTACTAAATTAAACTCTACTCTGCTTTACTGAATTAAATTGTACTCTACTGAATTAAACTGAATTAAACTGTACTCTACTGAATTAAACTGTACTCTACTTTACTGAATTAAACTGTACTCTACTTTACTGAATGCAACTCTACTTTACCCGGTGTCAATCCCCAGCCCGGTACCTCCAGTGCCGGTTCCCAGTCCGGTTCTGATTCAAACTTCTTTGCTCACTGGGTGGACATTGATTAATGTATTGCTTCAAATATGTACAAGACAGCCCTTGTTTTAACATGTAAAACAACAAAACATACAACAACAAGCAAAAGTTCCCAAACAGAATAACAAAGACAACAGGAGAAGTTAATGAGAACGCCCCCCTTCCACTCAGTAACAATTACCACTGTTCTCCAGGGAGACCTGTGGCTTGAGTGCAATGTCTATAGTATACAGAATTAGAAATACCAAATGAAGGAATTAATAAGATTTTATTTCTATAGAAACTAAGAGTTTTTAGTATTTCTACTTTGTTTGAAGTGGTAACCAGTGTAACTTGTTGCTCAGCTGTAGTACCCTAATCATGGGCTAAGGCTGCTCAGTGTAAACTGATGGGTGCAATAGTTCATATGGTTGACTGACAGTGGATGTTGAGCATGGAGACTTTGAAAGGCTAAACTCTTAAATTATTTTATTTCAACATTTTACTGGGTTTGTCTGGTTCCTTTACACTAGCGCTACCACTGGCATTTGAATCAGTGAGGGAATGTGTTTTGGCAGGGGGGGAACATATATTTTACCAGCATTTGCTGTGGCTCTACTTTGGACTAGATATGAGCAGTGAGCTCCAACCTCTTAGCTCACAGAGGCCTGGCTCTGTGACCAGCCTGTAAATCCAGGACATTCAAATTAATATGATATGGTATCTTTGGTATGGTTACATAAGACAGAAGGTTACTTAAGGCAAAAATGAAAAGAGGGTGTTTGGTCAGGCGTAGAACATTTGAGATAATTAGCAACTTTGCAACTACTTACTACTTTTTTGCTACTTAGCAAGTACTAAATTGTCATACTTGAGTAAAAGTAAAGAGTAAAGATACCTTAATATAAAATGACTCAAGTAAAAGTGAAGTAACCCAGTAAAATACTACTTGAGTAAAAGTCTAAAACGATCTGGGTTTAAATGTAGTTAAGTACAGTAGTGGAAAAAGTACTCAATTGTCATTCTTAAGTAAAAGTAAATGCTATACATCAAATTCCTTATATTAAGAAAACCAGACTGCACGATTTCCTTTTTCTTTGTGCCAGGCTGCTGGGACAGGCTGCTGGGACAGGCTGCTGGGACTAGTGGCATTGAAAGTGGTTTGGGTATTCGGTATGCTTTGTCAAATCCATTGCCAGTATTTCCACCTAAAAATACTGTATTTAGCCTGTGTGATATGTCTCAGTATGAATGGAATTCCAATTATCCTATCTATCTATCTATCTATCTATCTATCTATCTATCTATCTATCTATCTATCTATCTATCTATCTATCTATCTATCTATCTATCTATCTATCTATCTATCTATCTATCTATCTATCTATCTATCTATCTATCTAACATGGCAGTGAAAGGGTTTGTTTTTTATGTTTGTTCCTGGTTCACCTGTAGTGAGGTACAGTATCATGCTAGGTGGAGGTTATTGCATACAGTGGAGGCTGCTGAGGGGAGGACGGCTCAGAATAATGGCTGGAAGGGAGTCAATAGAGTGGTATGGAAGCCGTGTGTTTGATACCATTCGATTGACTCCATTCCAGCCAATATTCTGAGCCGTCCTCCCCTCAGCAGCCTCCACTGGTTTAATATCAGGGAGTGTTGTCTGGTGGTCTTGATATGCAAAATGATGAATGCAGAAATGCTGATTATACTTCAGAGGTGTTGGAATTTGTAACTCTGCCTCACGGCATACATTTCACTAAAAGTGTAGACGAAATTCCACAGAGATATATTGGTCGCAGATGTCTTTCATCATCTAAGAACAGCGAAAACATAGGCAACGCCTCTCAGCTGATTTAGGTTCCTTGACCGTCTCAGGTATTCAGCTCATAGACCTTATTGGTGTTCGGTCATTTTCGTCTTGACCCCAACGCAATGATTTATGCATCATATTGTCACACACCATAGGGGGTCATGCCACTGTGAGGTCACTCGGTGTGACCCCTGCGACCCTTCCTCATCCCGAGCTAATGATGTTACTGACCTTAATGCATTTTTCCCATGTTGTGGGGTAAAGTGCTAAACCAAAAAAGGAGCAAGGAATTCAGTATAATGAGATTCCAGCAGCTGGGGCAACAAACACACTTCTCAAAGAGGTATTTCTGGGTTGATAGACAAACTCTGGCACGAGTCCTTCATCAAAGAGACTCAGTGTCTGCATCCCAAATGGCACCCTTTTTAACTTTTGAACAGAGCCCTAACGTATATAGGGAATAGTGTGGCATTTGGGACACACTCAGAGACTCGCTGAGGGGAGACCCTAATAAAGCCCTTTCAAGGGGCAAAGCCAGAGGTACATTTACACAGCACAGAGACTTGACCTCTACTCCACTTTAGGCTATCATTAAGAGTCTCTCCTCTCTAGGATAACATGAATATCACATGGTGTTGATTGTCTGTCTGATATAGAAGGCTTTAATTGCATATGTTTGTTAACTGGTGGTGAGGCATATTAAAACCACAAAGTATGTGTATGCCTAATCTTTCTACAGTAATGTGCTTTATCTGAATTTATAAGGTCAAACCATGAAGAGCAGTAAACAACAGTTTAATTAAGAGTAGGTTTTCCAGATTGTTTTGAATCTAAAACAGAAGTCTTTAAGAAGCCTTGCTTTGACCTTTCATGGCCTAACTAATGAATGTGACGTTATCTACAAGGTCACCACTGTATATCCTCAATAATACAACACATGGAATATCATCGCTTATATTTCAATACAACAGTAATTATGCCTATAACCCTCTTTGGCAAAGACAATGCTTTCCTCTTCCCTCTGGCTGCTGAGCTGTTCATTGTAAATCCAAGCCAAACAATGGCCTTGCTTTGTTGATGACAGGCCTGTTGGACTGATCTAGCATCCAGGGTTCGTTTGACTTCAATGCTCACGTATGGTCAGATAAGAAAACCATATCTAATTGTTTCCATGACTCGTCCAGGACCAGAGTCTACACAGAACGGTGCGCCATAGCCAATCTTCTTCTTACATTTGGGGACGTTACAGTCCTATTGAGAAAACAACCATAACCTATATGCATATCAACAACAACAAGATCAACAACTAATGCTAGCCAGAGCAAAATTAGGAACATTAGATAAAACACTCTCAAACTTTTTCAGCTAGTTGGCTGTCAAAATTGGACTGATAAATGATGGGGAATAGTAACCTGCTCGTCCTTCTGCAGCTTGCCTGCCAATGCAGGCGTTGTCCCAACCAATCATCCAAGCTAACTGGCTAAAGTTGGCTAGCTAGGTACTTCCAGACACAAATGAGAGAACACTTCACTAACAATTTGACACCCTAGCAGAGCAGAGCTAGGCTGTTTACATGTTATATAGAGCATTCGTGACTAACTTTGACTTTTTTTGCCTAAGTTTACTGACATTCAGTGGGGTATTGCGCGTTTGTAAATCAATCAGTCATTCTGCGCTCTGGCACACTCAGACGAGTGCTCTGAAATCAGAGCAGATGCAAGAGATATGCTAACTGGATAACAGTCGTTCCTCATAGCTAGCTAGCTTACTTCCAAAGCATCACATTTCTTGCTAGCTAACCAAATGACACGTGCATCTCTGCTGCGTCTCTAGCTGTGTAGCCACCGACAAATCATAAGAGAAGAAAAAGTCAGTCACTCAACCACTCATCCAATGACATGACGTCTTCCTAGCAGCTATACATCTAGCTAAAGTTATGCTCTGTGTTTTTAGCTTGCTACATAATTAGACATGCTAGCATATTAGCCACATTATGACTGACTTGTGATCATAGTCCTTGCTAGTTTGATTGTATTGACGGTCCCAGCCTTAGTTACATTCGTCCGTTTTTGTCCAAAATATTGAGTCATTGAAACTAAAAGTGCATAATGAATGGAGGCAGCAAATAATGTACCAGGCCAGCTGTGATTTACAACCTGATAGCAATAGTAGTAAGTAGTTGAAAATTTGCTAATCAGCTAACATTTTAAAGTTGTCCATGATGAGATTTAAACGATCTATCCACCCCAACCAACCCCCTACTTTCATTTTTGCCTTAAGATGCCAGTCTTATGTAACCATACCAAACATAACATATCATATTAATTACCAAACATAACATATCATATTAATTTGAGTGTCCCGGATTTACTTTTACTATTTTACGTCTAGTCTATGAGACCAGGCTGCAGATTCAGTCACTAACTGTAAATCGCTATATATTTCTCTTACTCAATGGGCTGGGAATGTCTTGGAGATGATGGTGACACTGACCACAATGTGGACAGGAAACAATAGATTATGTGTTTGTTATTCGTTTTTTGTGCTCATATTCAGTGTCTCAGAGTAGGAGTGCTGATCTAGGATCAGGTCCACCCTGTGCATATATTCTTATTCATTATGATCTAAAATACAAATTGATCTTTAGCTTTGTGAGAACGCGCCCTGATATGATGAACTAAAGAGTGCTGCCTGCCAGGGGGACTCTGGACTCTGTAAACAATGGCTGCTGCGATGTAACACATTCACAACATCCTTCTCTGCAGAGTGGTAACCTTGGTGACCTTCCTGACGATGACACCACTGGGAACAGATGTCCAGGTCAGCTCGTACCCCACAGATCTCCTTCAGGCCCTGCAGCAGTCCTGACCCACAACGTCCTTGGGTTAAAAATAAAAAGAGAAATAGGAGAACGTCAAAGGATGTCCTAATGACAAGAAAGGAGAAATCTGAATGGAGAAAAACGTGTGTTTCCTCTGTATCATATTCCTCCAGGGCAGGGAGGAGGACTGCGTGTGTTTTTGAATGAAACCCAGATAATGCTGTTTTTGAGCCAGGTTTTATCAGGATACGGTGTACGACGTAACACTTCCTGTTTACTTTGAGAGGCATTATTGATTGGTTCCGCTCGGCCATGTGACATCAATCATAACATAATCATATCGCAGGTCATGCTACGGTAGACCCTCCAGCTGGCATTCACTGGCTCCTAGCAGATGTTGACATGGTACACAGTCAAAGTTATTTTGCTGTATTCGCTTTGTGGGTCTCGGAACCCAAGGAGGGCCGAGCTACTGAGGCGTCAAGGTTAATGGGACTTCCAGATGCCACACACACACGCACGCAGGCACGCACGCACGCACACACACACACACACACACACACACACACACACACACACAGGGGATTTACAGACCCAGAGACCCTTGGACTGTGTTTATCAAGCTTCCTTTGTTGGATGCTGTGGACGGAGCAGTGAATATCGTAACACCTCAGCCATGATGTCAGCTAGATAGATAGATAGATAGATAGATAGATAGATAGATAGATAGACAGACAGACAGACAGACAGACAGACAGACAGACAGACAGACAGACAGACAGACAGACAGACAGACAGACAGACAGACAGACAGACAGACAGACAGACAGACAGACAGACAGACAGACAGACAGACAGATAGATAGATAGATAGATAGATAGATAGATAGATTAGGGTTAAGTGCCTTGCTCAAGGACACATCGATAGACCTTTCAGTTACTGGTCCAACAGTCTTAACTGCTTGGCTACCTGCGGCTAAGGCTATGATGTCATTGAACCTCCCTGGTCTTCCCATTTTTTAGGGGTGGTGGAAATCCCTCCACTCCCAGTCGGGGGGAGGTCACCAAAAGGACTCTATTTATACTTGTTTCTCTCTTTTTCTTTCTTTCTTTGTTTCCTTCCACCTCTCCACCTCACCATGTCAACAACACGGAGGGTGTGAGCTAGTGCCAAAAGGAAAATCAGTAAAGCAGGGTCCTGGAAAGAAAACTCTGTTCATTGATATCTCTCTAAGTGACTGTGGCAAAACAATAACACCCTGTAAAGGAGGATCCCCCTTCTCTAATTGAGGGGACATAATATCCCCAGAAACATGTTGTGGTTAGCCAACAGTCCTTCACTGAGCGGAAGAAGAACTGGAATGATACGTAGAGGGAAACATGGCCGACTTACACACTACAAACACACATCCACCCATACCTACACTCCTCAAAATGCACTTTGTTCCCAAGCCTGCACACACACACTTATTTACCTGCACATACAGTACTATACATATTAACACACTCCCCCATTGCTGTACTTATGGCAGGGCGTCAGGCTCATTTTGAGTTTCATTGTGTTGATGGAGTTGGAGATCGACCTGGGAGATGATATGTAATGGAAAGCAGATTCTACAAGCCAGTTAAGCCTCTCTCTATCTACCCCTCTCTCCTACTCTTGCTTTATTTGTCTTTCCTTTGTCTCTCTCCCCTCTCCTCTCTCTCTCTCTCTCCTCTCTCTCTCCCCTCTCCTCTCTCTCCCCTCTCCTCTCTCTCCCCTCTCCTCTCTCTCTCTCTCTCCTCTCTCTCTCTCCTCTCTCTCTCTCCTCTCTCTCTCTCCTCTCTCTCTCCTCTCCTCTCTCTCCCCTCTCCTCTCTCTCCCCTCTCCTCTCTCTCCTCTCTCTCTCTCCTCTCTCTCCCCTCTCCTCTCTCTCCCCTCTCCTCTCTCTCCTCTCTCTCTCTCTCTCTCTCCTCTCTCTCTCTCCTCTCTCTCTCTCCTCTCTCTCCCCTCTCCTCTCTCTCCTCTCTCTCTCTCCTCTCTCTCTCTCCTCTCTCTCTCTCCTCTCTCTCTCCTCTCCTCTCTCTCCCCTCTCCTCTCTCTCCCCTCTCCTCTCTCTCTCTCTCTCCTCTCTCTCTCTCCTCTCTCTCTCCTCTCTCTCTCCTCTCCTCTCTCTCCCCTCTCCTCTCTCTCCCCTCTCCTCTCTCTCCTCTCTCTCTCTCTCTCTCTCCTCTCTCTCTCTCCTCTCTCTCTCTCTCTCCTCTCTCTCTCTCCTCTCTCTCTCCTCTCTCTCCCCTCTCCTCTCTCTCCTCTCTCTCTCTCCTCTCTCTCCCCTCTCCTCTCTCTCCCCTCTCCTCTCTCTCTCTCCTCTCTCCCCTCTCCTCTCTCTCTCCTCTCTCTCCTCTCTCTCTCCTCTCCTCTCTCTCTCCCCTCTCCTCTCTCTCCCCTCTCCTCTCTCTCCCCTCCTCTCTCTCTCCCCTCTCCTCTCTCTCCCCTCCTCTCTCTCCCCTCCTCTCTCTCTCCCCTCTCTCTCTCTCCCCTCTCCTCTCTCTCTCTCCTCTCCTCTCTCTCCCCTCTCCTCTCTCTCCCCTCCTCTCTCTCTCCCCTCTCCTCTCTCTCCCCTCCTCTCTCTCCCCTCCTCTCTCTCTCCCCTCTCCTCTCTCTCCCCTCCTCTCTCTCTCCCCTCCTCTCTCTCCCCTCTCCTCTCTCTCCCCTCTCCTCTCTCTCTCTCCTCTCCTCTCTCTCCCCTCTCCTCTCTCTCCCCTCCTCTCTCTCTCCCCTCTCCTCTCTCTCCCCTCCTCTCTCTCCCCTCCTCTCTCTCTCCCCTCTCTCTCTCTCCCCTCTCCTCTCTCTCTCTCCTCTCCTCTCTCTCCCCTCTCCTCTTTCTCCCCTCCTCTCTCTCTCTCCCCTCTCCTCTTTCTCCCCTCCTCTCTCTCTCCCCTCTCCTCTTTCTCCCCTCCTCTCTCTCCCCTCTCCTCTTTCTCCCCTCCTCTCTCTCCCCTCCTCTCTCTCCCCCCTCCTCTCTCTCTCCCCTCCTCTCTCTCCCCTCTCCTCTTTCTCCCCTCCTCTCTCTCCCATCTTAGCTTTTTCCCTTTCTCCTCTCCTAGCCAGGGCATAGTGAAGTCCCACACTTACACTGCTCCTCTGTTTTCTATGTAATTAGACCCCTATGGCATTATGTCAAACAGGACTTACCCTTCCATCCCTCCTTCCGTCCAGCCTTCCGACCTTTCTACCGTTCCGGCGGATGGCAGTGACCGGCTCAACTGTCTTATTTCTTTCCAAAACTGTGTTGTGTTTTCTTCATCTCAGGATCAGAAAGGTACCCTGAGACTTACAGTTTTTGTCTGAGTGTATTAAATTCCACCGCAGGAAACTCAGCCATGGAGGATGCTGTGACTAATCTGCCTTTTATAATAATGTCAGTTTTCTCCTGGGTAGAACGAAACAGATCAGTCCGTTTAGCTATATTATTTCATCATTTCCTAATTCTCTGACTACTTTTTTATGTTGAGAAGAGATAGGAAGTTCGCTGCATGTGTCCGTTTTCAGATATTTTTATATTCTAAACCTTATGTCAGTAGACTTTCACCTGTGAGTTTCAAATGATTCATCAGAGACTAGATGAGACAGAGGGTCACTTATGACCTATAAAGGCAATGCCAATGACTGATGTTTTCAACCTCCTTATTCCTGCAGACTGCATTGGCTTCTCCAGACCTATAGAGCAGACAAACTGTGTCTGGAGAAAAGATTTACCCAAGAAAGATGGCAAGATGGAGGACCAGACTGGATTTCCACTCTGGTGTGTGTGTGTGTGTGTGTGTGTGTGTGTGTGTGTTTGTGTGTGTGTTTATGTGTGTGTGTGTGTTTGTGTGTGTGTGTGTGTTTGTGTGTGTGTGTGTGTGCGCGTGCTTGCGTCCGTGTGTGCGTGTGTGCGTGCATGCTTGCCTGTGTGTATGTGTGTGGGACGTTCTGGATCAGACCGGTCTCCATCATGGTTATGAGAGAGGGGGGACCAGCGAGGAGTGGAGAAGATGAATATCTGACCAGATGTAGTAGACAGCATTGTACTCTGTCTGGGTTTGATAGACCAGGACCCAGTCATAAAGAACCATTCACCAGGCTGATTCTATACTGTCTGGGTTTGACTGGGTTATTAAATATGCCCCTCTGACTCCATCCTCTATCTCCCATCCTCCCACATACAGATCTGCTCAGGAAGAGTTATCTTGTTAAACTGGAGAAATCCATTCATGTTTTTTTTCTCTCTCTTTGGCATGTCAGTTAAGTGTTTATGAACTGGACTGGAGTGTGGGCCTCAGTTCGTCTTCCAATCACCCACGTGGGTATATGCTCCTAAAATCCAATGAGTAGATGGTAGAGGCGGGACTTGTAGCGCATCAGGCGTCAAAAATAGAACCAAGTTTTAGCGCTGGCTACGCAGACGCTTGTTGATGCAGTTTGGATGAAATTATTGAATAACATGTATGTGTTTATTTTGCAAAGTTCATCATGTAAGTGTAAGAGATTGTTTAAAGTTTAAAGTGTTTTAATGTCACAAGAACAGTGAAATGCCTTTCTTGCTAGCTCTAAACCCAACAATGCAGTAGTCAATAGCAATGTAAAACTAAACACAACACAACATGGAACACAAACACAAAAAGTAAAAATAAGAAATAAGAAGAACATGAGAAAGTAAGTAAGCATACTATATACAGGGTCAGTTCCAGTACCATACTATATACAGGGTCAGTACCAGTACCAGACTATATACAGGGTCAGTTCCAGTACCATACTATATACAGGGTCAGTTCCAGTACCATACTATATACAGGGTCAGTTCCAGTACCATACTATATACAGGGTCAGTTCCAGTACCATACTATATACAGGGTCAGTACCAGTACCATACTATATACAGGGTCAGTACCAGTACCATACTATATACAGGGTCAGTACCAGTACCATACTATATACAGGGTCAGTTCCAGTACCATACTATATACAGGGTCAGTACCAGTACCATACTATATACAGGGTCAGTTCCAGTACCATACTATATACAGGGTCAGTTCCAGTACCATACTATATACAGGATCAGTTCCAGTACCATACTATATACAGGGTCAGTACCAGTAACATACTATATACAGGGTCAGTACCAGTACCATACTATATACAGGGTCAGTACCAGTACCATACTATATACAGGGTCAGTACCAGTACCATACTATATACAGGTTCAGTTCCAGTACCATATTAACAATGCTTGTTAGTATAGTCAGTGTAAATGTATGTGTGTTTGTGTGTGTGTTTGTGTGTGTTTGTGTGTGTGTGTGTGTTTGTGTGTGTGTGTGTGTGTGTTTGTGTGTGTGTGTGTGTGTGTGTGTGTGTGTGTATGTGTGTTTGTGTGTGTGTGTGTGTGTGTGTGTGTGTGTGTGTGTGTGTGTGTGTGTGTGTGTGTTTGTGTGTGTGTTTATGTGTGTGTTTGTGTGTGTGTGTGTTTGTGTGTGTGTGTGTGTGTGTGTGTGTGTGTGTTTGTGTGTGTGTGTGTTTGTGTTTGTGTGTGTGTGTGTTTGTGTGTGTGTGTGTTTGTGTGTGTGTTTGTGTGTGTAGAGCCCTTTGAGTGTCCACAGAGACAAAAATTGAATGTTGATGTGGGTTGTGGTGGTAATTTTCTTACCACCACAGGGTGTATGTGCAAGAGTGTGTGCCAGTGGAGGCTGGTGACTTATACATGTAGGAGGATGGGAGACTGACATTATAGGCCCTGGACCAGATCCTCTTAGACAAATGATTGAAGGCCAGTTTGTTCAGGTAGAAGCAGTGTGCAGGACAGGCTCATCATGGGTGGGTGGTGTTAGAGAAGAACTCACCTCTTCCTGTGAAGACAAACACCACTAACATGTGCAGTTCAGACTAAACAGCCAACACACACAGTGATAATGTTATCACCTCTTCTCCTCTTTATTGCAAGATTGTGATCTGTGATTAATCAACATTGAAACAAGTTAATTTTGAATAATAGTTTAACAATTAATACAAGATTAAACACTTCACTTCAAAGAATCAACACTTCATCACTTAAAAATTTACAAATAAGCTAATCCATATGTATAGGTTAGACATCTTAGTCTAAGTAACAATAGACCATTGAGTAGTAACAAGTATACTAGTAAAGCATCATTTCAGGTGAACCAATAAAAGTCAGTACCATAGGTGACCACTGATCCTTGATCTACTGGGTGAGCAGACTGCTATTCCAGCCCAGCAACAGCACACTTGATTATCAACTCAGCTTTGATAAGTTGAATCAGGTGTGTTATTGCTGGGCTGAAACAGGACCCTTCACACCCAGAAGACCTCTATCAGGGTTGGCTTGCTCCAGTTGCAATAGGTTTATACATTGGCATGTAGGAAATACCATTAGTCTCAGTATCGGGATATTCATTTGGACCTTTCTCTTCATCTGCAAACAGGCCTTCACAGCTTTCCATATCTGCGGACAGAAAAATCAAAGAAGGCTTCATTATACTCAAATTAGACAGCACTGAATACTAAGCTAACATCTGTAATTGTTTTAAGACGGTCATACCATGCATCATTTAGCTATTATATTTCTTTAGGACTCCTTTAGGTATCCACAAATGACTTGATAAAACATTGAATTTGGCCTTACTGCTATTAGCCCATAGCACAATGACTGGAAGTCTATGGGTATCTACTAGCATGCTAGCAGATACCCATAGACATCCAGCCATTGCGCTAACGCTAGTTAGTACTGGATCGCGAAACTACCTCTAGGTTCCTTCATTTTGGCCACAGAGACATAAAAATGTTTCCCCGAGTTCGTCCGACTCTGGGGAAGCCAAATCCTGAAGTATCCCTTTAAGGGGTCGGGGTGCTAGAGGGGGGTTGTGGGGGTTCACTGAGAGAAAACATGCTCCTGTCCAAAACTCTGAGCTCATACCAAGAGCAGGGGGAAGTGATGTGGGAGGGGGGCGTGGAGGGATATGGGGATCATATTTCATCACCAGAAAAGGAGTTATACACTGCATTGGTTCAACCATGATATAGGGCAGCTTTGAGAAGAAGGAAAGAAATGGGTGTGGGTGGAGGTGTAAAGACATAAAGAGAGAGACAGTGAGAGGTTGCAAAAGTTCATTTGAGAAAGGGAGAGAGAGAGGAGAGAGAGAGAGAAAGAGCGGTTCCACTTCTGGCTGAACCCTGTACCATTGTGTGTATGATCCTATCGTATTTCCCAGAACCCATTTCCACCACGGAATCAGAGGAGGAACCTCTGGGATAATCAGAGGATTTAGAACTGTGATAGAATTCAGTTTGATTTCCTAATGTTTGTTCCTTATCTGTTAGATAGGCCTGACGCATTGTTGTTGATCACTGAGGGAGAAGAAAGGGAGAGAAGCTGGCTTGGTTATTTCTTACAGTACAGTCAGCTGTTCTACGTCTTGAGTGGGGATATTGAAAGCATTGTTGTTTGTGAGGACTTCAAGCCCCTTCGAACACAAGGCCAAAAGCCCTCAAGACTTGGCTGGGTTTCTTCCATGACTTTGTTCTATTAGCCGAAAGGCGTTCCAACATCATTCACTAACAAGACCTGTTTTGTTTTGTTTCAGCACTCTCTCTCACCTCTTAACCAAGCGTGATTCCTTACATCATCCACAGGATCTGTGCTGGACCTTAAGAGTTAAACACAATGTTATTTGTTTTTATTTTGGTACAATGGCGTATTGTTGGAGAAAAAAGTTATCCATCATTCTGATACAATTCCCTTTTGTTAGGCACGTAATGTTCATGGTGGACTGTGAGTGTGTTCTGTTCTATTCCATTCTGCCTCCCATCATAAGGTGGGTGAAGTCTATTTTTCAGCTAATCTAACCCTTATGTCCTCTTGTCCTTCCACCAGGATAAAGTGGCCAAGGGGCAGTTGAAATCGGTGAAGGGGCACAATTTTGGGGGGTTATTGCATTGGAATTATATTGAATTCTGCTTATATCACACTATACCACAATAAATATATAGTTAAAATGCAGAGACTTCGAGACCATTGATAGATTGCATTTGAAGTGACAGGTTGGCGAAATCTCCGCTGCACGGTATCAGCATAATGGACACTACTACCCCTACACACTAAAGGCTGTTTGGGTAATGAATATAGACCTACATATATTATCTATACCTATATATACCAATATATACCTATACTGACCTACATCCCCTCAGTGGTGTAAGAGGTGCATTTGGGGACAGAAAAAATCATATCCCTGTGAAAAGGAAACTGTTGAGTCGCCTCAAGGCCAAAGATGGAAAGCCCCTCCCTGCTGGTCTAGTGGTTCGTATTCAGAGCTCTCACCGCTGCAGGCCACCTGCACTGCCGTCAGGAACAGTCAGAGGTGGAGGGGGGCTGTGGAGCCATTATCTTGGCGACACTTGTGGAAGGTGGCTAGGCTCAGCTCACGGAGCTAGCTGGAGCTCGGCAGCATCATCGCTGCTGGGCGGAAGCCTCGGTGGTTTAATGGTTCTGCTGCTTCTCATCACTCTACTTCTCCTTTGTTTGGTCTGATATCCATCGTGGCAGTGGCAGATTAGCTGGTTCGAGCTAGCTAAATAGGCTAAGGCTAATAACACTAACGCTTTTTACAGCTAGCTAAGAAGCTAACTAAACTCGGTAGTGGTGGGGCGTGAGGCAGAGTTTAGTGAAGTAAACCTGATCCCGCCCTTATAAATCTAAATCAAGTATTACAGGCGGGGGCGTATCACGTTATTCACTTAGCCTACCACAGAGATGAGAAGTGTTTTTTCCCACTTGTTATGGAAACCCAAAGCAGTCATAACTAACCACCCAAGTGGCTTTCCATAGCCCCCCTCCATTGTGCTGACATAGGGCTGCAGAGTTACAGATTATTTGCCAACCTGTCACTCAATCATAAAAAAAAAAAAAAATAATTAACCAGGGACGGTAGTGACACCTCTTGCACTGAGATGCAGTGTCTTAGACCGCTGAACCAGGTTGTCTGTAGTGACACCTCTTGCACTGAGATGCAGTGTCTTAGACCGCTGAACCAGGTTGTCTGTAGTGACTCCTCTAGCACTGAGATGCAGTGTCTTAGACCGCTGAACCAGGTTGTCTGTAGTGACTCCTCTAGCACTGAGATGCAGTGTCTTAGACCACTGAACCAGGTTGTCTGTAGTGACTCCTCTAGCACTGAGATGCAGTGTCTTAGACCACTGAACCAGGTTGTCTGTAGTGACTCCTCTAGCACTGAGATGCAGTGTCTTAGACCACTGAACCAGGTTGTCTGTAGTGACTCCTCTCAGTTGTCCTTTTATAGAGGGACATAAAACGAAAACTGAGTGGGCTAAACCCCCTTTTGCCCCCTCTTGGATCCAGGCCTGTGCTTTTGTCTTAGCATGCCCTGACCTTGGCATCATCCGAGGACAGTGAGAAGAGAAGGCTACCTACAGAATGCTGATATTGCTCCTGCCCAGCCTCCTTCCTCTCTCTCTATCTTCCTCAGGGCAATGCAGATTAATAGGCTAGGGATGGGAGTGGAGGCACTCCCGGCTACAACGGTCAAATTGTAGGTCATAAATCCTTAGGCTTCTTCCGTTTCCTTCCCTGACAAGATTATGGGGGTGGAATCAGATGGTGATGATTTATACGTTTGGGACAGTGCAGAGGGCATCCCCCAGACATCCTATAATTGCGGGTTGGATTAAGTAGGAAAGATTATCATGTTTATTAGAAGTTCTGAGTATTAAACACACCATAGGACCATAGGGACACATATAATTCAGTTGAATTTCAGCTAGAACTATAAAGAAGAATCCTATGTTAGCAAATCCCATTGCAAAGTAAGTCCATGCATGCTGTAACACAGAATCCATTGTCAACCTAATGTCAACAAACTTCTGTATTGTTTTGCTGTATTTTATATGCTCAGTTTCCCAGCAGAATGGAAAGCTAATCTTTTCCCACACTTCCCAAGACATCGAGCAATGATTTCCATGTATCCAGTCAAAGGATTGGATATCTTTCATAGACGAATAATGCTATCTCTAACTCATTCCCCATGGTATACAGTATCTTTGTGAATTAGAGCCACTCTACTCTGCTCTACCTTCTATTTAGAATCACTTTACTTTCTCCCAAATTCTAACCTTATTTCATAATAATAATTATTATATCATGTGGTTGCTGAAAAATATAATGTTGAAGCAAATCCAATCAGATCACAATCAGAAAAATGGGAATGTCTAGTGCATAGAAGTTTGATTTGTTTTTGCAGATCAAGCAGTAGAGAAATGTTTATTGGTGAACCAGGTAGACACGATCCAAGGCATGAGCCAAGTGTTTGGATTTGTTTCCCATCTCTGAGCTCTGACTGTTTGGCATTATAATCGTCGTGTCTGGACACATCTCTTTCTGGCACAGTCAGTAAAGGAAAGCATCAAACCTGGTGTTAATTAAAGACAGACAGTGTATCTGCCTCCCCCGTCTTGTAGACAGTGCAGTAAGGAACTGAATGGACTGTTATGAGACATCTTGTCATGAATTCTACGGGACATGAGACAGTTCCTGTTATAGACATTCAGTCATAAGCTGACAATGTGTGAATAGTGGTGTTTGTGTGTGGGGAAGGATGCATGCGTCTGGTAGGCATGCGTACGTGCATCCATCCAAGCGCCCGTGCGTACATGTGCTTACATCTTTGTGTGTATGTCTTTTGTCCCTACAGTAATTCTCAAAGGTAATTTAAGTGCAATTTCCTGATTCTACAGTATAATGGTCAAAACAAATCGGATCGCCCTCGGTTCTGAGCCTCAGTTCAGCTGCCAGAGACAGAGACAGATTCCAGGGAAGGTTCCGGTGACCCTGTATGACAAGGTCAATGTCATCAGGTACTTTTGTCTCTAGACAACCACAGCCAAAAGAAGTTGCTGATTCAAACGCATTTAGACACGGCAGTGTAGACTACTGTATACCGTACAGGTTATGGGCCCTTCATCCGTGAGTGCACCAAAAAAAGCCTTTTTTTATATAGTTTATCTCACCGGACAACGCATCGAAATGTCTCTGTGTGTCTATCCCATCTATCTGATGCTGTTTGGTCAAAAATAGTATGATATTGTTGCCACCCTTAGCATTGAATGCAAGGGAAGCCAGCAAGCATTTAGATTCTCTTGATAAAAAATATATAAAATTATAGCCATTCAGCGTTGAGCTAAACTGAGTGAGCTGTATGGTTCTGACGCACCCAACAAAAGTGTCAAGGGAAGCCCTTTTGGATTTGGCATCACACTAATCACATCCAAAGGTAATTGACAGAAAAACATTGAATTGTTGCATCTCGTTGGGTTGTTGTCTTCCAGTGGCTAGCTAGCTACAATTGTCCCTTTCCTAAATTATCCATGGATTTGTATTTTTTATTTTTTATCATCAATTTCTCAAAGCCAAATACCAGTCATTTGTGTAAGTGCTGTGCTTGTTGGACGTCCTTCCCTCTAAGCATCACTGAAAGTCTGTTGTCAATTAATTTACTGTAAAATAACATGGTTTCTGGTCAAACACCATTTCTTCCAGAAGTTTACTAAGGGTTGATAACAGGCTGATTGGTCGGCTATTTGAGCCAGTAAAGGGGGCTTTACTATTCTTAGGTAGTGGAATGACTTTAGCTTCCCTCCAGGCCTGAGGACACACACTTTCTAGTAGGCTTAAATTGAAGATATGGCAAATAGGAGTGGTTATATCGTCCACTATTATCCTCAGTCATTTTCCACCCAAGTTGTCAGACCCCGGTGGCTTGTCATTGTTGATAGACAACAACAATTTTTTCACCTCTTCCACACTCACTTTACGGTATTCAAAATTACAATGCTTGTCTTTCATAATTTGGTCAGATACACACTGGGGGCCAAAAGTTTGGAAAATTACTCATTCAAGGGTTTTTCTTTATTTGCTTTATTTTTTACACTGTAGAATAAAAGTCAATACATCAAAACTATGACATAACACATGTGGAATCATTTAGTAACCAAAAAAGTGTTAAACAAATCAAAATATATGTTGTATTTGAGATTCTTCAAATAGCCACCACAGCTTTACACACTCTTGGCATTCTCTTGGAGATAGGGATTTGGACTTTTGGTTTAACTGTACCTGCCAAGGATTATAATGGCGATTCTGATCCAACCATAAATTCATACATTGTGCCCCTGGCCTGAGAGGATGAAAGTTCAATATGTAGCTAGATGTGGAAGGCTAATGTTAACTAGCTAACGTTGCCCATAAAAGGAAGTTAGGCTAGAGTGCAAGCATTTTAGCCAGGTAGCCTAGGACAACAAAAACTAAAAGTGTGTACTGTATGACAGAGTGATAGACTTTTTTGTCAACATGAAAGAGAGGAGGATGGCATTGGCGTTTATCTACAAGTAGGAGGAGTCAACATGGTTTTTCTACTTATGTACACACACAGAGAGAAATCAGTACCATGGACAGCCACATGATATTTTGCTTACGTTGATTGGACAAAATTGTATTTGGAATCTTTTAGTTGTCACGGTATTAGACTAAGCATAGATGTTTTGATTATGTCAACATTTTTACATTGAAATAGCCCTTGAATAGTTGAGGCATCTTCTGTTTTCTTTGCGACTTGCAGTAACTCTCCGGTGTTCAAAATCATTATTATTTAGTATTCAGAATATGTCGGAAACATTAACTTGATTGACCATGTTGTAGGTCACGCAACTGCTTGTTACATGAAATATGCTTTGTGGACTCCACCGGACAGAGGTTGCTGTCCGGGTTTGTGATGAAACAAGGGTGTGGTTGAATGTATTCTGCCACTATGTCTTCTTATTGTCTGGGCCTTTAGATCACGGTGTCAAGGCATATGAACTAACCGGTGACAGAACAAACAATGCACCACCAAAGTATTGACTCAGGGGTGTGACTACTTGTGATATTTCAGTTTTTAAAAAATATATTTGCAAACATTTCTAAAAACCTGTTTTTGCTTTGTCATTATGGGGTATTGTGTGTAGATTGATGACAAAAAAAGAATTTCTGCTGCCACGTAACACAATGTGGAAAAAGGGGTCTAAATACTTTCTAAATGCACTGTACATACTATAGAAATTTTACGGACACAATATATTTTACAATAGTTAACTTTTGTTTGTCATTTTTGCTAAAAGTATTATTATATTATTGATTGATTGACTATGACTTTTCAAATCACCCAGTAGTGCTATCTGCAGAGTTAGCTCCAGTTAAATGCACCTTAGACCAAAAACAAGCTACATACCTACATACCATATTATGGACAGTACCAAAATGATCTAATAATTCTGTCTCCTCGCAGCAAAATCTGCAGAGCTGGGATGTTTGTATCCCCGATTTATATAACATTCTATTGGTTGCAAGAATTTTGTATAATAATTTAAATTGAAATGTTCTACGTTTTGAATCCGGCGTTGTTTTGCATATCAGTTCATAAGCAACGTTCATAAGGTACATCGAAAATCTATTCCCAACTATTTTGCGATCTATATGGCACAGCTGTCAATTCTTTGGTCCTTAAATGAAACTGGTATAATTTTTTATTTATCACAATTTTCTTTAATCAATTTTAGTTCCTAACTCCCCCCCCCCCCCTTCCACTTGCCTTTTAAATTTTTGCGGCTATGCAAAAATGTGTTGGTTGTAATTCTGGGTAGAGCAGACATTTCCATATATTTTTGTTAGCTGCATGTGTAACATAACTCCACCAGTCCTATTTATGACATAATTTACAAAGATTATACCAAATCAAAGCCACATTCAGAAGAACAGAATATCAAGAACCAGTCAATATCCATAAACTTTTTGACATGCTTGTGCTTCTAAATAGAGAATGAATTCATTGTAGGATTAAATTAAGTAGTGATTGTACTACATTTTTGATATGACGTGTTCACACGGGATCATGGAATATGCTCAAGTCATCATGAGTTCACTATGAGGGGTCGAGGAAGCATGCGGGTACCACGGGTCTTAGATTGTGATTCAACATCATGTCTTCATGGTGTCAGATGGTTTACTCTGAATAAGAGGCTCCTTTGTTGAGCTATACAGGATGGGGCACATCATGGGTCTTGGTAACTATATAAGTTACAACTTTTACTTTGTCTTTCATTTCGGAAAGCAAGCGGCAACTCTTGTGCAACTCTTAATCAGGAAGTGTGTAGCAGCGGATGTTGTTCCCACTGTGACTATTAAAACCTACCCAATCCAAAAACCGTGGATAAATGGAAGCATTCATGCAAAACTGAAAGCTCGAACCACTGCATTTAACCATGGCATGGTGACTGGGAATATGGTTGAATAAAAACAGTGTAGTTATTCCCTCCGCAAGGCAATCAAACAGGCAAAACGTCAGTACAGAGACAAAGTGGAGTCGCAATTCAACGGCTCAGACACGAGACGTATGTGGCAGGGTCTACAGACAATCACAGACTACAAAGGGAAAACCAGCCACGGACACTGACGTCTTGCTCCCGGACAAGCTAAACACCTTCTTCGCCCCCTTTGAGGATAACACAGTGCCACCGACACAGCCCGCTCCCAAGGACTGTGGGCTCTCTTGCCCGACGTGAGTAAGACATTTAAGCATGTTAACCCTAGCAAAGCTGCCGGTCCAGACGGCATCCCTAGCCGCGTCCTCAGAGCATGCGCAGACCAGCTGGCTGGTGTGTTTACAGACATATTCAATCTATCCCTATCCCAGTCTGCTGTCCCCAGTTACTTCAAGATGGCCACCATTGTTCCTGTACCCAAGAAAGCAAAGGTAACTGAACTAAATGACTATCGCCCGTAGCATCACCTCTGTCATCATGAAGTGCTTTGAGAGACTAGTCAAGGATCATATCACCTCTACCTTACCTGCCACCCTAGACCCACTTCAATTTGCTTAGCGCCCCAATAGATCCACAGACAATGCAATCGCCATCACTCTGTACACTCCCCTATCCCATCTGGAAAAGAGGAATACCTACAGTATCTAAGAATGATGTTCATTGACTATAGCGCAGCATTCAACACCATAGTACCCTCCAAGCTCATCATTAAGCTTGAGGCCCTGGGTCTAAACCCTGTCCTGTGCAACTGGGTCCTGGACTTTCTGACGGACCGCCCCAGTTGGTGAAGGTAGGAAACAACACCTCCACTTAGCTGATCCTCAACACTGGGGCCTCACAAGGGTGCGTACTCAGCCCACTCCTGTACTCCCAACTGTTCACCCATGACTGCGTGGCCATGCACGCCTCCAACTCAATCATCAAGTTTGCAGACGACACAACAGACGACACTGACAAACTGAGCCTAAAGATTTTTGGCTTGGCACCTAAAGCCCTCACAAACCTTTACAAATGCACAATTGAGAGCATCATGTCTGGCTGTGGGCTGTATCACCGACTGGTACAGAAACTGCACCGCCTGCAACTGCAAGGCTCTCCAGAGGGTGGTGCGGTTTGCCCAACGCATTACCGGAGGCAAACTACCCACCCTCCAGGACACCTACAGCACCCGATGTCACAGGAAGGCCAAAAAGATCATCAAGGACATTGACCACCTGAGCCACTGCCTGTTCACCCTGCTATCATCCTGAAGGCGAGGTCAGTACAGGTGCATCAAAGCTGGGATCGAGAGACTGCTTCTATCTCAAGGCCATCAGACTGTTAAACAGCCATCACTAGCACATTAGAGGCTGCTGCCAAGAGGCATAGACTAGAAATCACTGGTCACTATAATAATGGAACACTAGTCACTTTAATAATGTTTACATACTGCTTTAGTCATCTCATATACAGTGGGGAGAACAAGTATTTGATACACTGCCGATTTTGCAGGTTTTCCCATTTACAAAGCATGTAGAAGTCTGTAATTTTTATCATAGGTACTCTTCAACTGTGAGTGGCGGAATCTAAAACAAAAATCCAGAAAATCACATTGTATGATTTTTAAGTAATTAATTTGCATTTTATTGCATGACATAAGTATTTGATACATCAGAAAAGCAGAACTTAATATTTGGTACAGAAACCTTTGTTTGCAATTACAGAGATCATACGTTTCCTGTAGTTCTTGACCAGGTTTGCACACACTGCAGCAGAGATTTTGGCCCACTCCTCCATACAGACCTTCTCCAGATCCTTCAGGTTTCGGGGCTGTCACTGGGCAATACGGACTTTCAGCTCCCTCCAAAGATTTTCTATTGGGTTCAGGTCTGGAGACTGGCTAGGCCACTCCAGGACCTTGAGATGCTTCTTACGGAGCCACTCCTTAGTTGCCCTGGCTGTGTGTTTCGGGTCGTTGTCATGCTGGAAGACCCAGCCACGACCCATCTTCAATGCTCTTACTGAGGGAAGGAGGTTGTTGGCCAAGATCTCGCGATACATGGCCCCATCCATCCTCCCCTCAATACGGTGCAGTCGTCCTGTCCCCTTTGCAGAAAAGCATCCCCAAAGAATGATGTTTCCAACTCCATGCTTCACGGTAGGGATGGTGTTCTTGGGGTTGTACTCATCCTTCTTCTTCCTCCAAACACGGCGAGTGGAGTTTAGACCAAAAAGCTCTATTTTTGTCTCATCAGACCACATGACCTTCTCCCATTCCTCCTCTGGATCATCCAGATGGTCATTGGCAAACTTCAGACGGGCCTGGACATGCGCTGGCTTGAGTAGGGGGACTTTGCGTGCGCTGCAGGATTTTAATCCATGACGGCGTAGTGTGTTACTAATGGTTTTCTTTGAGACTGTGGTCCCAGCTCTCTTCAGGTTATTGACCAGGTCCTGCCGTGTAGTTCTGGGCTGATCCCTCACCTTCCTCATGATCATTGATGCCCCACGAGGTGAGATCTTGCATGGTGCCCTAGATCGAGGGAGATTGACCGTCATCTTGAACTTCTTCCATTTTCTAATAATTGCGCCAACAGTTGTTGCCTTCTCACCAAGCTGCTTGCCTATTGTCCTGTAGCCCATCCCAGCCTTGTGCAGGTCTACAATTTTATCCCTGATGTCCTTACACAGCTCTCTGGCCTTGGCCATTGTGGAGAGGTTGGAGTCTGTTTGATTGAGTGTGTGGACAGGTGTCTTTTATACAAGTAACGAGTTCAAACAGGTGCAGTTAATACAGGTAATGAGTGGAGAACAGGAGGGCTTCTTAAAGAAAAACTAACAGGTCTGTGAGAGACGGAATTCTTACTGGTTGGTAGGTGATCAAATACTTATGTCATGCAATAAAATGCAAATTAATTATTTAAAAATCATACAATGTGATATTCTGGATTTCTGTTTTAGATTCCGTCTCTCACAGTTGAAGTGTACCTATGATAAATATTACAGACCTCTACATGCTTTGTAAGTAGGAAAACCTGCAAAATCGGCAGTGTATCAAATACTTGTTCTCCCCACTGTATATATACTGTATTCTATACTATTATACAATATCTTAGTCACTTTAATAACATTTACATATCTTTTATTACTCATCTCATATATATATACTGTATTCTATACTATTCTACTGTATGTTAGTCCATGCTGCTCTGACATTCCCAGTCAATTGATGGCATTTTGGAACATTCAGGCTTATAGCCTCCTACCGTGTGCGCATTGCTGCGCTTAACATGTGAATAAATAACTTATCATTTGAATAAATAGCCTAATTAACATTTTAAGCTAAACGTTCTGATCTGTTGCATCATTGCTTTTAAATGTTTTTTTTTTATTCTAGTGGTTGCATTAATTTGGGATCTATCGCATCCCACAACTGTCCCAGACTATGTTTGGAGTATTTATTTCTCGCACAGAATAGAATAGGTCAACATTTGTACTATTGGCCTACTCATCTTGTTGGCTGACAAAAAGTAAATATGGACAGTTCTTCAAACATCTTCAATATATACTATAAGGTTAGCCCGTTTACGAAAGCCTGTGATGTGTCACTAAATGTTATATTATAGTGACATAATGTAGTTATCGTGATCTGGGATCAAACCCAGAAGCAGATCGGACAACGAAGATTTACAATAATGTTTCTTTATTAAGAAAACCCAAGGGTGAGAGTTGTGATGTGGATGTGGGGTTGAGGGGTTCGGTCGGGAGGGGAAGATCCAGGAATCCCAGTGAGCGGTACAGGAGAGAGCACGGGTGGTGAGGCAGATGGTTCTGATTTCCAGGTGGGTGAGCAGGTTGGTTACTGAGGCAGGTATGGTCTAGACAGAGGAAGACAGCAGGGTAATGAACATGGGGGAATCAATCAACAAACAGGGAAAAAAAACTTAGACTGGTAATCAAAAGGCTGGTTATCAAAAGACTGGTTATCAAAAGGCTGGTTATCAAAAGGCTGGTTATCAAAAGGCTGGTTATCAAAAAGGGCTGGTTATCAAAAAGGGCTGGTAATCAAAAGGCTGGTTATCAAAAAGGGCTGGTACTTAGAGCGACCTACGGTGGTGATTTAAAGATCCGGCGGGGACTGGATGTCAGGTCGTGACTTAAGTAGTGAAGCGATTGTCTGATCAGGAACAGGTGAGTGATTGCAGATGATTATCAGGTGGGTGAGAGAATACTCCTGGCATGGTAATCCCGCCTCCACCTTAGTTGTCTGGGCAACCGGAACCAAACACAGAAACATGGACAAGAGATAGACATAAACAAGACACACAGAAAAACAAAACAGAAATCACGGAGGCGGGGTTGTGACAGTAGTGGCTTTGGTATTGCAGTAAATGGGTTTTACATGGTCTTGCATGTTTGAAATACAGCACTTGTACCAGCAATTTGTGGAGAGCAGAGAAACCTCATGATATTGCTGTTAAGATTCTTAAAAATAATAAATTGGAGCTCATTTGAGGGAAGTGAAAGACACTAAGTTAAAATAATCACCAAAAACTCCATAGCCCATATTGTGTCTATCTGCCACTGTGTGTGTGTGTGTGTGTGTGTGTGTGTGTGTGTGTGTGTGTGTGTGTGTGTGTGTGTGTGTGTGTGTGTGTGTGTGTGTGTGTGTGTGTGTGTGTGTGTGCCAATGTATAGTCATAACAGTTCTGGAAACACTGCGGTCAAACACTGTCAAATCCTGGTTCAATCGCCTCGACCAGATAACTACGTCAATATGGATATGTCCTCAGTCTACTGGTTAGTGGTGGACTTGGTTTGTTGCTGTAACAGGGATTTATTGTAAGGGAGAACAATGCTGAATGGTCATTTTGGAATCACCAGCGGTCACTTCCTCACTAGTCAGAGAATACCCATTGGGCACACATTGGTTGAATCAATGTTGTTTCCAAGTCATATCAATGAAATTACGTTGAACCAATGTGGAATAGGTGTTGAATTGACGTCTGTGCCAGTAGGTAGAGCGCAAACCAGGAGCTGTCTCTTGGAATTATGTTTTGCTGGCATTGTCAAAATAACACTCTGAAACATACATTTGAACATGAATGTATTAATTATACTACCTGAGCTTTCTCCTGTATCTACCTGAAACTATGCACGTGTCGCTGAGATCTGACTAACAGCATTTCTTTCATTGCATTTAGTATATCGAATGTGCAATACGTGCGTTTATCTGTAATTAAACCCTGTACTAAGGACTGTATTTTAAGGGAATTATTATTATTACCCTAAATTATATCATACACACATTTAGCTATTTAAGTATCTTTCTCTGCCATCGACCTGTGTAGTATAGTTAACCATGCAAGTATTATTTATTTATTTATATCTACTTGCAATATTTGTATAATTCTTTCACCCAACAATGTATAGTGTACATATTCAGTCATTCACCCATACTATACAATGCCTTTTTATAGCTTTTTGCACTCCAGACTTCTTGTATTTTTATACTTTTTCATACTGCCGCACTATGTATCATGTATCGTGTATCTGTCTTTTGTGTATTTCGTTCTGGCAAGTGGGGAAAATTGGCACTTTCATGTTGCGATGAGGCCTCTAAAGGTGATTGATGGTGGTTGCAAATTATTTCAAGAGCAAACTGTTACAGCTGGACATGACTCTCTTTCTTATGTTAATGATTTTGCTACTTGTTGAAAATAGGAATATTTGGAATATTTTATTCTGTACAGGCTTTCATCTTTTCACTCAGTTATTTATGTTAGTATTGTGGAGTAACTACAATGTTGTTGATCCATCCTCAGTTTTCTCCTATCACAGACATTAAACTCTGTAACTGTTTTAAAGTCACCATTGGCCTCATGGTGAAATCCCTGAGCGGTTTCCGTCCTCTCCAGCAACTAAGTTAGGAAGCACGCCTGTATCTTTGTAGTGACTGGGTGTATTGATACACCATCCAAAGTGTAATGATTCACTTCACCATGCTCAAAGGTACATTCAATGTCTACTTTCTTTGTTTGAGAGATGCTACATTTTTTACCCATCTACCATTACTTTGCGAGGCATTGGAAAACCTGCCTGGTCTTTGTGGTTGAATCTGTGTTGAAATCCACTGCTCGACTGAGGGACCTTACAGCGAATTGTATGTGTGGGGTACAGAGATGATGTAGTCATTCAAAAATCATGTTAAACACTATTATTGCACACAGAGTGAGTCCATGCAACTTTTTATGTGACTTTTCAAGCTCATTTTTACTCCTGAACGCATTAGGCTTTCCATAACAAAAGGGGAGTTTAATTAATTTTGAATTCAGGCTGTAACACAACAAAATATGGAACGAATAAAGGGGTGTCTATACTTTCTGAGGGCACTGTACAGGGTTGGGTTTAATTTATTTTCAATTCTAGTTAATTCAGAAAGAAAACCAAATTACAATTACAAATGTTCCTCATTGAAAAGCATTGGAAGATCATTTGAATTTCATTGTACTTCCTGAATTGACTGGAACTGAACCCAACCCTGATATTTCCATATTAGTCATGTAGCAGACGCTCTTATCCAGAGCAACTTACAGTAGTGAGTGCATACATTTTCATATATTTTTTTTCTCCATACTGGTCCCCCATGGGAATCGAACCCACAACCCTTCTACCAACTGAGCCACACAGGACCAGAGAAAGTAAGGAAGTAGACTTATAAACCAAACATGACTACAGAGTCAGTCCATACCTAACAGTACTACTACAGCTTTTTGAGAAAGCTGATAAGAGCTGGCATGAAGGACAGTTTTAACCAGTTTGTTTTCAACTTAGGGAGCTTGTATCTGAGGGAAGCAACAGAACTTCATCAGAGAGGGGAGGCTGGGATTCCCAGAAGTTTCATTTTATTCTGTGGACTATTTATCTTTTGGATTATTACACAAACTAACTTTCTTTCATTCTGCTGTATAAATGAGATTTGTGCTTATTTTTTTATTTTTTGCTTAATTTTGAAACTGAACTGAATTGAACATTTACTTTCATTGGAGGACAAATACATTACTGCTTAAATAAACAGACTTGATTTTTTTTTGTTCAGTTGTGTTTCAGGGTCTGAGCCTATACCGCTGATTTATTTGTAAATACATATCATGACCCCCCCTGTAATTCTATTAGTGGCATTGGGTCTAGTGCTGACTGACCGTTATAGTACAGATAGTAGACATTAGCATTTGATTCATAGAAAGGCCATTGGTGGTGTCAGCATACCTGTAACCAAGTACAGGTGTAGTTCATCTCTAGATCTGACTCTGTGAGGTCCATTCCATCTGTGTCTCACTAGACTGGGCTGTGTTCCAGGTAGTAAAACAGGCCCGTCTGTCAGAGAAGAACAAAGTTGCTGCACCACCTTGACCCCTCCGGCGGCCGCTCCTGAATAATCACTGCATTCCTCCCCTCTAAACTCTCTTTCCTTCCCTTCTTCACCCCTGTAACCCACAGCCATTAAATAAAGCAGCCTGCACGTGAGCTCCAGATGGAAGTTACTTGTAGGGCACAGATCTAGGATCTGTTTCCTCTTCTGCAATCCTAACAAAACTGACTGTGGATCAGCGTCATATTCTACCTGAAGGTGATGGGTAGGTGTAGGGTTCACTTTCCAATGGTCTTGCAGCGGACACACTGCCCAGCTGAGTGTGCGTGTCAATTCATCGGGGCATGGACTCTAAAAAGTGTAGAATGCGCTCCACAGGGATGCTAGCCCATGTTGACTCCAATGCTTCCCACATTTGTGTCTGTTGGCTGGATGCCCTTTGGGTGGTGGACCATTGTTGATACACACAGGAAACTGTTGAGTGTGAAAAACACAGCAGCGTTGCAGTTCTTGACATAAACGGCTGCGCCTGGCACCTACTACCATACTACCATACCGTTCAAAAGCACTTAAATCTTTTGTCCCGCCCATTCACCCTCTGAATGGCACACATACAAAATCCATGTCTCAATTGTCTCAACACTTAAAAATCCTTCTTTAACCTGTCTCCTAGCTTTCATCGACACTGATTGAAGTGGATTTAACATGTGACATCAATAAGGGATCATAGCTTTCACCTGGATTCACCTGGTCAGTCTATGTCGCGAGCCTACCATACAAACTAATGCCTTTTATGCTCGCTTCGAGGCAAGCAACACTGAGGCATGCATGAGAGCACCAGCTCTTCCGGACGACTGTGTGATAACGCTCTCGGTAGCCGATGACCTGTTTAAAACAGGTCAACATTCACAAAGCTGCTGGGCCAAACAGATTACCAGGACGTGTACTCAAAGCATGCGCGGACCAACTGGAAAGTGTCTTCACTGACATTTTCAACCTCTCCCTGACCGAGTCTGTAATACCTACATGTTTCAAGCAGACCACCATAGTCTCTGTGCCCAAGGAAGTGAAGGTAACCTGCCTAAATGATTATCGTCGGTAGCCATGAAGTGCTTTGAAAGGCTGGTCATGGCTCACATCAACAGCATCATCCCGGAAATGCTAGACCCACTCCAATTCGCATACCGACCCAACAGATCCACAGATGATTCAATTTCAATCACACTCCACACGGCCCTTTCCCACCTGGACAAAAGGAACACCTATGTGAGAATGCTGTTCATTGACTACAGCTCAGCGTTCAACACCATAGTGCCCTCAAAGCTCATCACTAAGCTAAGGACCATGGGACTAAACACCTCCCTCTGCTACTGGATCCTGGACTTCCTGACGGCCCGCCTCCAGGTGGTAAGGGTATGCAACAACACGTCTGCCACACTGATCCTCAACACTGGGGCCCCTCAGGGGTGCGTGCTTAGTCCACTCCTGTACTCCCTCTCATAGGCCTTTCCAGTCAACACCACCTCATAAGATTGCCTGCTACAGTTGTTCAAGAGATGCTCAGTTTGCAGCTGAACATGCAGCATAGGGAAGACCAGCAAGGGGGCTCTCATCAGTATTATACAGACATGCTGTGAGATGTGAGCATTCCTATGAATGGAACAGTCACATGTTGGCAAGTTTCAAGTTGCAATGTCATATTGCACAAGAACAG
>CM042406.1:1605351-1920351 GCA_023634145.1 Thymallus thymallus
CACAGCAGATTGGTTCTTTAAACGTTTATAGGGTTTGTCTGCTTGTGCAGTATGCTAAGTAGCCTGTAATCCCATTTATTGCTGTATAAAACGGTATTAAACGCTCTTTACTTGGAAACGTTGATGGGTGACTCAGCTCCTTGGCCAATATCTCCTCTGGTCTCAGTAGGTGGCATCATCCTATAAAACGACCGAGGCGCTGAATGGAATTATGGGAGTTTGTCACGCATTCATCTGACAGACTCATTCCTTTCAATGAGAATGACAGATCTATAACTCTCCTTTCTATGTGAATTTAGCCGGGTCACGCAAAAGGGGTCATATTTCAGCTTTAAGTGTAATATGGGTTATGTTCCAATATCCATGCTAGCATACCACTAAGAATGCACTTGCTTCATTCTAAGTAGTAATCTAGTGTGGATATTAGAAAGAATAGTTTTTGACAGTAAGGTGGATATCCCAGCCTGTCCTTTGACATGGTGTCAGGAGGAAAGTTCTACTTATCAGAGGTGTTTTCCTGGCACTAGAGTCCACACAGTCAGGAAAGACCCCACGGTGGGAACCATTCAGCTACTGCTTCCTGGAACTCGAGAGTAGAGGAAAGGAGACGCATTGTAAAACGACCACCTCTACAAACTCTGTATACAGCGCCTTCAGAAAGTATTTACACCCCTTTCCTTTTTCTACATTTTGTTGTGTTACAACCTACATTTAAAATGGATTCAATTGAGATGTTGTGTCACTGTTATACACACAATACCCCAAAATCTCAAAATGAATAGCAAATGAAAAGCTGAAATGTCTTGAGTCAACAAGTAATTCACCCCTTTGTTATGGCAAGCCTAAATAATTTCCGGAGTAAAAATGTGCTTAAAAAATCACTTAAGTTGCATGGAGTCATTGTGTGTTTCATGGAGTCATTTTTGAATGACTATCCTAGTTTAGTCATATTTCTGTCATTGTACAGCATTCTATGCACTCGTTTTTATGCTAGCTCAGAAACTACTGTTATCCAAATTGTGTCAGCTAACTAGCTAGCTAGCTAAGTTGTTTGAGTCACTGTATCGTTGTAGCAGATGATAAATGTTTTTTCTTGTTTGTTATTGCTAAATATACTTGCCTTATTATAGGCAAGTCAACCCCGTTTTCTTGATTTCTGGTAGATCCCTAGTAGAAAAATCCTATCAGATTTTAGAACCAGTCCTATTGGAGTCCTATGGGATTCTATCCTATAGGATTTTATTGACGTATGATGCCTCCTGGCGGCCATGTTGGCAGACCATCACATTACTTATTATATATACTTAATGAGTATATAATACATACCACAGTATATACTATTAGTTCATTTTAGTTAAATGTAAACGAACAGTATCGTTTCAGTTGAGCGTACTAGAGCTGCGACTGTCTACTGGATTTGCAACCTCTTGCTAGCTTGCTAGCATTTTACGATTTCGGGTGTGTTCGTGAATTCAATCTGCAGTGCCAGAGTGCGCTCTGGGTGTTCGTAAATCCACAACATTGTCAGATTGTCCATTCGTAAATTCAGAGCATTTCGCTCTCGGAACGTTCATAGCGCACACTGGATGCTCCTCTGGCCGAAGAGAAGGGTTGATCCGAGCGTTCGATGGCAGTCTAGTACCCAAGCTAACTGGCTAACGTTGGTTAGCTACTTCCAGACACAAATGAGAGAACACCTCACTCTGACCATTTTACTCCCCCTAGCAGAGCTGGTTAGACTGTTTTCATGTTATCCAGAGCGTTGGTGACTGTAACTGTGCTGCTGGCAACAATTCAATTACGCTTTTTTTACGACGTTTACCAACACCGGCCATATTCAACAGGCGTTGAGCGTTCATAAATTCATCAGTTATTCTGCGCTCTGGCACACTCAGTCTGAAATCGGAGTAGATCGCCAGAGTGAATTTACGAACGCACCCTATATTTCTAATGTAATGTTAATGGGGAGCTAACATGGCTGCCATAGAATATTGTAGTGTCATGTAAATGCATCATATTATCAATGTCTCAACTCTCTTTGATTCCTTCTCTTCATCTGTACAGGTCTGAAAACACAGAAAAGTGAGAGCAGAGCCTTATACTGAGAGTAGATGTCAAAATAAATGCTTCTACAAGACCCTGTTACATATAGTATCTTACAATGACATTACACATTTTTTTTTTCACCTTTATTTAACCAGGTAGGTCAGTTGAGAACTAGTTCTCATTTACAACTGCGACCTGGCCAAGACGAAGCAAAGCGGTGCGACAAAAATGTCAGTAAGGTTAGGAAGGTAGGACAATAAATAGACCATAGTGGTGAGATAAATTACAGATTAGCATTAACACTGGAATGAAGGATGTGCAAATGATGATGTGCAAATAGAGATACTGGAGTGCAAGATTAGCGAAAAAAAATGCTTATTGAAATTTCCGATAATCGTGGATTTATCGGTGGTGACAGTGTTTCCGAGCCTCAATGCAGTGGGCAACTGGGAGGAGATGCTCTTATTCTCCATGGACTTTACAGTGTCCCAGAACTTTGAGGCAGTGTCCCATTGATACCACAGCACTCTGCATGATTCGTTCATAAGTGCACCAGTTAAGTATGCTAAAGATCCTCAACTGAATCCAGTTTATTATATCATCCATCCATCCATCCATCCATCCATCCATCCATCCATCCATCCATCCATCCATCCATCCATCCATCCATCCATCCATCCATCCATCCATCCATCCATCCATCCATCCATCCATCCATCCACCACATTATTGTAGAATAGATTATCAGTCAACACTTAAAACATAACATGAATACTGTATGTACTTAGTATTGTTCTCGATGTGGAACATTAAAGAGGGATTTGGATGTTTTGTGCCAGTTGGTTCGGTGTGTGTGTGCCGTCACCGTGACTACGGCCACCACTGGGGCGTTTGGATCTTATTAGTGTTGTTTGCTCCTTTCAAGACAGTTTATCTGTGATTGTGCGCCTGCCTGTCTCGTTTATATGCTAACGACATCCAACGTGTTTAGTCCTCTGTCCCATTAAATCAGCCAGGAATTGCACACCGGATTCATTAGCTCCCATCCCGGCACCGGCGCTGCCAGCTAAAGTTGTATTGTAACTGTTCACACTGTATATGGGTATTTCCCAGAATTCGGGCCTATTTCTGTCCACAGGGTGTAATTCTATTAAAAACTAATTAAATCTAATGCATTTTAGCACCACTAATTAGTATAAACAAAAACAAGCCTAGATTTCTTTTATGGCTGCTCTTACTAATGATTTTAACACATTTTATTGGTGTTTTGTGGTACAATATCTGTGTTTTGGTGTTGTCCGCCACCAGAGTTTTCACATGTCGTTCCATATCTCAAACATTATTTATCACAAATTAATTAAAAAATATATGTATACAGTATAGTCCCTCTCTGTGGAGCAATGCCATATATTGCAAAGGGAACAAAATAGCAATCTGACGAGATTTTCAAAGTTAATCGCCATTTTAAATGACAACAATAGAAAGTGTAGCCAACGTGTCTGAACCCTAAAGACAGTGAAAGTGTTAAAGCTGTTAGCATCACTCTGTGGACAGTGGTGCCTTTGGTGTGGGGGGGGGGGGAAATGTGTCAATGTTTTCAATGAAAAATAAATGTTCCAACCTTAATTTGGAGTTTCCAACCGTAATAAGACAGTCATTTTGTCCTAACTCTGAGTTTGGCAACAAAATGTTATGTAAAAGCAAACGTATTTGTTTACCTTTTGTTAATAAAGTACTTTTTCTAACAGATCCCTCTGTACGTATTAAATTATAGTTTTTAATCTCGGTGCTGGGTTAATAATGTGAGTTAATTGCTAATAGGCTATGTGTTTGAAGAACGACTGAGGTGAATGAAGCTACAGCAACCAATGTGATGATGACTGGGGTCATTTGACTTATTTCTTCTGTTCTCCAAATAGCAAATCCACGTACCCCCTCACCAGTGGAGATTTACTCATGTAAATCTTGGTCGGGCAAACAACATTATTATTTTTTAGATGCATGCCAGCAAAGCCACTGCACAACACAACACAACACTAAACACTAAACGGCAGGTAGCCTAGCGGTTAGAGCGTTAGGCCAGTAACCAAAAGGTTGCTGGTTTGACCTGAAAGGCCGCTCAGCAAGGAAGAAGCCACTGCTCCAAAACCCCCATAAAAAAGCCAGACTACGGTTTGCAAGTGCACATGGGGACAAAGATCATACTTTTTGTATAAATGTCCTCTGGTCTGATGAAACAAAAATAGAACTGTTTGGCCATAATGACCATTGTTATGTTTGGAGAAAAAAGCGGGGAGGCTTGCAAGCCGAAGAACACCATCCCAACCCTGAAGCACGGGGGTGGCAGCATCATGTTGTGGGGTGCTTTGCTGCAAGAGGGACTGGTGCACTTCACAAAATAGATGGCATCATGAGGAAGGAAACTTATGTGGATATATTGAAGCAACATCTCAAGACATCAGTCAGGAAGTTAAAGCTTGGTCGCAAATGGGTCTTCCAAATGGATAATAACCCCAAGCATACTTCCATAGTTGTGGCAAAATGGCTTAAGGACAACAAAGTCAAGGTATTGGAGTGGCCATCACAAAGCCCTGACCTCAATCCTATAGAACATTTGTGGGCAGAACTGAAAAAGCGTGTGCGAGCAAGGAGGCCTACAAACCTGACTCAGTTACAACAGTTCTGTCAGGAGGAATGGGCCAAAATTCACCCAACTTATTGTGGGAAGCTTGTGGAAGGCTACCCGAAACATTTGACCCAAGTTAAACAATTTAAAGGCAAAACTACCTAATACTAATTGTGATGAAAGAAATAAAAGCTGAAATAAATAATTCTCTCTACTATTATTCTGACATTTCACATTCTTAAAATAAAGTGGTGATCCTAACTGACCTAAGACAGGGAATTCTTTACTAGGATTAAATGTCAGGAATTGTGCAAACTGAGTTTAAATGTATTTGGCTAAGGTGTATGTAAACTTCCGACTTCAACTGTAGTTATTCTTATTGTCCAGATGGGATAGGGCAGTGTGCAGTGTGATGGTGATTGCATCGTCTGTGGATCTATTGGGGCGGTAAGCAAATTGATGTGGGTCTAGGTAAGGGTAGGGTGTCAGGTAAGGTAATGATAATTGACTAGTCTCTCAAAGCACTTCATGATGACAGAGGTGATGCTACGGGGCGATAGTCATTTAAATCAGTTACCTTTGCTTTCATGCGTACAGGAACAATGGTGGACATCTTGAAGCATGTGGGGACAGCAGACTGGGATAGGGAGAGATTAAAGCTGAGCCAATGTCTGCTCACCCCGCTATCATCCAGAAGGTGAAGTCAGTACAGGTTATTCAAAGCAGGGACCGAGAGACTCTAAAACAACTTTATCTCAAGGACATCAGACTGTTAAATAGCAATTACTAGCACCTTAGAGGCTGCTGCCCTATATACATAGATTTGAAATCACTGGCCATTTTAATAACGAAACACTAGTCACTTTAAACTTTTCACACGTTTCCAACAAACGGGTTTGATCATTCTAGAGTGGTCCCTGGAGCATATGATCAAACCGGTGTGATTAGAATGCTTATTTAGAACGTCCAGTTTCGATTGACACAACAATCAGCATTTGAGCTGGCCACACTGTTGTTTCACAGAAACATTTTGCACAAACACAGTCCTTACAAAGTTATGTCCAGAATGTGATTAGTTAATTTTTGGATGCAAAGTTCAGGCATTCACAGAAGTAGCTACAGCATAACACAATCATCCAAACCGGAAAAATGTAGGTTACATTTGGCTAGCGCTAACTGAGGAAAGATTGACTTAACACAAGCGGCCATATTTAGCTAACTCTCTACTATTTATAATTCATCATCACATCACGAGTGAGCTCACCATTGATCTAAATAATTTAGTATAATATTTTCTAAAAATCAAATGTATTCCGACGATGTGTAGTTAGTGCTCGCCACCATGTTTGTTTATTCACGTCAACCAAAGACAAGATGAGTTTGGTCTGTTTGCAGTATGCATGTTGAAGGGGGTGTCTCGTCTACGATCATTCACTTCCGGATGTTTACTTGAGTGAACCCTTCCTTCACCTCATTATATCATCTTTGGTCTGACAGACGTTTACATGACACTCAGAATGCATTGTATAATGTCATCAAACATGGCGCCACACATAGCTATCAAATAGCTTAGCATTAGGTCATCATACCAATACAGCCTTCAAAAAAGTATTTTACACAAATCGTAGGTGTCCATTACAATCTATGCAATAATCGGAATGCATTATTTGTCACCAGTACTTGAAAACGTGAATAAACTGTAAATACATCTTGCTCCGTACATACAATCTCTATGCTACAGTAGAAACAACAACACGACATATTTAAAGGGATGGCTTGTAATGCACTGTAAACCCAATTGAATGAACACTCCAAGAGAAAATCTATTGGCCAGTAAGTGGGAGGGTTTTCGGAGGTTGAATGAAATGTATTCAGAGCATGCAAGGTAGCCACACCTACAGAGCGCGTTACATGACTGAAATAAGGTAAGTCTGATGACCAAATACTGAGCGTTGGAAAGGCATTTACTCCTGAATCGGAATCGGGCCCTTAGGGAAGGAAATAAATCAAATCAAAGAAAGAGAGAGAAAGACGGTGTCCTTAAAAGATTTTCTGGTTGCCAGACAAAGAGAGCTGCTGGGTCCGGGCTGGTCCAAAAGCTCTAGGCCTGGAGGCCAGAAGGAAAACCACACAGAGATCCAGCCATGTTGAAATTCCTAATCTGCATACCCTGGCAGGACCACTGCAAATAGATATTCAGCCTGAAGCCCAACTTCGACACAGGCTAGCACACAGAGAGAAATGCATGAAGACACACACACACACACACACACACACACACACACACACACACACACACACACACACACACACACACACACACACACACACACACACACACACACACACACACACACACACACACAGGCAGGCAAACACACAAACACACACACACACACACACACACACAGGCAGGCAAACACACAAACACACACTCACACACACACACACACACACACACACACACACACACACACACACACACACACACACACACACACACACACACACACACACAGGCAGGCAAACACACAAACACACACACACACACACACACACACACACACACACACACACACACACACACACACACACACACACACACACACAGGCAGGCAAACACACAAACACACACACACACACACACACACACAGGCAGGCAAACACACAAACACACACACACACACACACACACACACACACACACACACACACACACACACACACACACACACACACACACACAGGCAGGCAAACACACAAACACACACACACACACACACACACACACACACACACACACACACACACACACAGGCAGGCAAACACACAAACACACACACACACAAACACACAGTCCTATTATTCATCCTGTGGAGGCTGCGCCAATGTAAGCTCTTTAAATGTATGATTGTGGTGATTGTGGGTGTGTCTCATTGTGTGTGGAGGCTATTCCAGGGTCTGTGTGTTTGTCTGACTGTGACCATTTAGGGATGGTTTTGTACTAACAAGACCTTTGACCTGTGTGTGTGTCTCTCTGTCTGTCTCTATCTCTGAGACAGTGTAACAAACACTATTGGTCTCTTGACCCTGTCGCTGACAGCAGAGAATGCACAGGGCATTCAGGACCATGTTCCCAAGTCACATCAAACTGAGTTAGTGGGGAGACAGATAGGAGAAAGGGATGAAAATAGAAAGGGAGGGAAGGATAAGAGAGAAAGAAATGGAGTAAGAGAGATGGATGAAGGATGATGGGAAAGAGGGACAGAAATGGAGGGAGTCATCCATCTTCAGAAAGAGGGACAGAAATGGAGGGAGTCATCCATCTTCAGAAAGAGGGACAGAAATGGAGGGAGTCATCCATCTTCAGAAAGAGGGACAGAAATGGAGGGAGTCATCCATCTTCAGAAAGAGGTACAGAAATGGAGGGAGTCATCCATCTTCAGAAAGAGGGACAGAAATGGAGGGAGTCATCCATCTTCAGAAAGAGGGACAGAAATGGAGGGAGTCATCCATCTTCAGAAAGAGGGACAGAAATGGAGGGAGTCATCCATCTTCAGAAAGAGGGACAGAAATGGAGGGAGTCATCCATCTTCAGAAGGTGTTTTGGCTCTGCCCAGCAGGCTCCAGCCTTGTTGATTGTCGCTGACACATCCTCATGGCTGAACGCCTGGAGAGAACCAGGCAGGAACAACACTTACGTTCTACACACACAGACAGGAGACAGGCAGGGAGAATTTCCTTTCAAGTTGCAGTGCTGACATTGTTATTCTATTTCGAAAGCCAAAGTTGCTAAATCCTGGATTGTGTTCATTTGGGCGTACTGTAGCAAAACCTAGAAAAAATATTTTGCGATAGAAAACCTAGCGTTTTTTCTTAGAGAAGTTCAGATAGTACCTTTACGTTTCTGACCCCTTTCTTCTGTTATGTGTGCACTGAACACAACCGTCGGCAAACGTTGTTGACAGACATGGCCTTTATGAAGACATCATTCTGCCTGGTGGGTCATCTGGGTTCCATGTAAACACCCGTCAAAAGCCAGGCCACTTATGTGTGCATACCTCAGTGAGGCACCTCTCTCTCACACACTATCTGCACTTCAGCTAGCATAAATCTCAAAGAAACCTCTGTGAATCATGTGGATGGCTAGCCTAAACATCTTTTAAAGCAGGGTTGATGAACTTGTGACTCAAGTTGAAACTTTTAGATTTTTTATGAGATTGTTAACAGTTCGTTTGGGGTGTTTTTCTGATGTGCGTTGTGACAATGTCAAGCGCTGAGTCGTAATCATTCCCATATTAATCACCTTTTTATTTTGGCTAATCCATATCAAGGTTAAGGTTTGTTTGTTGTTGTTTCCCTCCTGTATTGGCCTGACGACTATGTACTTGTAGCCTGTCTTTACGTCCAACCATTGTACTCATGTGGCTAATACGTTTTTCATCTGCAATAATAGTTAATTGTGCATTGTTATAATGCCATTTAGCTATCAACCAATAGTGGGTCGTAATCAACAATATTACCATTTATTTTGGATAGTCAACATTACGGGAAATGGTTTTCATCCTGCATATGTTCTTGACTGAGTTCGCTAAACTTAGACCTAATCTCATTAGTGTGGTAAATGTTATCTTGTTTAGGCAATGTGTCTTTCTTGCTGTAGGGAACCGGTGTTGTTTTACCATGTTAAATACAGTAAATGTTGGACTTAAACTGTGTAGCCCAATCTTCTTATTTTTTCCTTCGTGGGACATGTTTGGTTATATGCTGTTATACAATGGGTGGGTCTAATCCTGGACGCTAATTGGTTAAAGCCGCATTCCAGCAAGTGTCTGTTCCTAAAGCTATGACGTTGAAATGCCTATTTATTTACTCTGTTCCATCTCACTGCTCAAACTGAAGCTGCTAAGACTGCGAACTATCTGCACCTGTTTTCTATGGATAGTTATTTGTATATAAATAAAGCGAGTCACACACTTTCAATTGTATGGAGGAGTGGGACAAAATCCGTGCTGCAGTGTGTGCAAACCTGGTCAAGAACTACAGGAAACGTATGATCTCTGTAATTGCAAACAAAGGTTTCTGTACCAAATATTAAGTTCTGCTTTTCTGATGTATCAAATACTTATGTCATGCAATAAAATGCAAATTAATTACTTAAAAATCATACAATGTGATTTTTTGGATTTTTCTTTTAGATTCCGTCACTCACAGTTGAAGAGTACCTATGATAAAAATTACAGACTTCTACATGCTTTGTAAGTGGGAAAACCTGCAAAGTCGGCAGTGTATCAAATACTTGTTCTCCTCACTGTATATATCTACTAATCTAATTACCTCTTAATTACTATTGTATTTGTATTTTCTAGCCTTTATCTTTCTAACCCTCTTTATTGCTTATGTCTTCTTTTTCTTTAGTCAACAGACCGGTCAGGTTTTGGGGGGTTTTGCATAATGTATATGCATAACCATGGTAGCAATTGAAAGGGAACCATTTGGAGATAATGAGAAAATTAGTTCATCAGTTCACCTGACAAGACTGAATCCAAACATTACACTGTTGATTTTATGTGCATTTTACATTTACTTTACTTCTTGATATTTTAACGAAATCTGAAAATACTCTGGATATATTCAGTAACATGATGAGAATATTCCTGGAAAATGTAGAACACTGGATACATTCAGTAACATGATGAGACTATTCCTGAAAAATATGGGGTAGGTGCAACAAAAGACACAAAAATTACATGGTTTGAGTGAGAGGACTAACTGGTGTCTCCAAGTGGCCACACACCTCTCCAAAGTGTTTGAGTGAGTGGACTAACTGGTGTCTCCAAGTGGCCACACACCTTTCCAAAGTGTTTGAGTGAGTGGACTAACTGGTGTCTCCAAGTGGCCACACACCTCTCCAAAGGGTTTGAGTGAGAGGACTAACTGGTGTCTCCAAGTGGCCACACACCTCTCCAAAGGGTTTGAGTGAGAGGACTAACTGGTGTCTCCAAGTGGCCACACACCTTTCCAAAGGGTTTGAGTGAGTGGACTAACTGGTGTCTCCAAGTGGCCACACCTTTCAAGAGGGTTTGAGTGAGAAGACTAACTGGTGTCTCCAAATGGCCACACCTTTCAAGAGGGTTTGAGTGAGAAGACTAACTGGTGTCTCCAAGTGGCCACACACCTCTCCAAAGGGTTTGAGTGAGAGGACTAACTGGTGTCTCCATGTGGCCACACCTTTCCAAAGGGTTTGAGTGAGAGGACTAACTGGTGTCTCCAAGTGGCCACACACCTCTCCAAAGGGTTTGAGTGAGAGGACTAACTGGTGTCTCCAAGTGGCCACACACCTCTCCAAAGTGTTTGAGTGAGTGGACTAACTGGTGTCTCCAAGTGGCCACACACCTCTCCAAAGGGTTTGAGTGAGAGGACTAACTGGTGTCTCCAAATGGCCACACACCTTTCCAAACTGTAAACAGTAATTCCAATGCACTTTTACGACTCAAAATAATTTTAGTCATACATTTTTGCTCTCCTAACTGTGCCGTTGAGGAACTAGAAAAACATGCTTTTAGTCGTTTCCTGCAGCCAGAACACAATTACTGTTGTTTTTTACGCAATACAAAAAAGTCCCATTATAAATTGCAATCTGGGTCAGGTGGGCATGATTTGAAAGCTTGTTTTATTGCCAACATGACTAGCTAAGTTATATAAAACAATGTTACAGTGTTAGGCTTTCAGAAGGCAATTCAGACTGTCACGCCTACTCCTGGTCCGGCACTCGACGTCACCGGTTTACTAACCACCGGTCCTGGCAACCCATCAATACGCACACCTGGCAACCATCATTATGCACACCTGGACTTCATCACCACCTTGATTACTTCCCCTTCATCTAGCCCTCTGTAGCCTCACTCAGGCAGTATTGGTTCTGTTTTCTTGTCCAGACACTTTGTTTTGTATCGCGCCACCTTATTATTAAACCTACCACCTGCTTCCTGACTCCCTGCGTCTCTGTTACACAGAGAAACAGATCGTAGTTTTGGTGCAGAAAGGAGTCATGAGTGCATTCAGGTGTGTGTGTATTAAACAAACAGCGGACATTCTGTTGTGAACATGCCAGGGTCTGACGCCATGTCATCTTGGACATCAAACATAGTGACCATAAACGCTGACACTGTATATGAAATGAGACATATATTTATTGTGACCATTTTTTTGTATTTCTTCTTCTTTGTTGTTGTGGAGGAGGGGTTAAAGGTACAATATTTATTCTAATAGTTTGCATAATTTCAGTTTGTGACAAAAAGACCAAGAATAGTGTAGAGAATCATCTAAACCATTGTGAAATATAACCAAAGATATTGTATTTTCAGCTGTTTGAAGCTGGTGTACAAAACCGAAAGTAAAAGATGCAAAAACTAAACTTAAGAACAGATAGCATAGAAATAGCCCACATAGAACAGATCTACTGCTTCTTAGACTTGCTTTCAATGAGAATAACAGATCTATAACTAACATTTCTATGCGGATTTAGTCGGTTTCAACTAGTCACCCCTTAACCCTTTGAGGACTCATTGGCTAATCTCAAGCTTCTATTTAGTCTTTCCTTCATCTTGTTTTGAAATAAGCAGTAACTTGTTCCCATAGAAGAAGATAAGATCCCGAAGCGGAAAGAGAACCAACAAACATGGCTGCCAGAGAGAGAGGGGGTAGGAGTAGTGTGTGTTTGTGCGTGGGTGTATGTATGTGTGCATGTTTGTGTAGTTGCCAGCCAGAATGTTTAGGTTGACATAAACCATGTCTCATTACCATGCTGATGAGGACTACTAGCAGTGTTTATCTGATGAGAAAGTCAGTTTTCTCTCTGTAAAACGAATGGCCCTTTGGCATCTGAGTTCTTCTACTGGAAGCATGTTTAATTTCCATGATGCTCCCCTCTGAACTAGACAGCATCTACTGTAGTCAACGCTTCCTGTAGTCAACGCAGCCTGTAGTCAACGCAGCCTGTAGTCAACGCAGGCTGTAGTCAACGCAGCCTGTTACAACTGAGGCTCGTGCTTTGAGTCTATTTTACTCAAACCATTGCGCGTCTCTGAAATGTGTCCTACTTACTCCCGATGCCTGTGGGAGCTGATGTAGATTGGTTCCAAGTCAACCAGAGGCGGATGTTCTTGTGTGCGTACATGTCTGTCTGCGTGTTTGTTTTTGTGCATTAATGTGTATCTATGACACTGTGTTCTTGGATGTGTGTATTCAAGCTTCCGTAGGCCAGATACAAGAAACACTGGCTGGGACTGTGACTGGTTGACTCATAAGCTATCAGATATCTACATCACCCAATGCAGCAGGCCAAGGTGATGCCAAAAACAGACGGAAGTACAGGACAGAGGCAGTGATAAAGGAAATGAATCAGGTCTATGAGGTGGAGGGAGGAGAAGAACGGAAACAGTACATCAATGAGATCAGTGTTAAGGCCTGCTGGTCAATAAGAGAACGATGGAGGAATGGATGCTCCTGACTTTCTCATTGTTATATTACAGTAAGAACCTTGCTACCTGTTGGAAGTTAGGAACATCTTTATATATTTGTTCATTTTATAGGGTCTATCAGAGAGGCAATGATGCTGTAGAATGTATGGGCAACATAACATAGGATGTTTGTAATTCAAAGCAAAGTACACAACATGTGTCCCTTGCAAGAAACCAAGCCACCTCTAGTGTTGCAAGCACCATGCTCTGACCAACCCCTTCTCGCTGCCTTGTTTTCTGTTGCCTCAGCCAACAGATAGTTATTCCAGAGGAAAGAGGTTGTGAAATTGGTGAGGTATTATTACCCAGTGGAGGACTGCCAAGGGCAATCTGTAACATCTGGCCTCCCAGCGTTTAGTGTGTGTGTGAAGGCCTACTTACGCATGTACACACACACACACACACACACACACACACACACACACACACACACACACACACACACACACACACACACACACACACACTATAGGCACACACTCACTGAGCTAGCCTGTAACGTCACTTCCTAGAGTAGCTCAAACTGTGCATGATATGTTTAAAAAAAACTCCATGTAGCAAAATGGCGACACGCTGAAATAACACTTCCTGATCCTCCACTTCCTGTTCTCTAAGAAACAATACGGTGACTTCATTACAGTTTATGATATACGAACACACACACCACTTCCACTTAACCCCACACTGACGCAAAGGGCAATATAAACACTATGGTGAGGTCATACCATTACTGTAACCTTACGTCGTAAAGCAAACACCCATGTATACACACTGACACACACACACACCTACCGACAAGACATCAGCCTCTTCCCCTTCAGTGTACAATATGATGGACACTAAGAGGAAGAGGAAGGTCGGAATGGAGCCAGGGCTTTTGTGTGAACTCTTGTCTCCTCTCAGCACAACCCCTCCCTGGAGCCTTCTGATCTCCATGGAAGAGAGCAGAGTACTACTACCTTGGATGCCCACGTTGGCTTTATGTTTTTCCTGTATGTTGCAGTGCCGTGTGTGTGTGTGTGTGTGTGTGTGTGTGTGTGTGTGTGTGTGTGTGTGTGTGTGTGTGTGTGTGTGTGTGTGTGTGTGTGTGTGTGTGTGTGTGTGTCGGTTCATCTAGCCGCAATGGATAAACCACTCCAAATGTCTGGCATCACCTACAACGATTCATGAGGGAGCTGCCTTCTGTTGAAAACCTCACACACACAGATAATCCATTCCCTACCTGAAATGGAAAGTCTATCCCCACTAGGAAAACACAGGCTATTAACTGTACAACTTGAAAACATGTTGAGTATTCCATGACTAGTGCAACTGAACTGAGTTATCTTGTCTAAAATCTGAAGACTTGGGTTAATGCCTAGGCTTCAGCTCAGTGGGAAAACGGGGCTGGATTCAATCCATATCGCCGAAGTTCCACGTTGTAGCCTGATTGACAAAGAAAGGTTGTTCCCGCATTAGCGGAGACTGCAATTATGGTAAACGCTGCATATGTCGGCTCAATCAAATATTAGCTTTACATTTCAACCGCGCTACAACGCAGAACTTCGCTGCTACGGATTGAATCCAGCCCAGGGTATTGAATCCAGTCCAGGGTATTGAATCCAGTCCAGGGTATTGAATCCAGTCCAGGGTATTGAATCCAGCCCAGGGTATTGAATCCAGCCCAGGGTGTTTAGCATACAAATAACTCATGTTAGATTCCTGGATGGTCATATACAAATACAGTATATTTGGGTTATTTCAACTGTAGCTGTTTTTCATGAGCTTCAGGTGTAATCCCCACAGTGAGTTCTTATCACAGTGAGTCCTTAGGCTGGGCAGCAGGTAGCCTAGTGGTTAGAGCATTGGGCCAGTAACCGAAAGGTAGCTTGTTCGAATACCCGAGCTGACAAGGTAAAAAAAACTGGTTGATGTGTCCTTGAGCAAGGCACTTAACCCTAATTTGCTCCAGGGGCTGACCCTGTAGGTAGGCCAGGATTGTAAATAAGAATTTGTTCTTAATTAACTAGTTAAATAAAGGTTAAATAAACAATTTAAAAATAGTTCACCCCTGACACACAGGCCAAACAGGTCATAAAGAATCAAACAAACCACTACCATTAAATGGCCTACTCTGTGTACAGTCGAAAGCCATTCAAAACCATTAACAAGGTGGCAGTAATTACCTACTTTTTAAGTGTATATTAGTCCTGCAATTTAGTGGATATCTATGGCAGTGAGAGACTGTAGAATCAGAACACTGTCCAGATGTAAGCTATCTCTACCTGCCATTCCTCTAAGGACTTATAGTCCAAGGATAATACCGCCTGCTCGACTCCACAGCTTTAACCCTTTACACAGTTTTATAGGAATTCTGAAATGCACCATGTCACGTTCCAAAGGTATTCTAATGGAGCTCTTGGAAAGCTATTCACTACTGAGTTCCAAACTGCCTCTGGAAGCAACGTCAGCACAATAACTGTTTGTGGGGAGCTTCATGAAATGGGCTTCCATGGCCAAGCAGCCGCACACAAGCCTAAGATTACCATGCGCAATGTCAAGCGTCGCCTGGAGGGGTGTAAAGCTCACCGTCATTGGACTCTGGAGCAATGGAAACTCATTCTCTGGAGGGATGAATCACGCTTCACCATCTGGCAGTCCAACGGACTAATCTGGGTTTGGCGGATGCCAGGAGAACGCTACCTGTACGAATGGACAGTGCCAACTGTAAAGTTTGGTGGAGGAGGAATAATGGTCTGGGGCTGTTTTTCATGGTTTGGGCTAGACCGCTTAGTTCCAGTGAAGGGAAATCTCAATGCTACAGCATACAATGACATTCCAGACGATTCTGTGCTTCCAACTTTCTGTTTCACCATGACAATGCACCTGTGCACAAAGACAGGTCCATACAAAATTGGTTTCGTTGTGATCGGTGTGGAAGAACTTGACTGGCACAGCCCCATCAAACACCTTTGGGATGATTTGGAATGCCAACTGTGAGCCAGTCGCCCAACATCTGTGCCCAACCTCACTAATGTTCTTGTGGCTGAATGGAAGCAAGACCCCGCAGCAATGTTCCAACATCTGGTGGAACGCGTTTCCAGAAGAGTGGAGGCTGTTATATCAGAAAAGGGGGGACCAACTCCATATTAATGCCGATGATTTTGGAATGAGATGTTCGACGAGCAGGTGTCCACATACTTTTGGTCATGTGGTGTGTGTGTGTGCGTGTGTATACAGTGCCGTTGGAAAATATTCAGACGCTTTTACTTTTTCCTCATTGGGTTACGTTACAGCCTTATTCTAAAATGGAGAAAATGGAACATTTATTCCGCACTATTAACACAATACCCCATAATGACTAAGTGAAAACAGGTTTTTAGACATTTTTGCAAATGTATTAAAAATGAAAAACAGAAATACCTTATTTATATGAGTATTCAGATCCTTTGCTATGAGACTTGAAATTGAGCTCAGGTGCATCCTGTTTCAATTGTTCATCCTTGAGATGTTTCTACAACTTCATTGGAGTCCACCTGTGTTCAATTCAATTGATTGGACATGATTTGGAAAGGCACACACCTGTCTATATAAGTTTTCACAGTTGACAGTGCATGTAAGAGCAAAAACCAAACCATGAGGTCGAAAGAATTGTCCGTAGAGATCCGAGACAAGATTGTGTCGAGGCACAGATCTGGGGAAGGGTACCAAAACATTTATGCAGCACTGAAGGTCCCCAAGAACACAGTGGCCTCCATCATTCTTAAATGGAAGATGTTTGGAACCACCAAGACTCTTCCTAGAGCTGGATGCCCGGCCAAACTGAGCAATCGGGGAAGAAGGGCCTTGGTCAGGGAGGTACTGTATACACACACACACACACACACACACACACACACACACACACACACACACACACACACACACACACACACTGTAATGGGAAGCACAAATAAAACATCACATATCAACCAGAAGACAGTTACATTCCTCCATAAATAAGTCCTCAATCAATGCTTTAAATTGCCTGAATGACATCAGAACATCAAGATTAAATGTATTTAGAATTTTGTTCCAGCAATACGTTGCATTAAAACTAAAAGCAGATTAGCTCGGTGGAGACCCTAGGAACCTCAAAAGTTAACCAATCCTGTGAATGGGTTAGGCAACTCAGATGTCTATACTTCAACAGCAAAGTTCGACAAGACTGAAGTAGGGCCTTGTAAACAAAAATGGAGTAGCGTAGAGATCTAAGGGTCTTCAGCTGTGACCTTTAACACAACGAAGGTCATACATAACAAAACCAAGGTCACTATGGTAGACGGCATCCACAGGTTTAAGAGTAGCAGCAGCTGCACCATAATACATCACCATAATCAAGAACAGATAAAAAGGTTGACTGAATGATCTGCTTCCTACTGCTTAGAGAAAGGCATGATCTGTTTAGGTAGAAAAAGCCTTCTTTAAGTCTTAGCTTCTTAACCATTTATGATTTTTAAATGTCAAATTCATATCAATCAAAATGCCCAAGTATTTATATGCAGGAACACATTTGATTGGAGAACCATCTAATGAGTGAACATGTAGTCCATCTGAAACGTTCTTACGAGAGCTAAAAACAACATTTATTAAGTTTTGCCCATATTAAGCACAGGTTTTAAATCAGCAAGGAATTCCTGCATAGCTATATAATCTGACAGTAGTTTTGACACAGCCAGATCAACAGTCGGGGCAGTAGCATACATAATAGTACCATCTGACTAGTTTTGACACAGCCAGATCAACAGTCGGGGCAGTAGCATACATAATATAAATAGTGAACAGAACAGGTCCCAAAATCAACCCCTGAGTTACACCATTATTTACACCTGTCTGAACTCAGGCGTATTGAGGACAACTTCTTCAATACAATAGCATGATCAACAGTATCAAAAGCTTTTGAACGGTCCACAAACAAAGCAGCACATTCAATGTTAGTGTTAGTGTCTAAAGTGGTTGCTGTAATAGTGCAATGCCCAGGTCTAAAGCCTGATTTGGTTTACATTCAAAATACATGTATCATATAAAAAAATAGCAAAGTTGTACATTTACTAAGGATTCAAGAATCTTAGCTAGACAAGGAAGCCTTGAAATGGGGCAATCATTTATGACGGAGATGAATACGATTCTGACAGTGACAGTGAGGAGCTGCCCTGAATCTGAGGACCCCTTGCCCACCGACGAAGTCTGTCTTGTGCTTGTCTCCACCCCCTCCAGGCCACCCATCATCCTCATCATCCCCTGTGTATTTATACCTGTGTTCTCTGTTTGTCTGTTGCCAGTTAGTCTTGTCTTGTCAAGCCTACCAGCGTTTTTCATGTACTCCTCTTCTCTCTAGTCCCTGTTTTCTAGTTTTCCAGGTTTTTACCATTCAGCCTGCCCTGACCCTGAGCCTGCCTGCCATTCTGTACCTTTCGGGCTCTGCTCTGGATTACTGACCTCTGCCTGCCCTTGACCTGTCGCTTGCCAGGCCCCTGTTATTGTAATAAACTTTTGTTACTTCAAACTGTCTGCATCTGGGTCTTATCCTGAGATCTGAAAGTACAAACTGGCCATGACTGACCCAGCAGACTCGGACCAGCTCCGCAATGCCATCTCCTCACAAGGAGCCACCATTGGGAGACACCAGGAGTTACTTTGAGGTCTTATGGACGGATTCTGAATACATTCCACAGATTATCTGTAAGGCAGCCGGCCACGACAGTAGCCTCCCAGCCCTAGAACCCCGCTCACCTCCTCTGGAATGCTTCGCTGGAGGGTTAGGAACCTGTCGGGCATTTCTTTCCCAGTGTTCCCTCATCTTCGAGCTGCAGCCCTCGTCCTTCTCCTCAGAGATAGAGTGTCTCATAATGCTAGTGTCCGGGAGGCTGGGCTACGGTGGTGTGGGGACAACAATCTGCCGTGTGTTTCAGCCTGGAGGAGTTTGTGGCGGACTATGTGGCTGATTTGGCTGCCGAGAGTGCCTGGAACCCGAAATCCCTGTTCGACACATTCCTTGATTATTGGAGGAGGTTAAGACGAGCTCACAGCCCGGGAGCTCATCGCCTTGACCATCCGGAACGATAGGCGGCTACGGGAACGAAGGAGAGAATGAAGGTCTGATTCCGGTCCCAATCGCTCGCCCAAGGATCCCACCTTGCCTCAGAGGAACTCTGGAAGTCCCCGGCGTCTATGTCCCCGAGGGTCAACCGACTCGCTTTTTTCAGAGCTGATGCAACTTGGCAGAGCTAGGCTGTCTCCTGCCGAACACGATAGATAGATAGATAGATAGATAGATAGATAGATAGATAGATAGATAGATAGATAGATAGATAGATAGATAGATAGATAGATAGATAGATAGATAGATAGATAGACCTTCTCAAGGTCCAGTAGTTGAGTACCCTGCTCTATTGCTTTCTCTTTCACTCTCTGTCTCCCCTCTCTCTCTCTGTCTCCCCTCTCTCTCTCTGTCTCCCCTCTCTCTCTCTCTGTCTCCCCTCTCTCTCTCTGTCTCCTCTCTCTCTCTCTGTCTTCTCTCTCTGTCTCCTCTCTCTCTCTCTCTGTCTTCTCTCTCTGTCTCCTCTCTCTCTCTGTCTCCCTTCTCTCTCTCCTCTCTCTCTCTGTCTCCCCTCTCTCTCTCTCTCTGTCTCCCCTCTCTCTCTCCTCTCTCTGTCTCCCCTCTCTCTCTCCCCTCTCTCTGTCTCCCCTCTCGCTGTCTCCTCTCTCTGTCTTCTCTCTCTCTCTCTCTCTCTCTCTCTCTCTCTCTCTCTCTCTCTCTCTCTCTCTCTCTCTCTCTCTCTGTCTCCCCTCTCTCTCTCCCTCTCTCTCTCTCTCTCTCTCTCTCTCTCTCTCTCTCTCTCTCTCTCTCTCTCTCTCTCTTTCCTCTCTCTGTCTCCCCTCTTTCTCTCTCTCTCTCCTCTCTCTGTCTCTCCTCTCTCTCTTTGAATTGGTCATGGAAGTAGTGTAAAGTTATTGGGAGTGTGTATGGAGACAGAGGCCAGCTGGGAGGAAACAGTGGAGCCTTTCTTTTCCTAGAGATCAGTCACATTAGTACCCAGACGTGACAACATAGTGGAGGCACTAAGTTCCATTTTATTAGTGGTGTTTTTTTTTTAAATAATAACTTTTTTATTTTATTTTGAGTCTCTTTTCTCCCTTTTAACTTTAAATGCAAACTAAGTAATTTTTCATAAACTCCTGAATCTCCCCCACCGATCTGCCACCGCAAGTGTGTTGCAGCCCTCGTCTTCATCGTATGCAAGAGCTACCCACCTGCGGTGAGTGTGAAATGAATACAGCCAGTAGTAGGTTACTTTGGAGTTGCTAGCATGTGTTGTCTCACGGTCAGGAACAGGGAATTAAGCAACTGCAGTTTGACTGTTTGTCAGTAGCAGAACAAATTCAAATCAAGTAAAGACTAGTTTGTTTTGACAGCATAGCCTACCTAACTAGCTGATTAATTTAGCCCAACCCAGTAGTGGTTCTAGCAAAAATGCTTAACTAATCCCTTTTATCTTTGGTTCTAGCCTGCTTAGCCTAAAATGTGTGATGAGTGAATGTGTTTTGCAGAAAATGAGCTATGTTAAAACAAATAATGGAGAATTTTGCTACAGAAGCAGTAGTCAAATACGGATGGAATTAAGGTAGATATTTTGGGGGGTGGGGGGGCACTGAGTGGAGGCCTACAGACTGGAGACATGACATCATAGTGGAGGCCTACAGACTGGGGACATGACATCATAGTGGAGGCCTACAGACTGGAGACATGACATCATAGTGGAGGCCTACAGACTGGAGACATGACATCATAGTGGAGGCCTACAGACTGGAGACATGACATCATAGTGGAGGCCTACAGACTGGAGACATGACATCATAGTGGAGGCCTACAGACTGGGGACATGACATCATTGTGGAGGCCTACAGACTGGATACATGACATCATAGTGGAGGCCTACAGACTGGAGACATGACATCATAGTGGAGACCTACAGACTGGAAACATGACATCATAGTGGAGGCCTACAGATTGGGGACATGACATCATAGTGGAGGCCTACAGACTGGGGACATGACAACATAGTGGAGGCCTACAGACTGACCAAATTCCACTGCACACACAGGTTTTGTCGTTATAGTTCTCTCTCTCTCTCTCTCTCTCTCTCTCTCTCTCTCTCTCTCTCTCTCTCTCTCTCTCTCTCTCTCTCTCTTTCTCTTTCCCTCCATCTCTACCAGTGGTGTTTCTCTTGTTGTCTTTCAATGTCTCCCTCAGTCTGATAGAGCTCCTCCCTTCATCTGTCGTGACGAAGCCACAGTGCCAATTCTCACCGAGCCCCAAGATCAAGGCCGAGGCAGACAGCTTGTTTTCACAAGGCAGCATGCGCACACACACACATCTGGATCCCATCAGCTTTGGAGTAGCCTGCAGACTCAGGAGTTCAGAGCAGAGCAGAGCAGAGCAGAGCAGGCTGTGTGCTCAGGCCTGGCTCTCTGCCCAAAGTAGCTGATAGAACCAGATAAGCTTTTGTTTCAGATTAGGAACAGAGCTCAAAGTTTGGTGACTGCTGGTAAATGTCTCTGGGGGAGAGCGAGAGTGAGTGAGAAAAGAGTGAGAGAGCGAGCGAGTGAGAGAGAGAGTAATAGAAAGTGAGTGAGTGAGTGAGTGAGTGAGTGAGTGAGTGAGTGAGTGAGTGAGTGAGTGAGTGAGTGAGTGAGTGAGTGAGTGAGTGAGTGAGTGAGTGAGTGAGAGAGAACTGTTCCGCAACACGGTGACACTCTGGTTTATAAACAAATACAACAGCCCATGCCCGGAAAGGTCTACAAAGGATTACTTACCAAACGACTTGGCTATATATAATTGTTCTCTCTCTCGCTCTTCCTTCTGCTTATCTCTACAGTATATATATATATATACTTTACTTATTTCACCTTCTAGCACTGCCTTTCCTCACAGATGATTTGATTAAAGAAATGTACTTACTGTGATGGAGATGTGGTTTTCCCACTGGCTATCCTAAGTTGAATGCACCAATGTGTAAGTGGCTCTGGAGAAGAGTGTGTGCTAAATGACTGAATGACTGAATGACTAAAAGGTAAAGGTAAATGTATATACTGTATATCTCTCTCTCAACCCCATTCAGTCTAATCTGTTTATTATCCTACAGTATATTAACATTTAACCACCTGAGTCAGCACACAGCTTTGTAATGCAGCCAAGCCAAGCTGAGTCAGCACACAGCTTTGTAATGCAGCCAAGCCAAGCTGAGTCAGCACACAGCTTTGTAATGCAGCCAAGCCAAGCTGAGTCAGCACACAGCTTTGTAATGCAGCCAAGCCAAGCTGAGTCAGCACACAGCTTTGTAATGCAGCCAAGCCAACCTGAGTCAGCACACAGCTTTGTAATGCAGCCAAGCCAAGCTGAGTCAGCACACAGCTTTGTAATGCAGCCAAGCCACGTGCTTGTTCTCTCAGTGAAAGAAGTGCTTTACAGACTCCCCAACATGCTGTAAATTAAGAGGGAGGCCATGTTACTGAACTCCCCTCCTTGACCCAGTGTTTCTCATTAGGAGAACAGAGGTGGCGGACATGGAACAAAGCCTTTTGTCTGCTTTCATCCCCTAGCTGAAACACCCCAACCAACCATGATTATATAGCAAGGTAGTGGGCTGAAGAACCCTTAATGACACCAGGGAAGGCAGGAAACACTGTGAATGACTACGTAAGTTCAGTCCAAGAATTACTCACATTATTGCACGTGATACGATATAACAACTGTACGAGTGCTGAATGAATAAGTCCTGAGTGAATGAATGATTACAGACCAGAGTTACTCACGGATGGATGGATGCCTAGTTGTTAAACTAGGTCCTAACACCCCAACAGTTCCAGGTCTATGTTGCTGACCGCATGGCACCCCGGTGAGGTATTAAATAGTCTAATAGCCGCCGGCAGGAAGGACCTTCTGTAGCGCTCTCTGGCATACCGTGGTTGGATCAGTCTGTGACTAAAGGTGCTCCTCTGCGTCATAACCATGGCATGCAGAGGGTGGGTGACGTCCATGATGGCCAGCAGTTTGGCCAGGATCCTTCTCTCCACCACCTCTAGAGTGTCAAGGCTAATCCCCAGAACAGAGCTAGCCTTCCTGATCAGCTTATTTACCCGAGAAGAATCACCAGCACCACCACTGCAAAAAAGATGGCACTGGCTACCACAGACGGGAAGATAGTATGCAGTACTTTACTGCACACGTTGAAGGACCTGAGCCTCCTCAGAAAGTAGAGTCGGCTCTGGCCCTTTTTGTACAGGGCCCCGGTGTTACCAGCCCATTCCAGCGAGCCTGTTGTCCATATGAACTCCCAGGAACTTGTATGACCCAACCATTTCCACATCTATCCCCTGTATAGGGACTGCAGTCAGTTGGGCCTTGGTTCTCCTGAAGTCCACCACCATCTCCTTTATTTTGCTGATGTTGAGCTGAAGGGGGTTCTGCTCACACCACAACACAAAGTCATTGATTGTGCTCCTGTACTCCTCCTCCTGCCCTCCCCTGATGCACCTTACAATTGCGGAGTCATCCGAGAACTTCTGTAGGTGGCATGTTTCAGAGTTATATCTGAAGTCTGAGGTGTAGAGGGTGAACAGGAAGGGGAACAGGACCGTTCCCTGGGGGGGGGGGCCCTGTGTTGATCACTGCCCGTTCTGACACACAGCTCTGTAGCCACACAAATTGTGGCTTACAGGTCAGGTAGTCCATAACCCAGGAGATTAAGGGTGCTTCCACTTTCATCCTCCTCATCTTCTCACCCGGTAGCAGGGGCTGAATGGTGTTGAAGGCACTGGAGAAGTAAAAAAACATAACCCTCACAGTGCAACCTGTGTTGTCCAGGTGAAAGTAGGCCCTCTGCAGAAGTTAGATGATTGCATCATCCACCCCAATGTTGCGCTGGTATGTTAACTGCAGGGGGTCCAGTGATGTACACACCAGGGGTCTGAGGTGAGCGAGGACTAACCTTTCCAGGGTCTTCATGATGTGGGATGTTAGCGCTACAGGTCTGAAGTCATTCAGGACAGTGGGGTGCACCTTCTTGGGCACTGGGACGAGGCAGGATGTTTTCCACAGCACAGGGACCCTTTCCAGGCTCAGGCTAAGGTTGAAGGGACGCTGGAGTATTCCACACAGTTGGTCAGCACAGACCCTATGCACCCTTGGGCTGATGCCATCAGGGCCTGCCGCTTTCCACTGATGTAGTCTCTCCAGCTCTTAACTACATTACCTTCATACTTTCATCATTCGTTTTTAACCGGTACCGGTTACCGTCAGACGATCCCGTGACACTTGTGGGGGTCGTAGAGCAAAACGAAAAAACACAATTGTGTTTGTGAGAATCTCCCCTTTCTAGCCCAAACGCTTCGGACGCTACAAACATAAGTTGGCACATCAAAGGCACCGACTTCAGACGAGTCTCCTTGACACTTGTGGGGGTCATAAAGCAAAATTGACACCACCATAGTTTGTAGGTAAAACTGTTTGGATGCTACAGACATTTTCACGAGAAGACCAATTTTTGGTCTCCTGGTCTGACAAACACTGCTCTAGCTCTGCCACCTTTCACCACAGATATGGAAGTGCGACATCGGCAGATGCGGTGGATTGAGACGCATCCAAAGATATCTCTATCTTAAACTGAGAGATTTTGATGGGGATTTTTTTTATTATGTTACTTAGATTGACGCACTGGTGCATCAATAGACTCTAGGATTTTTAAACACTGCAGCAGGAAAAGTCCAAGCACAACATCTGACCCACATTCCTCTCATCTGAAACCATGTGAGGCACAGATCTTACATTGATGTGAACCTGTTCCCTGATGGAGAGATTAACTTGTATATTTTCCTTCTTCTCTGTTCTGTCTCATGGAAGTACATTCTCCCTGCCCTTCTTTCTCTGTCACAAGATAAGCAGGCTTAAACACTTACATGTGTCTCTCTCTTTCTCCCTCTCTCTGGTCTGGTTCTGTGCCATGGGAATGAGGGAGGAAGGTAAACTACAACAAGGGGGGTAACTGGTTTGATCATTGAGGATATTGTCTTGTGTAAACTGTAGTGCTATGGCCTTAATGATGTTGAATGCAGACATACTCTCTACATATTACCTACCTTAAATTTAAATTGAGGCAGGAAAGTAATACTCACGATTCCAAAGAAATACTCACAATTCCAATCTCAGTATCCGGGTACATAAAGTAAAGTTTGAGACGTATAATTGTTCTGAACTATATATCAAATCCAGAGTTCTGATATCATGTTCAGCCCAACAGTAGAGCAACTCCCTGATACTATCGTCTCCATTCTGTCATGTTTAACTTGACATTGAACTGTTTCCATTCAAAACAACAGGAGGCATGTAGACAGGCTACTCTCTGTTCTCTGCTTCTGTCTACAGAGTTTGTGTAATGGTGTTATTTTATAACAGAGGATTGCTGTTCCTTTGTACCGGACCCAAAAGACAGCATGGTCTGAGATTGGGTTTCTCAATGTGTGGGTGTGTGTGTGTGTGTGTGTGTGTGTGTGTGTGTGTGTTCTACTGTCTACTGCCATTTTCATTAAGGTAGATGGGAAGAGAATGCAGGAGGTTCAGTGCTTGTCTGGGCATTTTCTACCTTCCATCCCTGCCGTTGGCTTTAAGTGGGGTGAATATAGACAGTCTGCTCTGTCTGAGCCCTCTGTGGGGTGAATATAGAATGTCTGCTCTGTCTGAGCCCTCTGTGTGTGAAAGGCGTGAAAGGTGTCCCGCAGGTGTCAATTCTGGGTCCTGTACTTTTTACTGTTTACATGAACAATATCGACTTGTCTGTAAAAAAAAACTGTAACCTGCACTTGCTTGCCGATGATACTGTTGTGAATGCCGTTGACCAGGCTCTATCTGAACTAAAGTATATGTTGTTCTCTAGAGCGCATAAAAATAACTCTGATTTAATTATAAATTAAGTTACTTTCGATGGTGTCCATATTGATCGTGTCCCTGCTTACAAATAGCTTAAATAACATTTGATGTGAGGCTATATACAGGGGTACCAGTACAGAGTCAATGTGAGGAGGCTATATACAGGAAGTACCAGTACAGAGTCAATGTGAGGAGGCTATATACAGGACGTACCAGTACAGAGTCAATATGAGGAGGCTATATACAGGAAGTACCAGTACAGAGTCAATGTGAGGAGGCTATATACAGGAAGTACCAGTACAGAGTCAATGTGAGGAGGCTATATACAGGAAGTACAAGTACAGGAAGTACAAGTACAGAGTCAATGTGAGGAGGCTATATACAGGGGTACCAGTACAGAGTCAATGTGAGGAGGCTATATACAGGGGTACCAGTACAGAGTCAATGTGAGGGGGCTATATACAGGGGTACCAGTACAGAGTCAATGTGAGGAGGCTATATACAGGGGTACCAGTACAGAGTCAATGTGCGGAGGATATATACAGGGGTACCAGTACAGAGTCTATGTGCGGGGTCAAAGGTTATTTGAGGTTATTGAGGTAATGCACATGTAGGTAGAGGTAAAGTGACAATGCATAGACAACAGAAAGTAGCAGCAGCATAAAAAATAAAAACAAAGTTAAAAGAGTATATTTGAACTGGACCAAGTGAACTGCACTGTACTTCAACAGAGTATGCACACATACTTATGAGGAGTTGACTCTAGTAGACTAATTCTCCCCACTCTAACAAACACAGTGAACATGACACCATGCATGGCTGCATCCCAAATGCTACTTTATTGCAATACTTTTGACCAGCGTCCAATGGGACAAAAGTAGTGCATTCAATATGGAATAGGGAGACAAGGATACTTCCCAGACTTGGAAACACCAGCGGTTACTTATTAACACATTGTTTACCATTGTGTTGAGATTAGAGCAGGGGTTCGCAAACCTTTTCACTCAGGGCCCCCCTTCCAGCATTGGGGAGTAAGTTTAAAGCAGGTCTGAGTCCCCCCTGCCAACCCCTCGGGCGCGCCCCACAGTTTGGGACCCACTGGGTTAGAGTGTAGCCAGCAGCGAGTGTTTACATAAACCAGGGCTAGTTTACCTCTTTGCTTAGGCTCATAGGGCTCTGTGTCAAACAGAGTGACAGGTCGCCTGTGATAGTACAAATGCATTAACTTGTTACTGTATGTGTGTAGATGTGTTTGTTCCTGTAAGTGAACACATGCATATGTGTCTCTGCATGTTTGTGTGTGTAGGTGTGTATGTGTGTGAATGGGTTCACGGCGGGTGCCGCCGACAGTTCGGTTTGATCGATCTCCCGGTGGAAGACCCCTTTAGCTCTGCCATCCCTGAGTTAATGCTAGCGAAACTTCAGCAACACATTAGTCATTGGAGCAGTTTGTTTACTGAGCTGCTGATGGACCTAACTATGGGTCAGAAAAACAACCATTTGTCTGAGTGAGATTTTGTGGAAGGACCATATAATCTAACACATCTCGCAGTTATTTTCAAACACATGTGGCCTTAGGCAGTGGGGTGAAAACACATTACAGATCAGATTCCAACCCGCTGTGAAAACACATTACGGATCAGATTCAAACCCGCTGTGAAAACACATTACAGATCAGATTCAAATCCGCTGTCAAAACACATTACAGATCAGATTCAAACCCGCTGTGGAAACACATTACAGATCAGATTCAAACCCGCTGTGGAAACACATTACAGATCAGATTCAAACCCTCTGTGGAAACACATTACAGATCAGATTCAAACCAGCTGTGAAAACACATTACAGATCATATTCAAACCCACTGTGTGGCGTGTAAACATGAGGGGATAGTTTCTTTTTTGCTTCTTTACGTGGGCGTTGTGCCTTTATTTTGGAGGGCTATCACTGATGTTGTTCTTAGGCTTGGCTCTATAAACTGTATTTGGGCACATTACCCTCCCACTCACCCTTAAACACAAACTCTGAAGTCAGTTGAAGATTCCAACTCATTTAGTTGGCAAAAGGAGAGCTAAGGCTCCCTACTGTATTACTGACGTTAATTATGCTTTCCACGAAAACACACACACACACACACATACACGCACACACAAACACGCATGCACGCCCACACAAACACAACACGCACACACAAGCACGCACACACACACACACACACACACACACACAGAAACACACACACACACAAACACACACACACACACACACAAACTCACCCTCTAGACTACAATACAGTACTGTACAGTGACCCCTCCACCACCATTACAAGAACGCCTCACACACACCCTTCTAACTTTGATTTAATTGAGGCTCCGTGTTGCTGAAGTATCAAAGTGTTTTGCGAGTGATTTAGATGAAGCCTAATCTCCTAGTGTGTAATGTTGTTTGAGGTCGGCCACGTCCAGAGCTGCTCTGCTTATCTTGGCCATACTGCCGTAGACTCCCTGGTGTTAGGAGGGCATTAGCCTCTCACTAGCCCCTCCAATGGCGCAGTGACCCGACAGAGAGTGGTTGTGTGTGTGTCAATGCTTGAAACATCAGAGAAATTGAGACACCACACAGGCCAAACACATGAGCTCATGGCTACTATATCGCTAAGACATGATAGCAAACCTCCAGGACAAAGATATGTCTTTTAGAGAAGAATGAAATGTTGTTATAGCTGATTAGCGCATCCTGTACAGACTCCCAGTAGTCCCAGAAGGGTGCAAAGCAGTGATGGAACAGTAGAGAAGGAAGTTCTGCCTGTATAGAGTCAGAAGGATAGTGGATGGGACCTGGCTGTATAGAGTCAGAAGGATAGTGGATGGGACCTGGCTGTATAGAGTCAGAAGGATAGTGGATGGGACCTGGCTGTATAGAGTCAGAAGGATAGTGGATGGGACCTGCCTGTATAGAGTCAGAAGGATAGTGGATGGGACCTGGCTGTATAGAGTCAGAAGGATAGTGGATGGGACCTGCCTGTATAGAGTCAGAAGGATAGTGGATGGGACCTGGCTGTATAGAGTCAGAAGGATAGTGGATGGGACCTGGCTGTATAGAGTCAGAAGGATAGTGGATGGGACCTGGCTGTATAGAGTCAGAAGGATAGTGGATGGGACCTGGCTGTATAGAGTCAGAAGGATAGTGGATGGGACCTGGCTGTATAGAGTCAGAAGGATAGTGGATGGGACCTGGCTGTATAGAGTCAGAAGGATAGTGTACCTGCAAACAATAAAAGAACATTAAGATAAATACAAATTAATTGTCTCACCCCTGTCAGTCCATCTTTACACAGCAGAGTGAAAGGCATTTTCCTGCTTCACATACAGAACCAGTCTAACGTTTGGACACACCGACTCATTCAAGGGTTTTTCTTTATTTTTACTATTTTCTACATTGTAGAATAATAGTGAAGACATCATCTCAATTCTCTTTGCTTATTTGAGCTGCTCTTGCCATAATATGGACTTGGTATTATACCAAATCTTCTGTATACCACCACTACCTTGTCACGACACAACTGATTGGCTCAAATGCATTTAGAAGGAAATAAATGTCATCAAGCTGTCATCAAGGCCAAGGGTGGATCATTCTCCAAAGACATGAGAATGTATTTCTCAGTGCACATTAGAATGAAAGCCTCCTGGGTCAAAGTGCACATGTCCAACCATCAAACATAAATATGATTACAGTATTCTCTACCACATCACAAAGTATTTTTATACAATATCAAAATCTATATTCAGTGCAAATGGGTTTTCACAACTAAAGATATCTAACCCTCAAACATGAATAAAATATAAAATAAAGGTATGTTCTCTGCAACTTTTGACCAGTAGTGTATATATACACAGTACCTGTCAAAAGTTTGGACACACCTAATCATTCAAGGGTTTTCTTTATTTTTACTATTTTCTACATTGTATAATAATAGTGAAGGCATCTAAACTATGAAATAACACATATGGAATCATGTAGTAACCAAAAAACTGTTAAACAAATCAAAACATATTTTATATTTTCGATTCTTTAAAGTAGCCACTGACTTGGGAGTCAGGCCAAGCCAATCAGAATGAGTTTTTCCCTACAAAAGGGCTTTATTACAGATGTAAATACTCCTTAGTTTCATCAGCTGTCCGGGTGGCTGGTCTTAGACGATCCCGCAGGTGAAGAAGCAGGATGTGGAAGCCCTTGGCTGGCATGGTTACACTTGGTCTGTGGTTGTGAGGCCGGTTGGACGTATTGACATGTTCTCAAAAATTAAATTATAGGCGGCTTATGGTAGAGAAATGATCATGCAATTCTCTGATAACCGCTCTAGTGGACATTCTTGCAGTCTGCATGACAATTGCACGCTCCCTCAAAACTTCTGACATCTGTGGCATTGTGTTGTGTGAAAAAAATGTACATTTTAGAGTGGCCTTTTATTGTCCCCAGCACAAGGTGCACCTGTGTAATGATCATTCTGTTGAATCAGCTTCTTAATATACCACACCTGTCAGGTGGATGGATTATCTTGGCAAAGGAGAAATGCTCACTAACAGGGATGGAAACAAATTTGTGCACAAAATTTGAGAGAAATAAACTTTTTGTGTGTATGGAAAAATGAAACATCTGACCAACACTTTACATGTTGCGTTTATATTTTTTGTTCAGTGTATATATAGTATATATACTGTACATACCTATTTTAATATTTTTACTTTCTTTGCTTTCAGCCCTCCTGGGAAGGGGTGGTATGGTGAGTTTTCTCTGGTCACCAGGAGGGAGGGTAGGGGGGTCTGAGGGGTGACTAGACGCTAGGGTAGAGTGGGGGGTGGGTTGGATAGAGACATGTTGGCTTGGTGGGGTTTGGGGAATCGTATGGGAGGTTTGGGGTTTTCTTTTAAATATATATATTGCATTTATTTTTTCTTAAACTGTATAATGTAACCCCCCCCCCCCCCCTCAAACAACAAAAAATAAATACAATTGTCAGGCTCTGGTCATAGAGAAGCTTTGCTTCTCTATATTTCTATGATCAGAGTCTGGCAGTTCTAGTCATTCTACGTCTGTGTGGTGTTGTGTGTGTGTGTGGGATCCCTAATTAGAGGCAGCTGTATTGCATTACCTCTAATTAGGGATCCTACTTATATGTGTGTGTTCCACTCCCATGGTGTGGTTCATTGTCCTATGTCCCGTGTCGTGAGTAAGTGTGTTTCCTTTCATTTATATATTGCATTTGTTATTTTGTATAGTTCCCATCAAGTATAGTTTATTCAAATAAACGATGTCGAACTATCGCTACGCTGCGCCTTGGTCTACTCTCTACACACCCGAACGTGAGAGAATGAACCACCAACCGACCAAGCAGCGTAATGTGGGAGCAAAGGAGAGAAAAAGAGGACAGCGACGTAATCGTGGAAATGGAGGTAACGGAGCCCGTAGGCAACCCCAAGAAAATTTCGGTGGGGGGGGGGGGGGGCTATGGGGGTGGTCTGGCTACGAAGAGGACGCGCCAGTACCACTCTCCATGTGGAATGAAATGAAGCCAAAATACCACTGGGGGGCGCAAAGCAAGGTGGAAGAGGAGTATTTAGAGGCATATTATGGAGGCATATTAGAGGAAATGAGGCAAATATTTTGGAGAAATTCTGGAGGAAATGTGGGAGATAGCAGAGGAGGTTGAAGAGGAAATGTCGGAATGGATCAGTCCGGGTCCGGTCACCTACTCCACTCCTGTGAAAGAGCAGTCCGTTCCACCAGTGCCCAGTCCGGGTCCGGCTGTCTTCTACACTCCAGTGCCAGAGCAGTCTGCTCCACCTGTGCCCAGTCCGGGTCCGGCCGTCTGCTACACTCCAGTGCCAGAACAGTCCTCGCCCTGAAGTGCGTGTCACTAGTCCGGTGCCACCTGTGCCGGCTCCACGCACCAGGCTTCCAGTGCGTCTCTCCAGCTCGGTACGTCCAGTGCCGGCTCCTCGCACTCGCCCTGAAGTGCGTGTCACTAGTCCGGTGCCACCTGTGTCGGCTCCACGCACCAGGCTTCCTGTGCGTCTCTCCAGTCCGGTACGTCTCCTGCCGGCTCCCCGCACCCGACCTCCAGTGCGTGTGCCCAGCCAGGTGCCTTCAGTGCTGGCTCCACGCACCAGGCCTCCAGTGCGCCTCTCCAGTCCGGTATGTCCAGTGCCGGCTCCCCGCACCCGACCTCCAGTGCATGCGCCCAGCCAGGTACCTCCAGTGCCGGCTACACGCACCCGACCGCCGGTGCGCCTCCCCAGCCCGGAGCCTCCCGTGATGGTCCACAGCCCGGAGCCTCCCGTGATGGTCCACAGCCCGGAGCCTCCCGTGATGGTCCACAGCCTGGAGCCTCCCGTGATGGTCGACAGCCCGGAGACTCCCGTGGTGGTCCACAGGCCGGAGTCGCCTGCCACACCGGTGCCCAGTCCTGGCCCGGTTATTTGCCCCGCTCCAAAGCCTGAGTCTTTTGCCCCACCGGTGCCATTTCCAGGACCGGTTGTTTACCCCTTTGAAAGGCCGGAGTCGCCTGCCACACTGGTGCCCAGTCCTGGCCCAGTAGAAAAGAGGAGGAAGAATTCCACTTTGCCGGGGCTGGAACCGCCACCTGCGATGTTTATTGTGTGTTGTTTTTCCCTCCCTGACCCTCCCCTCATGTATTGTTTGTTTTCTTGCGGCCGGGAGTCCACGCCTTTGAGGGGGGGTACTGTCAGGCTCTGGTCATAGAGAAGCTTTGCTTCTCTATATTTCTATGATCAGAGTCTGGCAGTTCTAGTCATTCTACGTCTGTGTGTTGTTGTGTGTGTGTGTGGGATCCCTAATTAGAGGCAGCTGTATTGCATTACCTCTAATTAGGGATCCTACCTATATGTGTGTGTTCCACTCCCATGGTGTGGTTCATTGTCCTATGTCCCGTGTCGTGAGTAAGTGTGTTTCCTTTCATTTATATATTGCATTTGTTATTTTGTATAGTTCCCATCAAGTATAGTTTATTCAAATAAACGATGTCGAACTATCGCTACGCTGCGCCTTGGTCTACTCTCTACACACCCGAACGTGACAACAATACAATTCTGTTTTCAATCTGAGAATTTCAACAAACAAATCAATGTCCAGTTCTGAAAACCACGGAGAAAGGATATCATCCACTTTTTGTGAGGACCGCCACCAGAGATTAGTTGTAATGTTGATAGTGAATCTTGTGGTCAACGTTTGTGAGGACCGCCACCAGAGATTAGTTGTAATGTTGATGGTGAATCTTGGAATTATGCGGAACTCCCAAAAATCTATCTTTACATTTCTGTGACAATAAATATATTTTAACAACGTTCTTACACTAGAAAAGGATTTTTAAAAATAAGCAGCAACTACGGTGCATACCTCCGCTTCAAATTAATTCCAATGGCAGACTAATCATGGTATTGGGTTTGAAGTTGGCAGAAAGTGGGTCAAGAATTCCACACAAATTACTGTATTTCAGCGGACACAGAAATGTTACTGTGCGATTGACAGAGGTTTCCCCGTACAGTGTAATAGATCCAGGCTAGATCTGTGTCGATGTGGGCCTACTCTGGCCAATAGAAACATGGAGGTCAGTTAGGCTCTGTCTCTACATGGGGCCCTGATGGGAGACAGAAGAGTAATGCAGCCCAGACCCATGTATTTAGAGAATTGGGCCAACTTTTAGAATTTGAATATTGTTCCAGTTCTAGACAGTCAGTTATATAGCATTTATTTTATATTCCCCATGTAATGTTAATGGGTCGCTAACATGGCTGCCGTATAATATTTCAGTGTCATGATAATGCATCATAATGCAGAAACCTTGTATGTCCCAACTCTCTAAATGCAAGGCTCTGATTCACTCTATTCATACTTTACAGTTTGAAGGATGAGGTATATTTCCACATTTCAGAGCACAATCATGTGTGACAATCACGGTGACTTGACATGAAATCCCAACTCTGTAGATGTTCTTCTGTATGAAGAATGGGAGTACATGTACAGTAGTACTTTGAGTGTAGTACTCTGCTGCAAATACACTCCACCTTGCCTTGTCAAAATGTGGTGGCTTGTACCATCGACATACAGCCCTATCCTCCCCTACCTCTCTCATTTAATATATAGATGCTTTGTCTAACAAAGGGAGTCATGCAGGAAGGGAGGACCTTACCTCTGGCCCAAGATGGAAACAGGAGTGGGGGGATATTTGGCTTGTATGGAGTTACAGTGCTCCCTATGGACCCTGTGGCCTGGAGCTTGTAGTGAGGGAGAGGGAGAGGAAGGGGGAGGGTTGTGTTCTCTCCCCCAGCCTTGACACAAAGGAAAGCTTTCTTTCCATCTCTCCCTTTTATTGCTTTCTTAACTCCTTTACCCATTAAACCATCACCCAGCCTCCCCCCCCCCCCCTCTCCTTCCCCTCTCTCTACTGCACGCATCATTGAGGACCTGTGGGGTCAGTAGTGAGGAATCGTTGCAGCAGAGTATGTTCAACTCACAAAGCAGCGAGGTCGACCTCGTCCAACCCTGGCCAATCCACCCAGGTCCCTGCAACACCACAGTGATGTGAATACCTGCTGCTCTGTGTCACAATCCCAAGAAAAGAGAGGCAGTGATTTGAAATGAGTATAGGGAGAGAAGCTATACTGCTGAATGTCCTGTGAAGCTAGCTACCTTTGAAAAACCACAATGATTTGTGAGCAGTTAGATGGTATCCCTGCAATGCAATACCACCCAGCATTAACACTGTAACAATCCCCAGACTAATACATAGAAAGCACAAGGGTCTGAATAGTGCAGTTATTACTGAAAAGGCAATGATTTAAGAGCCAACCACAATGGCTCTTTTTTATGACCAAAGTTGAACTTTTAGTGTTGTGTGGAGCCTTCAGCCCTGTGGAGTCTGTTAACATTTTATCCCTCTCAAGGGTACAGTCATAGAAATAGAATCTAGAGTAATTTGAATACAACCTAGTTTAGAATCTAGTATATATAATATATATATAATTCTAAAAGGAGCCGTCATTAGGATCTTCGTTATGTCATCATTGTTGGTATCCTATCCTCAGGGAGGTGAGTGATCTGATCTGTAAGTGACCCTTATAGGCGAACAGTGTTGATTCTCAGCGGCTGGACGTTCTTGCCGTTGGCGTGGCTCTGCCCGGGGCTGAAGTAGGGGCAGAGCTTGGGCGGGAACGCCTTCTCCCTGTAGGTGTACAGCCAGGACATGTCGTCAGCATTGTAGAACACCAGCAGGCCCTTGGGGTAGTCCAGGTACACGCCCACCTTCTCCAGCTTGCTCTTGACGTTGAGGCGGGTCCAGGGCTCGGTGCAGGCGCTGTACTGGTTACCGTCGTGCATGACGATGCAGTAGAAGCCGCGGCTGGGCTGGATCTGGATGCTGCCCTTGCGGCTGACCGTTTCGTTGGCCACGCCGATCATCCACTGGGTCTTCACTGGGCCACGCCGATCATCCACTGGGACACCATCACCTCCCAGTAGTGCACATAAATATACAAATATACTAGCTCATAAATATACTGGCTCATAAATATACCGGCTCATAGATATACCGGCTCATAAATATACAAATATACTAGCTCATAAATATACTAGCTCATAAATATACTGGCTCATAAATATACTGGCTCATAAATATACAAATATACTAGCTCATAAATATACTGGCTCATAAATATACCGGCTCATAGATATACCGGCTCATAAATATACTGGCTCATAAATCTTCCGGCTCATAAATATACCGGCTCATAACCGGCTCATAAATATACCGGCTCATAAATATACCGGCTCATTAATATACCGGCTCATAAATAGACGGGCTCATAAATATACTGGCTCATAAATATACCGGCTCATAAATATTCCGGCTCATAAATATACCGGCTCATAAATATACCGGCTCATAAATATACCGGCTCATAAATATATACCGGCTCATAAATATACCGGCTCATAAATATACCGGCTCATAAATATACCGGCTCATTAATATACCGGCTCATAAATATTCCGGCTCATAAATATTCTGGCTCATAAATATACCGGCTCATAAATATACCGGCTCATAAATATACCGGCTCATAAATATACCGGCTCATTAATATACCGGCTCATAAATAGACAGGCTCAGCTATTGGAGCAGCTTAACAAAGCTCTAAATTAGCTAAACAAGTGCTTAAGAGATTCAACACAATAGAGACATTTCAGAATGTACACAGTTAAGCTAAACGTCATTAACAGAAAGAAAACCTGTCAAGTTTTCCAACACAACATTGGATACTGTGATGCTTTCTCTGTAACACTGTTGCTAGGTTAATGCTAGGTTAATGCTAGGTTAATGCTAGCTTAATGCTAGGTTAATGCTAGGTTAATGCTAGGTTAATGCAATTTCTGTACTGTACTGTATTGTAGAAGGGGGGGGCATACCTTGGAGCCTACTTAACCCTGTTCTCCTTTTCCACCTAGATCTGTTTTCATGGCTGTTTCTTCACTTTCCCTTCCCCCAATATTTCATTGCGTTGAGAGCTATTGGTTTCCCCTGTAGCAGGTAGAGACCATGGTGAGTTAGAGGCTAATGTATGGGGGTCATTGAACACAGCCGTGTGTGTGTGTGTGTGTGTGTGTGTGTGTGTGTGTGTGTGTGTGTGTGTGTGTGTGTGTGTGTGTGTGTGTGTGTGTGTGTGTGTGTGTGTGTGTGTGTGTGTGTGTGTGTGTGTGTGTGTGTGTGTGTGTGTGTGTGTGTGTGTGTGTGTGTGTGTGTGTGTGTGTGTGTGTCCCTGTCCGAATAACCTGATGAATAAAGACTGACTTCATAACCATCAACAACGTGAGCGAGGGGGCGATACGACACTTTCCCTTTTCAAACAACATCTAACACACCATCATCATCATCATCATCCCACACCATTGAACAACAAACAGAGGGAAAGAGGGACGTGAAAGTCCTTTTTTTATTTCCTTGTTTGCGAACCAGAAACCATTTGGTTTCATGGTCGTGTTGCTGTTCCCAGGAGGCCCCAGCGGTTACCCAGAGCTGAACCACGAGCCCCCAGCAGGCAAGGCAATTTACCCAACTCCACTGAACTCCTCCCTAAGCAGCTGGGAGGCATTAGTCCCTGAGAAACGCACCCTTCCACTCCATCATATTACATCTGTAGGCCTGTTGTGTTTTTCCACATTATCATCACATGTATTTTCCTTTGTGTGTATGGATTATGTTAAGGACATGGACCTTTACGAGTAACGTAACTATTGATTGCATTTAAAGTGCAGGCAGCACATGAACAAACACTCAACACCATGTATTTGGACAGTGAAGCTATCTGTATGAAAACAGATAAATATGAAAATATGCTCAAATAAAACGTTACAATCTGTACTGTCGCTTCATACAACGCATTTGATCTAAAATCCAAAATGCTGGAGTATATAGAGGCACATTTTCAATTGTACACTTCACTATGCATGATCTTGATGGTAAATCGTTGTGTGTGAACTGTTTCAGTCTTAGATTTCCACCATCGTCTTTGTGAGCTTCCATGGCCTTTGTTGGTGCAGAGCAAGTGAGATGTGCTAATAACTCACTAGAGAATTTCTCACTGTAAAATTAAGACGTTGCAGTAAATAATCTGTTGAAGTTGCTGTTCATACCTCAGAATGCTAGACGCAAAGTCCTCGAGGAATGCACAACTCACAGCAGATCAGGGTAACGCACTCTAAAACACTACCTAACACTTTGTGTAGGTACACAGGCCGAACACTATGGACCAAATACAAACTGCAGATACTCACATACAGGGCATAACATGTACTTTTTGGTCCACCAGCCACTGTGGCAGGTAGACTTAAGAATATATGAGCCACTCAGATTTTTTTTACCAGCCCAAATATTTTTTAAATGATAAATGTATTACTAGTAAGAAGTAACTAATGTGGTAATATTGAATGATACAAAAAAAGTTTTTTAACCAAAATATCACAAATGTTTACCTGCCACTTTAAGGGTGGGTGGTTACCATGGTAGTGTGACTCCAGTCATGTTTGTGCCTGTGAGATTTATTCTGATAGCAGAAGCAGTTAAAACTCAAACATAGAAAAACAACCTAGCTTATGAACAACACAATGTTAATAGCGAGGCAACACAAGGAGTAAATTAGACCAACTTTCATGTCATGCGCAGCAGAATAGGCTATATAGGATTGGTAGTTCTTTGACTTTGTGCAATTTAATTTACCAGCTATGAAACAAAACGGCAGAAATACTTTGAAAACAGCTACTGCAGCATTTATTTTTACTATAAATGTGATTTTACTATAAATGTGATACTTTACTATTTTTATTCACAAATGCTAGTGAAATGCTTGCACTATGGAGCCCTGACCACCTGCCAACGTGGCCAACGTGGCTGGTGAAATAGACATCTTACCTGCCAATGCCAAAATCTACCCACATTTGGCAGGTGGCGGGTGTTAATTTTGAAGCCCCTCCTTCCTGGCTATAATACCGAGGCTCACATTAATTTCCTAAATTCTTTGCTCTTCAGCTTGCTGAAGGAAGAAATTGTCACTCAATTTACAAACTTTTAATGCAGACTACGAGATTCGGCTCCGACTTAAGTGTCTGTTAGTGGGGAGTACATGCCCCCCTAGATAATGTGAGTTTTGGGTCTTGGTAGCGTTGTTGTCTTTGCTAAAAGCTAAGTACTTTCTGTTCTACTTGTCTAGCTAATTCTTCCTTGCTTGGATAGGATTTGTGTTTGCTAACCATTATTTTCCAATTGTTTCGTTCTGTACAGATTACATTTTTTTAATGCATTCTACTGTTACGACCTGCAAAATAAAGTTCGGAACAGGATCAAACCCCCCAAAAGTAACTGTTTATATCGTTCCTTTCTGTTCCATTTTAAACCTCTGAAATCATTATTTCTTTTTTTACATTTAGCTCAACATTAAATCCCCAGTCAGTGTGGATAGAGCAGCTTGCTATGCAGCAGGCAAGCTATTTACATGCATACATTGGACCAGCAAGCTAACTAGCTAGCTAACAATAATGTGTGTGCACAGAGCGGCAACAGAATTAAAATAAAAACATGTCTATAGTATCCTTAACTAGCATAAAAAAGATTAATCCATTCTTCTCTAATGAAAAATCTCTCCGTAATTTATGGATCATGCTTGTAACGTCAGTAGGCTACTAGACTATGCTTCGAAGGGGGAGAGGCCTTCACACTCACTGGCAAAGATTTTCAGTTAAAATAACGGTTCTGTTCCGGAACAGTATAGATCACTTTCGTTCACGGTACTGATTATTTTCCTCAAACATTTGACTTTTTTTTTTTTTTTTTTTTTCGTTCCCTGATCCGGTTCTAAGCCCTGCTAAAAACCCACCACTTTCTGTTCTGCTTGTGTAGCCAGTGCTTCCTTGCTTAAGTAAGATGGCCAGTGGTAAGCGTACGTTCAAAAAGGCTTACCAGCTGAGTTTGTACCTCCGACCAAGCTCTAAGGCATGTGGTTTCACAAAGAGAACTAAAGATACTCACGAGTCCTGTCCTGTGACCAGGAGGCTTTGGATCTGACCAGTTCTTGTGACCACTGTCTCCAGCTGGGTTCAACAGCTGACTTTGTGAGAAAGCGACCTCGGGAATGGGGTTGTCTGAGGCCGGGAAAGAGCAGCAGCGGTGGTCGGAGTTGATAGGGTTGTCAACCCAGCGAAGTGAGGCTCAATCCAGTTTCTGGGGGGTAATATACTATTGCCTGGGTGTGGATCTCTCTCACAGCGGAGTTCCTCCAGGTTTGGGGGAAAGTATTCACCGCTGTCCCTGCAGCGGTGAACCGTCGCTTTCCCCTATATAAAGATGAGCTAAAGGTGACATGGGATTCCCCTCATTCAGCCAGGCTGGTGCTACCAGGTTATGGCGAGTTTATGAATGTAGAGGGTATGGAGGAGGCGGGGCTTGTTTGGACATCGCCGATGGATGCAAAGCTGGCAAGTTACTTAGCTCCAGAGGCTAACAAGAGGGCTAATCCTAGACCGGTGGTTCCGAATAAACACGGTTTGGCCTTCCCTATGGTCAGGATGCGACAGGATGTGTAGTTCTGTATGATAGTCACATTAGCACAATTTGGGGGTGTAATTACAGGCGACTATATTGATCAAAGTTACCTTGTCCGAGAGAGATTTAGACGGTTATCAAAATGTCACGCCAGGCTAAGCCTAGTTCTAAAATCCCCTACAGTGTTGGGGGAAAATCTGAATTACGTAGATAATTAAGATGTCTTATCTGCATAATATGCTTATATGATTGACTGTGACCTTTTGTTATAAGAATGTATACTTTTAGACTCAAGCTTGTCTATTACATGTCCCTGTTCTGTGTGAATAGGCTCATGGCAAACCATGTTAAGGGATGGGCTAATTAACTGGCTCCTCAGGTCTGGTCGCTAATCACATGACATCTCTGATGTTGCACTGATCCTGGGAAGAGTTATAATAATACAGAAAAATACCACAACACCAGAAAAAATGAATGATTGGAACTATTTACTGGTTTTACAGCTAAGTTTTATGGGTATTTATGACTCCTACTGTGGTACTCAAGTTACACAACATTTGAGTTAAAGGACATGCGTAGGCTACATCTCAGGTCATGATTCAGGAAAGCCTTCAAAGTAAAGCCTACTTGTATTAAGTACTGAGGCAGACCAGAGCAGTATTTATACAGTGGTGCAGTAGTAGTAGTAATACCAACTAAAGGAGCTCTTCCAGCAGAAGGCCATTAGTAACGGGGGAGCAGACAGGTAAACAGAGACGTGTCTCCAGAGTGGTGTCTGTTACATGACTTCTCTACATCTCTCTGTATCTTTCTCTCTCCCACCAGGGCCAAGGCCCAGTGGGGGAGTCTGTGTGTGTGTCTGTGTGTCTATGTTTGTGTGTAGGAATCTTCCAATGTGGACAGCATGTTTGTGGGTGTTTGAAGTGGGCCTTGGCTTGTCTCAGTGGTTTGCGTGTGTGCGTGTGTGCGGTGCATGTGTGCATTGATGCTTAAAGTAACTCAGTTCAGCTGAAAATCCTTTGCGAGTCCTCTTGGCTCTGACGGTGACCACAAGCCTGTTTGTTCTGTGTCCATGTATCACAGTGGGTAAAACTCCCCAGCACACCCCCCACTATTGTTTAAACCATAAGGCAGAGTGTTGTGCTTGTACCGAGTCCATGTTTAAAGTACCTTCCACTCTCCCTCCCTTCCACTCCCTCCCTCACTCTCCACTTTCTCTCTCTCTCAATTCAATTCAATTCAAGGGGCTTTATTGTCATGGGAAACATACTGTATGTTAACATTGCCAAAGCAAGTGAAGTAGATAATAAATAATCATGCAGTAATCATGTGCCTATGAACCAGAGTTATACTGTTAGCACTGAGGTGGTGTGTCCTAGTAGGAGGTCCGCTGTGTGCAGCTCACCCTGCACTAACATAAATAACATGAGCATGTCTACTTCTGCTAAGCTTCCCAGTAAAGCAATTAAAAGAATGAAGCATCTCAGAAAAGTGCTAAAAATAGCCCACATTATCATATGTAGCTTAAGAAACAAGGTTCATGAAATCAATAATTTGCTAGTAACAGATATTGTGACGTGACTTGCATTAATATGATGACTGTTATTTCGAAAATAAATTACGTGATTAAATTAATCATGTAACAATTAACTCATTAGGAATTTGGGGCACCATGGGAAATGTTGTTTAACAAGTTACCATCTCCTGAATTAACTCTTGAATATATATATATATATATCGATAACTAACAAAATAATTAACACAGAATACATAACACACACACACACGATATAGATTATTGATTACTAACATAATACACTGAATACAGGTCCCTAGTGGACTAACAAAAGCATGACGGTTGGTTGTGGTAGGAAAGGGAGGGGTAAGAAGAGACAAAGAGATTCAACTATTGGGACATTTTGGAAATACGAATACTTAGCACCCTAATCACCACTCATTCAGAAAAGGAATACAATGTATATATATTTACGCATAGCTGTCCTTGATCGCAGTCTACCTCTGCTGAAATCAATGGTTGTAAGACTCTGGTTTGTCCACCAGAGGTCACACTGTCAATTGTTCTCTGGTAGTGGAGTGGTTGTTAGATTAGATACTTCAGATGTCCCAATGGTTGTCTGTAGACGGAGATCTTCCACGTGTCTTTAGTAAAAGTTCTAGACTACAGCACAAGTCAGCTGCAGACTGGTAAATGCTACTGTCTGAGTAAAAGTTTACATGGAAAATCATTATCTCATTTAGAAGTTAAAATCACATTATCTTCACAAAAGTATTATCATATTTAATCATATATTTTATACAACATCTAGATGCAAACCTGACAACTGGAATGTGTACACTTTCAGAGATACAGTTACAGTTGAAGTCAGAAGTTTACATACACCTTAGCCAAATATGTTTAAACTCACAATTCCTGACATTTAATACTAGTAAAAATTCCCTGTCTTAGGTCAGTTAGGATCACCACTTTATTTAAAGAATGTAAAATGTCAGAATAATAGTAGAGGGAATGATTTATTTCAGCTTTTATTTCTTTCATCACATTCCCAGTGGGTCAGAAGTTTACATACACTTAATTAGTATTTGGTAGCATTGCCTTTAAATTGTTTAACTTGTGTCAAACGTTTTGGGTAGCCTTCCACAAGCTTCCCACAATAAGTTGGGTGAATTTTGTCCCATTCCTCCTCACAGAACTGGTGTAACAGTGTCAGGTTTCAGGTCTCCTTGCTCCCACACGCTTTTTCAGTTTTGCCCAAAACTTTCAATAGGATTAAGGTCGGGGCTTTGTGATGGCCACTCCAATACCTTGACAGAGCTCCAGAGTTCCTCTGTGGAGATAGGAGAACCTTCCATCTCTGCAGCACTCCACCAATCAGGCCTTTATTGTAGTAAAAGGCACATGACAGCCTGCTTGGGGTTTGCCAAAAGGCACATAAAGACTCTCAGACCATGAGAAACAAGATTGAACTCTTTGGCCTGAATGCCAAGCATCGCGTCTGGAGGAAACCTGGCACCATCCCTACGGTGAATCATGGTGCATGGTGGTGACAGCATCATGCTGTGGGGATACTTTTCAGCGACAGGGACTGGGAGACTAGTCAGGATCGAGAGAAAGATGAACGGAGCAAAGTACAGAGAGATCCTTGATGAAAACCTGCTTCAGAGCGCTCAGGACCTCAGACTGGCGTGAAGGTTCAACTTCCAACGGGACAACGACCCTAAGCACACAGCCAAGACAATGTAGGAATGGCTTTGTGACAAGTCAATGTCCTTGAGTGGCCTAGCCAGAGCCCGGATTTGAACCCGATCAAACATCTCTGGAGAGACCTGAAAATAGCTGTGCAGCGACTTTCCCCATCCAACCTGACAGAGCTTGAGAGCATCTGCAGAGAAGAATGAGAGAAACTCCCCAAATACAGGTGTGCCAAGCTGGTAGCGTCATACAATTGACCTGGAGCATAAACCTGGACCTTTAAGCATGAGAAATACCTTTATAATAAAGGATTGCATATCATCGTGGCATAGAGCTTTTTATGAACGCATTTCATGCAATTCTACATAATTTTACATGACTGGAGACTTTGGCAGAATATTTTTTTATAAATGACAAGTTACTTTCACACTGACAAACTGAGAATCTGAGATGAATAAAAACGACCTTGAATCCATCAATAGTATAGGCCTAGGTGTGTGGAGACATATTGTTGGCTACAATATGAGGAGGATATTAGAATCCTAAACATGCTTTCCAGTTTCACTGACTCACCCAACGCTGATGCGTTTGTGCCAAAAGTCTATATCTCGCTCTTGTTTTTGTAAAAACTTTGTAAAACAATATTTGGACGTTGATCAAATATTTTGTTAGCAGACAGATTAGACTTCCTCTTCTCGCCTTGACTATACCCTGCTTTATTGCAAAATATCAACACAATGCCCTAGCTTTTTAGTCACACATATTTTTGGATTATTGTCTTCTAATTTACATTATACAATTTAAGGGTGGAACACATTAGTCATTATCTTTAACATACAAATTCCTCTATCACATTTAGAATGACATGTAGATGTGTTGTTGTTGCTAGGTGGAGTTATGGTCTCATTGTGCCTATCTAGACTCTTATTCCTGGAACTACACATGGGACACTGTAAGACAATCATATTTAAATGTATATCAATGTTAACCCTGATGTCACACATTGGCCCCTTAATTTATAGAAAGACCCACAAACACACTTTACAAACACGATGTCTGACATCAAATACTACAAATATTTGCTCCCACCACTAATGTTTTGTGACTACTAAGACTTTGTCATTGACTACGCTTAGTCGGAGGATAATTAACAGAGTGGTGTATTGTTCCACATGTCAGCTGTCTGTTATTCCATGTGGTCACTCATCACATTCTTGTCTTCTACCACCTCAGCACCCGGCTGCTACCCGCTGGTGTCCTCACAGACCTGCTAAGGTATGCAACGCCGCAGACCACCTACCGCACTGCGTGGTAAAGGAGTACTTTAAAAATAAGTCACGCAGAGATTGCCCAGTATAATGATTTCTAAAACAGAAATGTGTATGTTGGAAATAGGAAAGGACACAATTGGCTCCAGTGCTGGAAGATAGAATCCATAGTGTAGAGTAGAGAGCTAGAGGGGGGGGATTTTCCCTTACGAAAAATGTAGCATCCCCAACAAAAATGTCCATTAATTATAATCCACATAATAATTTACATTTCCTGTTGCTGCAGGATTATTTTCCTGCTGTAGCAAACTGGCTCAAATTAAGATTCTACATCTGTATAGCAGTCTGAGATCTTGCATTGGAGCTCAGAGAGAGAGAGAGAAACCACATCTCTGCCCAGATACCAGCTGTGATGCCCATCCGGTTCAGCCACACACATAAAGGAAGCCTTAATTAAAGCCGTCAGTGTGAGCTGTCAGTCGTGAAGTTTAAATCACACACAGCACACGCAGTGTCACAAACACACTCTTATGTGGTCACTCATTGAGTGTTCGACAACTTATACTCACTACGCATGTGGCAAGGACTACGGAATATCTGTGCTCTTGAACATTAGACTGGGCAGAACGAGTGACCTTAGCAACTTTGAGTGTTGTATGATCATCGACGCCAGGCGCACCGGATCCAGTATCTCAGAAACGGCTGCCCTCCTGGGCTTTCCACACATGACAGTGTCTAGGATTTACCGAGAATGGTGTGACTAACAAAAAGCATCCAGTCAGCGGCAGTCCTGTGGGAGAAAACAGCTCGTTGATGAGAGAGGTCGAAGGAGAATGGCAAGAATCATGCAAGCTAACATGCGGGACACAAACAGACAGACAACGTTGCAGTACAACAGTGGTGGCAGAACGGCATCTCGGAACGCACAACTCTTCAGTCCTTGTCATGGATGGGCTACTGAAGCAGACGACCACACCGGGTTCCACTCCTATCAGCTAAAAACAAGAAGAAGTGGCTCCAGTGGACAACTGAGGAGTGGGAAAACATTGTCTGGTTTTCCAGACAGGATTGTCATTGTCCAGACAGGATTTTGCGTAAGCAGCATGCGTCCATGGACCCATCCTGCCTGGTACCGGCTGGTGGTGGTGGTGTTCTGGTGTGGGGAATGTTTTACTGGCACACGTTATGTCTCTTCATACCAATTGAGCAACAAACTTGACCCTTTTCATATACCGTTCAGTGATACCTTGAAGGAAGAATGGAAGGGTGCTTTCTTAGTACTCAAACAGGGGTTCACACACAGACTGTGCAGACATACATAGCCTGCTTCTTATCTCGCCGTTGTATCTCATCCCTCTCATCTAAACACACACAGGGCCAGAGCTATATTTAGGATGGATAAATGACTGGAGGGGTGTGGGTCGCTGGCACTATCACTAAAGTCCTATTCAGGCAGCAACGCTGAGGATAGAGCCTGACAGATTGGTTGGGGGGGTAGACTGTGTGTGTGTGTGTGTGTGTGTGTGTGTGTGTGTGTGTGTGTGTGTGTGTGTGTGTGTGTGTGTGTGTGTGTGTGTGTGTGTGTGTGTGTGTGTGTGTGTGTGTGTGTGTGTGTGTGTGAGCATGCACACTACATACTTGGGGGTATGTAGTGGTCAGGGACATTTGAGGGGAGTCCTGGTGAGTGATCTGTGGTGAAAGTGAACTGTCTCCTATGAGAGAGTCAGCCAACAGTCAGACTCAAGGGGTTAGGCTGTTACTGTTACTGGGCAGTGTGTCAGCATTATCAGAGTTATATGAGTCCTCCTTTAGATGAACTCATTATGAGGATAGAGAACATTGCCATAGACACACAGCAAAACAGACATGTCCTGAAGTGAGACGCCTGACATGAAACTCAATGGGGAACAAGTTGAAATGGCAGCAGGCTCCTAGATTACTATGACCTAGGAACAGAGTGACCAATCAAATTGACCAGGCTCCTAGATTACTACCACAGTCTAGATGCTAAAGATCACTGATTAGTGGAGGCTGGTGTCCTTTAATTTGTAATGGCTGGAATGGAATTAACGGAACCTGAGCGGTATCAAACGCATTTGATACCCTTCCATTCATTTAATTTGAGCAATCCTCCCTCCACCACAATTCACTGCAACTGACATGGGTGCTATGACATATGACATTAGCTATGTTTCCATCCAATTTGCGACAGAGTTTTATACAAATATTCTAAAATCTGCATAAAATAACATGTGCATTTTCCCACCAAAAATGTGTTTCCATCAAATGGATTTATAGAGGATTAAAGTCTAAGCGTGATGACTTGATGAAAAGTATATTTGTTGTTAAATTCCCATGTACCGAATGAAAAATACAAGTTAAATGGGTTTCCATTGGATTTTCAACTCTACTGATGGTTTTGTCACAACATTTGCTATAAAAGTGTTATATAGCAAATGTGCCCACTCTGGTCTTGGTACTTGCACTCTAGTCAACAGCTCAACAGCTTGCAGATACCATGCGGGTAGGTCACTTACATTCAGAGATTATTATGGTTAAGAGCAATATATTTTATTTGTCAAGCGGCAGCCAAGCATCGATCATTATGTCACCAGAATAAGACGCTCATCACGTGTACTTTCACCACCCTGGGAAGTTTCATCTGTAGCCTAATAAACTGCATGGTTTCCTGAATAGTAGTGGGAAGACCACACAACATATCATCGCGTGACTCCATGTTTACGTCGATATGCTGGTTATTATATCAATATTTCTGCATAAAGGCGTTTCCACCACAAGTCCTACATGATTCATTTTACAGACACAAAAATATCCCAAATTATCACAAACAAATTGTCGACATTTATGTACCGGCATATCCTGTTTCCATCAGCCCGGTCACGACTGGTTGGATTGAAAAACTGGTTAATGTAAACCCCTTGACCATTAAAGGACATCTTGAAGCCATGTCTGCTACACCTGACTGCCCTAGAGCCAGGGAAAGCCCTAGGGAGAGGACTGCAGAGCTGTGCCCCTTGTAAAGAAATATATGGCTAAGTCAGTCGTTGGCTCCATGGAATTTGACCTCTTGGGAAATCCTTAACCCTTGAATGAGTTGTTTTCCGAATGAGAAATGTGTTATTTTACAACAGTGTTCCATTCCTGAATTCCATGGAACAGACCTAATCTCCATACTTTTCTACTTTTTTTGTTTCTTCAGGACTAGGATTAATATGTCTCTGGGATCTGTTTTATATGTGTTACATTATATTATCCTATGGTCAATGCTGCTCACTTCTCCTTCTTCCATCTGCTAGAAATCAAGTCCTAGAGTCAAGCTCTGTTCCACAATAGAAACCTGCAATTGTGTATCAATGTGTTGCCCAAGCAGAGGATAACAACAGAACACAGTGCCTGAAAAATCTAGAAAAACATAGAGAAGAAACCCAACCCCTGACCCCTGACCCTGCCACCAACCCAAACAGCCAACACCACAGAGCATGAGACAGGGTGTATTAGAAACACAGGAGGCGGCTCAGTAAGTGATTCTACCCACTCGGCACAGACGTCAGTTCAACGTCTAGTTTTAATTTATATTTGGTGTATTTATATTCCATGTCATTGGAATGCCCTAACGTTCATTACTTTTTGCATATCCAATTCGTTTTCCACATTGATTTAATGTCATCACATAGATTTTGGGGGTTGAAATGACATGGAAACAACATTGATAAAACAGTTTTTGTCCAGTGGCTACTTTTCCACACTGTGGTTTGACAGATTCTTTCCATCGCTGCACACACCTGCAGATTATCAGCAGGACACACATTCCCGCTCTCTTTCTCTCCTTCTCCTCCCTCCCTCGCTTCCTTTCTCTTTCTTTTGAATCTGATATTTACACCTACAGCGGAGGAGAAACACATAATCTGGCTCTGTAATTAAAGCCTCTCCTTTTTCACTCTCTCTGTCAAACACACACACACACACACACACACACACACACACACACACACACACACACACACAAACACACACAAACACACACACACACACACACACACAAACAGAGAAAGCTGCATTCCTCCAACATCTCTTGTTGCAATTTGTAGGATTAGCGAACAAAAAGGCTACAATGACTGAGGAGAAAGTCCACTCAACATCACCTGAAAGGACAAAGGGGCCAAAGAAAAATATTTGAATTCAAGTCCAGAGTAATGAGATGATACTGGCTGGGATTCAAACAAACTGGGATTCAGACAAAAGGCAATTTCCCTGACGCATTTACAATACATATACACCTCAAGTGCAGTGCAATGTCTGTGCATTGTGGTTTTTAAAAAAAAAATCCTGGCCTATATATATTCTTGCAGGCAGTAGTCTTAAAAGGGCAAGTTCAACCGGTTAACCCATGATTCATGGTTTAGGTTCACCCACTGGACCGCAGCCTGTTGGTCATCAGTGGGATCGACGATCATAAAGGGAGGTAGGGACTACTGACCCCTGACCTCTGACCTCAGAATGGGGTCGTGAAGTCAGGTGCGGTCCTCTATGGGGCGTTAGGGTCCTTGACCCCCCTTTAAGCCCCCAGGCCAGACGACCAGTGATGTAGTGGTAAAATAAATAGGTGGGTAAACTGATCGCCGGTTGTTGTGAAAAAAGTAACACTTCCTATACTTTCAATGCATTTTTCCGCAAAAGGTGAGGAAAACTGCAGGGGAAAAAAAGTGTGTTAAATGCGTTTAATCACATTTACCCTCCACTACACCCACAAGTTACAGGAAAGTAACATGAAACAAATAAAACATATAACTTCGTACACTTCCTACAAATGTTTCCATTTGATTTGTCATAAAGAACAATACAAGCCTTTATCTTGAGGTTCCATCAAAATGTTATCATCAGAATACTGCAATTATGTTTTGCAGACTATTGGTTCTGACTAGCTACATTGTGTATCCCACTCTGTACTGTATATTACCTGCGGCCCAACCCAGTGGAATTTGAGTGACACACTGTTAACTGTGTAGCCAGAGTTTAATAGCTGAGTTGTAAAACACTGGTTATTCGTAATTACAATGTGTGTGTGGTCTCAGCTTCAGCTTCCACTAATAACAACTCAACAACAACAAAAACAGAGGGAGGGGGAAATTATTCTGCACAGGAGAAAAGCCTCATGTCCTAAAATGACCACAGCCTAGCCCCTGTGCACACACAGTCACACACACACACACACACACAGACAATGTCCAGCTGATTGCTATTATCAGCTCTGAGGGAAGAGGACAGGGACAATGTTCCATGTCCAAGCTCTGGTCAGGATTTCTGGGAATGGTTGATTACAGCTGCCAGGGGGAGGTCAACTTCTGTGTCTGTCCACCATCACAGTGTCTTTCCCAGTGTCATTTATTTTGGGAATAAACCAGTCTGTTTTGTAAATCAGACATTTCATATGCCTTCACTCTTAGCTTTTAATTGAAATCATGTGGGATCTGTCATGGTTTCTAGGATGGACCCGAGGCGATGAGCTGTAGTATGAAGACATTCCTTTTTTTATTTTTTTATTTTTTTTATTTTTTTTATTTCACCTTTATTTAACCAGGTAGGTCAGTTGAGAACAAGTTCTCATTTGCAACTGCGACCTGGCCAAGACAAAGCAAAGCAGTGCGACAAAAACAACACAGAGTTATACAGTAAACAAACATGGTAAAAACACAATAGAAAATGTAAATACAGAGTGCAAAATGTAGTGCAAAATGCAGTAAGGTTAGGAGGTAGGACAATAAATAGACCATAGTGGTGAGATAAATTACAGATTATCATCATTAACACAGGAATGAAGGATGTGCAAATTATGATGTGCAAATAGAGTTACTGGAGTGCAAGATTTGTGAAAATAACAAAAATAAATATGGGGATGAGGTAGTAGTGTGGGCTATTTACAGAAGGGCTATATACAGGTGCAGTGATCGATAAGCAGCTTTGACAGCTGACGCTTAAGGTTAGTGAGGGAGATAGGAACCTCTACCTTCAGTGATTTTTGCAATTCGTTCCAGTCATTGGCAGCAGCGAACTGGAAGAAATGGCGGCCAAAGGAGGTGTTGGCTTTGGGGGTGACCAGTGAGATATACCTGCTGGAGCGCATGCTACGGGTGGGTGTTGCTATAGTGACCAGTGAGCTGAGATAGGGCGGGGATTTACCTAGTAATGACTTATAGATGACCTGGAGCCAGTGGATTTGGCGACGAATATATAATGAAGGCCAGCCAACGAGAGCATACAGGTCGCAGTGGTGGGTAGTGTATGGGGCTTTGGTAACAAAACGGATGGCACTGTGATAGACTACATCCAATTTGCTAAGTAGAGTGTTGGAGGCTAGTTTGTAAATGACATCGCCGAAATCAAGGATCGGTAGGATAGTCAGTTTTACAAGGGCATGTTTGGCAGCATGAGTGAAGGAGGCTTTGTTGCGAAATAGGAAGCCAATACTGGATTTAATTTTGGATTGGAGATGGTTGATGTGAGTCTGGAAGTTGAGTTTACAGTCTAACCAGATGCCTAGGTATTTGTAGGTGTCTTTTATTTGGTGAGACAAAAACAACAAAAGAAAGGAGAGAATAAAACCAGGAACTGATGTGCGACAACAAAGAACCAATCACAGGTGGGCACAATAATGAACTTAAATAGGATCCCAACTAGAGACAACGTATGGCAGCTGCCTCTAATTGGGGACCAACAGAAACCAAACATAAAGCATCGGTGGAGACTCGGAGGCTGAGGCCCCAGAGCAGGACTGGGCACCGGGTCAGGTGTAGGCTACGCCCCCGGAGCAGGACTGGGCACCGGGTCAGGTGGAGGCTACGCCCCCGGATCAGGACAGGGCGCCAGAGAAGGGAGAGGCTTCGCCCCCGGATCAGGGCTGGGAACCGGCACTGGAGGTACCGGACTGGGGTTCTACACCAGGAGCTGGGGATTGACACCAGAACCCTGGTGCGAGGAGCAGGCACTGGAGGTACCAGGCTGGGGACCGGCACTGGAGGTCCTGGGCTGGGGACCGGCACTGGCAGTACCGGGCTGGGGATCGACACCAGGACACTTGTGCGTGGAGCCGGCACTGGAGGTACCAGGTTGGGGATCGACACCGGGACCCTGGTGCGAGGAGCCGGCACTGGAGGTACTGGGCTGGGGATCAACACCGGGACACTGGTGCGAGAAGCCGGCACTGGAGGTACCGAGCTGGGGATTGACACCAGAACCCTGGTGCAAGGAGCAGGCACTGGAGGTACCGGGCTGTTGACCGCCTCCGGGAGCTCCGGCCTGGCAGCCGACAGCCGCTCTGCCAACATTTTCCTGTGGCACTCACTCGTCCTCCCTCTGGCTGGTTCTCGCTCCCTGGTTGGGCAGTCTCAGCGCCAGCCAAGCCCTCCACCACCTCGCCTGTTCCTCCAGGGGATGGTCGTCAAACCCCTCCGGGGGTCACAGCACCTCGTCGTTGTCGTCCTCCTCCTCCTCCCAAGGCTCCTGACTCTGCGGGGGCTCGTCCAACAGCCCCCACGAGTTGGGAGACAGGAGCATCATCAATGATCTCTATGTACTTTGCTCCGTTCATATTTCCCTCTGTCCTGACTAGTCTCGCAGTCCCTGCCGCTGAAAAACATCCCCACAGCATGATGCTGCCACCATCAATGCTTCAATGTAGGGATGGTGCCAGGTTTCCTCCAGACATGACGCTTGGCATTTAGGCCAAAGAGTTCAATATTGGTTTCATCAGACCAGACAATCTTATTTCTCATCGTCTGAATCCATTAGGTGCCTTTTGGCAAATTCTAAGCGGGCTGTCATGTGCCTTTTACTGAGGAGTAGCTTCTGTCTGGCCACTCTACCATAACGTCCTTATTGGTGGAGTGCTGCAGAGATGGTTGTCCTTCTGGAAGGTTCTCCCATCTCCACAGAGGAACTCTGGAGCTCTGTCAGAGCGACCATCGTGTTCTTGGTCACCTCCCTGACCAAGGCCCTTCTCCCCCAATTGCTCCGTTTGTCCAGGCGGCCAGCTCTAGGAAGAGTCTTGGTGGTTCCAAACTTCTTCCATTTAAGAATGATGGAGGCCACTGTGTTCTTGCTACATAAATGTTTTGGTACCCTTCCCCAGATCTGTGCTTCGACACAATCATGTCTCGGAACTCTACAGACAATTCCTTCAACCTCATGGCATGGTTTTTGCTCTGACATGCACTGTCAACTGTGCGACCTTATAAAGACAGGTGTGTGCCTTTTCCAAATCATGTCCAATCAATTGAATTTACCACAGGTGGACTCCAATCAAGTTGTAGAAACATCTGAAGATGATGAATGGAAACAGGATGCACCTGAGCTCCATTTTGAGTCTCATAGTAAAGGATCTGAATACTTGTGTAAAAAATGTGATTTTTATATTTTTTTTAAATGTGCAACGTTTTTCGAAAAACCTGTTTTCACGTTGTCATTATGGGGTAATATTTGTATAGATTGATGAGGGAAAAAATATATTTAATCCATTTTAGAATAAGGCTGAAAAATTCAAGGGGTCTGAATACTTTCCGAATGCATCTGCCTGGTTGTTTCTATAGAAATGCATCTCTAGTATCACTGTGTGATTTGTGAGTTAGTTGTTTGGGCCTCTTTAACAGCCGGTTGGTCGGTAGTGGTACCATTAGGTGTATAACAATCAGGTGTGAAAAGGCTTGGGGACGTTTTAGTGTCCTTCTAGTCTGTGAATCAGGATTAACCCTCTGCATTCAAACTGTCTGTCTACAGCAGGCAGGCTGGATGGTTTTAACAGTGTCATGGAGCTGTGGATGACAACAAAGAACAGGTGCTTACACAGGAAACTGGCCCCATTTGTCAACCCAAGGCAGAGATCTGATTGGTCAGTCTGAGAAGGGTCTTTCAGAAGGGAACTCATCACCTCCACCCAGCCGTAGCCTTGACACAGCACTTTGGAGGTGGAGGTGGTGCTTGTGCTGGTGGAGGTGGAGGTGGAGGTGGAGGTGGAGGTGGTGGTGGAGGTGGAGGTGATGATGATGATGGTGAGCATTAGGATGATGATGATGATGAACATTTAGAAAATAATCAAGTTGAAAGTGCTCTAAAGAAACTGCATTGAAAACCAGCCAGAATAATGTATGCAGTATATACTCTTACAGCTTTAAAGGAGTATTGACCAACTAGACATGAAGGTGACCAACCCTGAACTGAGCAGCACACTACTTGATAAACCCCTTGAGATGAATCATCTGGTTTCTGAGGAGGAAAAGGGATTTCCGCTGCCTGACCACTTCTCCTAAAGTGGAGGATGTAGATTTGATAGGTTTGAGAATGGTGGATCAGTTAAAGCACAGGACCTGTTGTTAAAATCTTTTATTTACAAATCTCCTTGATGATTGTTCCCATGGTACCAAATCAATACATCAACAAAACACTATTATTAGTGCCGGAGACATGCTTTGAGTCATGCAGAAACAGAGCTGCCATACATAGGATTTAGATTTGCCATTCTTTACAGCAGTAAAGCTAGCTCTCACAGGCTATGGCCACTCCCTAGACGACTGTATAAAAAAACTACCATTTTGATGACTTCCACTTACTTCTGTTCTAATGGTAGTAGTTTGAGTTTGGGTCATGATAACCAACTCTGTGGAGAACCACAGGAATACGGTCTAACCCTTAGCAATGAACACAAACTCACCCGCCAAAGCTAAGGCCTTGGTAATGTGGTCTGTAAGACGTAGTAGTGAGCTCATGACCTAATGACCTATGGTTGTGTTTTCCTGCTCTACAATCTAACTGGGATCTCCACAGAACACTCCACAGGGCTTGGCATCCCACTGCACTCTCCTGAAATTAGTTTGAGAATGTGTTTTCCCAAAACTATTAATTTAAGCATAAGGAGTGTGCATACACACACTCACACACACATATATGGTCGTCATACACACCAATTACCGCTGGTTATGGTCGGGTGTGATTTGTGATTCAGCTGTGACGCATGGCTCTAAAATTATGATGTAGCGGCTGTATGAAAAAAAGGATTTGTTCAGATGTGGGCACACCCTCCGTCCCTCCCTCTCGCTACTCTCTCTCTGCCTGCCTCCCTCTTTCTCCTTCTCTCTGTCTCTGTTATCTCTCTCTTTTCTCTCTCTCTCTCGCTCTCTCTACCCTTCCTGCCTCCCTCTTCTTTCTTTCTCTTTCTCTCCTCACTCTCTTTCCCGTTCTCTCACCCCTCCCACCACAGGCACTCTGGTGCATATATGCGGGGAGTAGGGAAACCCAGACGTCAGCAACCCATGAAAGACACAGAAACAAACAACTTTCTTCTGAAACTCGTCAGTCTATTCTTGTTCTGAGAAATGAAGGCTATTCCATGCGAGAAATTGCCAAGAAACTGAAGATCTCGTACAATGCTGTGTACTACTCCCTTCACAGAATAGAAAGAGGAGTGGGAGGCCCCGGTGCACAACTGAGCAAGAGGACAAGTACATTAGAGTGTCTAGTTTGAGAAACAGCCTCACAAGTCCTCAACTGGCAGCTTCATTAAATAGTACCGCAACGTCAATGGACAAAAAAATTTGCTTTTCTTTCAAAAACAAGGCCATTTCTAAGTGACCGCAAACTTTTGAACGGTAGTGTATATATAAAATATATAATAATACTTTTTGCATATCATACGAAAATAATGACGTATTACACAATTTGATGACGTAATACACAAAAAACAAGGATCCCTTTTGGCTCATGACCACCACTTCCAAAACTATTGGCTGAAATTATACAAAAGTTAGAGAGTGCATTTTTAACTGAATTGTAAACACAGCTGTTGTTCTGAGACACAGAAAGTGGGGCAGCGATCGATCGTGCTCCACGTGTGTCTTGTTCCCCCTCACAGCTGGTGCACGTAAGGGACAGGAGAAGGTGGTGCGGGGTGTTTTTCAATATGGCGCTTGTGAGATTACAAAGGCAATGAACAGCTGAGTGACTATCATAGTGACTACCACACAGGGCTGGTCTCGCACCTCTGGTGCTCACTACACAAGGATCAGTGTGTAGTATGTGTTAACATTTGTAACTCTGTATCCACTCAAGCAATGTTACAACTTTTCAATAAGGTTTATACCTACGTAACTTCTATCAATAAGGATAACACTACATGTGAGTACCTGTTTGAATTTGAGCTTAACACTTTACAGCATGGAATAAATGGGTAATAACATGGTAATAAAGATGGACACGTGCCACTATAAGAGTAACTCAAATATAATGCAAGGCAGGAATACAGTACAGCGTGTGACCTATCCAGTGTGTTCTATTCCAATCTTAACCTGCACCACATAGCACTGATCGCACGGAAGCGTTCAACGTTAATATTAGCTCTAAATTGACATGGCATGTTGTCTTTTGAAGATATTTTTTTCTCTTTAAACACATTAACAATGCCCCCCACACATTCAGCCTTTAAAAAGCAACAGCATTTGCTTGTAATTAAGTACACACAGCGATTAGATGTTTATGAGCTAAATCAAAAGCTTGTACAGTGTGCATTTTCCTGTTAAAACCACACTACGTGACTATACTCAGAACCTTTACTTTATGCTAACGTTAGCATAACTACAGCCTGAACTTCCTCCCTGCCACAAACACAGCATCACAACTAAATAGGCCGGTCGGTTGACCATAGAAATAGAAAGAGCAGAGCTAAACAGACCAATTCTAAATTACTTTTCACTGTCAGTTTTTGGAGGCGCAATCTGTGTGTTAACCCATTCTATTTCTATAGCCTATTGGTCCTTTCACCCCTAAACATCAGCTTCCTTCCTCTGAAGTTAAGTGAACTGAACTCCTGTGGTGCTTTAGAGCTGTCACTACACTGACCACAGTCAGGCTAAACACCATAGAGAGCTATTTACTATGTCAAGCGCTTTGAGTACCTCAGTAGGTAGAAAGCGCTATATAAATCCAATCCTTTCATTCATTCATTCATTCATTAGAGGCCTCTGATGTGGTGGGAAGCATGTCCATTGACCCCAGCAGGGGGTTGGAGTGTTGGAGGGTGGAAGTCTCTCCAACGACTCTGTGAACACTATGAACCCCAGGCGAGAGGGGTGTGTGTGGGCCTCAATAGTGACAAGTGACAGCCTCCATCTCCACCCAGAGAGGCGCTTAAACAGGCAGTCAATTCTCTTCTATTGAATCCTATGATCAAATGGGGTTGTATGAAGTCCAGCACAATGTACAGTTGACAAATGCACACACGCACACATGCAAGCATGCATACACACACACAGACACACACAGAGAGAAACTAGACCCTTTAACCTCTAATAAATAGTAAATGACTGACTGATACTTGATGAATGACTGGGCTGGCAGGTGTTTAAGATCAGTGGAAGTGATTTCATTCATTTATCTCTCCTCTGTTTCTGATTGCAGCTGCCAGACAGATGCAGAGCAGTGTGACAATACCGAAATACCCATCGACACACCACCCTCCTCTCACCTGTGACCTTTCAACCTTTGTGCGGAATCCCCTAAAACAAAAACAGATGATGCAGAAAAGTTTACACACCCCTCCGCTTGATAGCTTAACAACTCCTGTCAGAATGCAGGAACAGAGGAGGTTTGGATTCAATTGAAGGATTAAGACAATATGAAATCCCTTTGAGCATGCCGTGCATATCCCACCCTCTTTCACCTATACCCCAAGCTATGCCTCTATCTCGCTCATCTCGCTGACCTGTGGTGTATGTTCAATTAAAGAGACAGTAGTGAAAACCCAGAACTCCCCTCAAACCAAGTAGATGTCCCATCCCCCAACTGGTGAGCCCAGGGGCAGGGAGTAAGGGAGGTCTGAATGGAGAGGAGAACAGGACACATCTGCAGAGATAAGAGGAAGTAAGAACAAATTAACCCCCAAACATTCATGAATGTGTAATGAATAGATAATATGAATGATAATGAATAACGAATGTATTAATTAATGGATTTAGAGAATATGGGCTATTATTAATTGAATAGAGATATAACCTATCAGCAATACTTTTGGAAGTCACTCAAATATTGCGTCATCTATGATGATGTAGGCCTACTGGTACTTGTGTGATGCTACTTGGTTACGGAGTTTGAGAGAAGCAACTTCACTGAAACATCATCATCAAATTCCACAGATGAGGAGATTAATTCAGTCCAGAAAGTAGGTTTGCAATGGGAAAGTATAGGCCACTTGTAGGCCTATACATCTACAGTCTCCACTCTGTTTTTTTTTTTTAAAACATCCTTATTTAAATACTCCTCAGTTCTTTTTCAAGCAGACTCATCCGTTTGTCCCGGATCAGATAGAGGGAATTTCCCTAATAGCGATGCTGCGGTCAGATAAGCGTCAATGCGTGAGCGAGTTCCGCGAAGCAGCAAGTGGGTGTGTAAATACAGAATACTTTGTCATTCGGGAATTTTTCCTAGACACTGATCTAAGGTCAGTTTTTTATTTCCCCTGACCTCAACTTGGGGAGTTTACGCTGGTCCTAGATCTGTGCATATGTGCTTGAACGGTAGCCTATAGGTGGGAGGGGTCAGAAAGCGCACGAAAGAAGGGAGGTAAAAGGGAGAGAGAAGGGTACATGGGTAGGGGGAGAGCAGTCGTTCAGATTCTGCTGCGCTTAAAACGCAAACCACCTTCCTCCAAGATTTGCTTTGCAATAACTTCTTACTAACTGACTGAAAGCTACACTTTTTCTCGGAAACTGTAGCCCATTTGAACGTCTGGAAAATAACGGCAGGCTCATGGATGCGTCTGGAAATGTCTTAGCGCATTTACAAGAATGATAAAAGGAACAGCAGCTGCTTTTGGACATATTTAAAGGGAATAGTATTATAGATGTTGAAGTGAAGACAGATTTGAGATACCGTCTCACATCCCGCTGTAGCCTAACTATGGGTCGATAGTATGGACTTATCCGATTCTGGAGAGGAAGAGTGCGTCACGGCTGATAGGAATATACTTCCCCGCTATTCGTGTGGAATAAAAGTTCATTGACAAACGGGAGGATTCTGCCGCATCACTTAGAAGTTAGGTTTTGTTGTTTCTTGCGAAGGCATGGCGGGACCAGTTATGTTTCTTGTGCTGTGGGTCTTGACGTGGTCCGGGGAGGTCCGTTGTGCGTCGTACCCGCAGCGGTATAATCTCTATTCGGGACAGGCCCAGGCGCAGCCACAGAACGGCGCCCGGGCGGCGAGCAGACACAGGTAACACACACACACACACACACACACACACACACACACACACACACACACTCCCTCACCAAACTCAATCTCTCTCATCGCACTCACTCTCATGTCAAAGGGTACCAAACATCTGGAAGGAGCTGATGCTGATGCGTTGAGTATGTCAAAGCTGATTACTCAGCGACACATCCCAACTCGGTGAAAGGAGTAGCCTTGAAATGTGTGTCTCATTTGCAGTGCAGGTGTAACATGATAAAGGAATTTAGCGGTAAAGAAAACAAGAGTTTGTGTTTAAATGACCCACAGCCATTATTCTCTATAAGAAACTGAACTATTAGATGTTTTTATTTTTCTCCCATGTAGTCTAAACTCTAAACATCAAGATTGTCAGCTGGAGTAGTCCCCCCCTCTCTCTTTCTCTCTGTCAGCTGGAGTAGTCCCCCCCCCTCTCTCTCTCTCTCTCTCTCTCTCTCTTATTTATATATATATATATATCTTTCTCTGTGGCTGAGAGGGGAGAGTAAATGTAACACAGATGAGCAGTCCTTCTCTTATCCAAATGTTCCATGAAAACAGCCTCTCTCCCCCTCACTGAGGGGACCTGAAAGGAGCTCTGTGGAGGAGTCAGTGTCTAATAACCCCAGCGAAAATTAAACAGGCCTGGTGTTGCAGCTATGCTGATGATTTTCTGCACTCATATGAGCTATAGGTTTATAAAAAATTACTCACAGTCATGCATGGACAGAGACTCTTGCTTTGTTTTTTGTCTTTCACTCTTTATCCCTCGCTCTCTCCCTCTCCATCCCTTTTTTTTGCTCTCTCTGTCCCAAACACACACACAAACCCACAGATATGTCTGGGTTATTGGCAGTGGAGTGTTACATGTGGTGAGGAGTAAGGAGAAGGGAGTTTCTCCTAGGCGTGACGTGTGATTTACTGTAGGGGTTCCCCATCGTCCATGGTGACGCAACACTGTCCCAGGGGTGGGGCTCACAGGCCATATGCACTGTAAACGGCCATGTTAGCGAAAACCCAGGACACATACAGGAAATCTCAATTGCATTTCATTGATTCTGCGCGTCCTCTCTCTTCGCCTCTTTCTCAAAACCCATTGGATGAGTAGTGTGTGTGTGCGTGTGTGTTTGTGCTCCGGCATGCACCTGCGTACGCACATGTCTGCACGTGTGTTTGCATGTACGTGTGTGTATGCACATACACTCTCTGGTAGTCCGTCGGTTTCAAAGATGACGACTGGTGTAGTCACTTCGGAGTGTGTGTTAGTTATGCGCAGGTCGACAGTTTTTCACCTGCACCCACCCGCAATTGCCCGACTATAGTGATAAGCTGCAAATATAGAAACTGTGCTGTACAGTTCCCTTTTTTCTCTTGAACATTTATTGAACAATTACTTTTTCTTCAACATTTCTTCATTTATTTATTGAATATTTAGACCTATTGAACAGTAGCCTAATGTTTTGTCAAATATGAATACTAAAAAAGTTTCCTAAATTGACACCTTGGCATGCTTTTGTGAATTTCTTTTAAACAATAAATCACACCTTGCATATGCTTTCATGAAAAGGCTTCAGCACTGATGCCAGATAAAAATAAAAACCTTAATGTAGCCTATAGATATAAATTGAACAATAATTATTTAGTTTTTGTATGCATTGTTTTCACTTTATTCAACCTGCCCGCCAACACAACCGCCCTTCATCCACACAATATTTTCTGACCCTAAACCCGACCCGCCCAGCGCATATAACCGCAAGGACTAAGGGTTATAAGTCAACCCGTGCATCACTGTGTGTGTGTGTGTGTGAGAGATAATAAAGCGACTCTGACCCCAGTTCAGAGGGAGTTGGGAGGGCATGACAAGGATCTCTGACCTGAGGAGCATGACTGTAACTCCCTGACTTAGATTGAGATAACATAGATCTATACTGAACAAAAATATAAACGCAAAATGCAACAATTTCAAAGACTTAGCTGAGTTACACTAATCTATGGATTTCACATGACTGGCCCACCCACTTGGGAGCCAGGTCCACCCAATGTAAAGCCAGCCAATCAGAATGGGTTTTCCCCCACAAAAGGACTATTATAGACATAAATACTCCTCAGCACCCCCCTCCCCCCTCTGATGATCCTGCAGGTGAAGAAGCCAGATGTTGAGGTCCTGGGCTGGCGTGGTTACATGTGGTCTGCGGTTGCGAGGCCGGTTGGACATACTGCCAAATTCTCTAAAACAACGTTGGAGGCGGCTTATAGTAGAGAAATTAACATTCAATTATCTGGAAGCAATTCTGGTGGACATTCCTGCAGTCAGCATGCCACCAACATGTCACCTGTGCAACTAGAGGTGAAAAAACTTGATCACCTTTACTCCACACAGTCTTCTGATGAAAATGGTGGGGAAGAAAAAGTGTCGTTGTCACGGAAGACGTTTACAGAATTTTTAAATCAGTGGAATGCCCGGTGGAAGCAGAGTCCAAAAAGAGAACACAGAAAGAAGGCTGTTGTATAAAACTTCTTCAAAGTCTTCAAACTTAGGGCAACCATGGAATCCATGACAGAGGGAGAAGCGTTCATCCATGTATATGGGTAAGAGTCTAGCTTCATTTTCAGATATTATACGTTTCTCATTTTGTCAGAAATTCGTTTCATTGCAAGTTAAAGCGTAATGTTAGCTAGCTAGCTAACGTTATATGGCTGGCTCGCTAGCTAACGTTATGTGTATGAAAAAGAGGCCCAGTTTACTACACTGTGAATCCTTAAAGAGGTGGGCGGGGCTAAGGCTTAAGAGGGTATGTACAATGCTGAATGGGTGTAGACAAAGAAGAACTCTCCAGTAGGTGTACCAAAACATTCACAGGCCATTTTCTCAAAAGTGGGGTTACAAGTTCAAAGCAGAATTACTTTCTCATTGTTCCTCAACTGCAGTGTACGATATACAATTTTCTAGCTCAGATTCTCTACTTTTATCGAATGTAAAAAACACAATTTCAAATATTGCTACATAGGACCGAACCCAGGTGGTGAGTCACAAATAGATACGCTAGCCCAGGGGTGTCAAACTCAATCAACGCACGGACCATATTTAAAAACACAACAAATTCAACCCAAACTGGCCATTGTTTTATTAGAAAAACTATGTCCCTTTTATAATGTCCACTTATGATGCTGTGTATAGCATTTGAACATATTAAAACAAAAGAGATAAATCATATGTCCAGCCTTTGCTGCTATGCTTGCAGATGTGCATAATATGCTGCGACCCTAATCAAAAAGTAATTAATATAACAAAAACGTAGCTATAGGTTGTTGTAACATTTAAACTTCAAAAAAAATAATTAACTGCTTTGATCACCGGTGTGGATAAATGCAGCATTGCTGTATGGTGCACTCAAAATGTATTGTAGTTGAGTAACCAACCTAGGCTAGATAGATATAGATAGGTACTTTATTGATCCCCGAGGGGAATTTTCTCTGTCAAGCAGCTACGAAAAACACAGGACAGGTGCAAAATGCCAGAACGAAATACACAAAAGACAGATACACGATACATAGTGCGGCAGTTTGAAAAAGTCTGGAGTGCAAAAAGCTACAGAAAGGCATTGAATAGTTTGAGTGAATTACTGAATATGTGTTAGGTGAAAGAATGATACAATTATTGCAAGTTATAAAAAAAAAAAAAATCCATGGTTAACTATACAGGTAGATGGCAGAAAACTATACTTAAATAGCTAAATGTGTGTATGAAATAAATTAGGGTAATAATAGTTTGTTTAATATACAGTTTGGTTAAATATACAGGTAAATTAATATTTGAATATTTGCATTGTTAAATAAATTAAATGTACATGTAAATGACAGGAAGAGATACTTAAATAGCTAAATATGTGTATGATATAAATTAGGGTGATAATAATAATTCCCTTAAAATACAGTCCCTAGTACAGGGTTTAATTACAGATAAATGGACATATTGTACATTTGATATACTATATGCAATGAAAAAAGATACTACTAACAGGCTACTAATGTACGGTCCTGGGTGAATCACTACAGAAGTTCAGTCCAAGAATTACTAGCAATATTGCACGTGATATGATATAACAACTGTTTATGAATATGTATATAAAGTCCTGAATGAATAAGTCCTGAGTGAATGAGTGATTACAGACCAGAAAGTTACTCACGGATGGATGGATGCCTAATTGTTAAACTAGGTCCTAACACCCCAACAGCTCCAGGTCTATGTTGCCGACGACACGGCACCCAGGTGAGGCATTAAATAGTCTAATAGCCGCCGGCAGGAAGGACCTCCTGTAGCGCTCTCTGGCACACCGTGGCATGCAGAGGGTGGGTGACATTATCCATGATGGCCAGCAGTTTGACCAGGATCCTTCTCTCCGCCACCTCCTCTAGAGTGTCAAGGTTAATCCCCAGAACAGAGCTAGCCTTCCTGATCCGTTTATTTACCCAAGAAGCATCACCGGCCTTTATGTTGGCGCCCCAGCACACCACTGCAAAAAAGATGTCACTGGCCAGATGGCACTGGCCACTACTGCTCAAATGTTGCTGTAATAGGCCTAACATTTTTTTATTTTGCATGGTGTTTTGTTGCAGGTTTGTTTTTATGGTTATTCATTGTCAAGCTTTAAAAACCGAACACGGACAGCAACATTTTAGTAGCCTAGCTAAGACTGTGGCACGTGTCTGTACACAAACACTCCGCTGCGTAAACAGAACACACATAAGCAGCACAATTTAAGTTGGATTCACCAAGTGCATCAGGCTGTTCAACTGAAGTTCAACTGTTGACTCATTTATAGTCGTTAGTCTATTAGCCACGTAATGACTGACATGTGATCATTGTCCTAGCTAGTTTGATTGTGTTGACATTCCCAGCCTTGGTTACATTCCTCCATTTTTTGTTCAAAATATTGAAGCTGAAACAGTGCATCCTGAATGGGTGGAGGCAGCAAACAATGTATCAGGCCAGCTGTGATTTACAACCTGATAGCAATACTTTTTGGACTACCAAGAAATGCATTGGTGAATTATATTAATTGTATCTCGAATGATATCTATTCTGCCAACAATGCCTTATTGTACGTCATGGAACTTTGAGTCAATAGAACCTATTTTTAAAACCTCTTGTAAAATCGGTTTTGAAGCATAAACTTTTTTCTGATATTGTGATTTTTTGTTTGTTTCATATCTGCAAAGTATTTAAAACGCTGTCAGTTCCACTGTAATTTCCTCTCTGTCTCGGGTTCTCCGAGTTTTCTTTGGAATGCGTTGCTCTTTGTCACGGAAGAGGCCTGTGGAATTCTGGAATTCTGGTCAGGCTCATTCAGATGATGTGGTTGGTGGACAGCGTATTTTCCGTGTGTCCGTGTGTGTGTGTGTGTGTGTGTGTGTGTGTGTGTGTGTGTGTGTGTGTGTGTGTGTGTGTGTGTGTGTGTGTGTGTTTTTTTGCGTGTGTCCATGCGAGGGAGCTCACTGTCTTTGTCAGTGTGTATTGTTTTCAATACTGTTTGTGTGACATTGTGTTAGTTTAGTGTGTATTCAGACATTCAGGCTCTGATGGAAAGGGTGGGAACTCATGTTTATTTCAGTCCATCAGGGTAATGTTTGTGTCCCCAATGTGTGTTCTATCCTTTTTATATGCCTACAGTATATTCCTGTCTTTTAGGGCCCTTTTTATGCCATCTCTCTTTCTCTTTTCCATCTATCTTTCTTTCTCGCTCTCCATCCCTCCCTTAACCCGTTTCTCACTTCCCCTTTCTCCCATCTCTTTTTCTTGTCTCCCTCTCTCTCTCTCTCTCTCTTTCTCTCTCTCTCTCTCTCCTCTCTCTGTCTCTCCCCTCTCTCCTACCTATCCCCCCCCTCTCTCTCTCTCCCCTCTCTCCTACCTATTCCCTCTCTCTCTCTCCTCTCTCTCTCCCTCTCTCTCTCCCCTCTATCCTACCTATTCCCCCCCCCTCTCTCTCCCCTCTCTCCTACCTATTCCCCCCCTCTCTCTCCCCTCTCTCCTACCTATTCCCCCCCTCTCTGTGGGACAGTGTTCTGCTGATTCTCACATTATTATACCCTCGAGGCATATTCTACATCCACAATTATGATAATATAAAACATGCTGCTTCTCATCTCACCACAGGGAAAGGCACGACAAAGCCTTCACATTCCTCTGTGGAGAACAAGCTGTTTCGACCACCCAGGGAACTCTGACACACTCCTTACATGGGCTATTGTGGCAGTCATCCCCGCAACATTGGGACATTTCTTTTGAAATTTCAACCAAAATCGCTCTCTCTTTCAGTTTCTCTATCAATCTTTCTCTCTCTTTCTCTCTACCCCCCTTTCTCTCCCTCTCTCTCCTATCTCTCGCTCTTCTCTCTCTCTCTCTCTGTCTCTCTGTCTGTCTCTCTGTCTGTCTCTCTCTATTGAATGTGTCAGTGGCAGTTATTTTGAGGCCAGTCTAAAGGCTGGCTGCAGTGCTACTCTAAAGTGGTGCCACCATTAGTGATAGGTATTGGTGGGACACTACTGTTTTGTACAGTCAGATCCTTGACTTAATCGACAGTGTGTTGGTGACAGGGATATAAAACTACACACTTACAGTACACACACACACACACACACACACACACACACACACACACACACACACACACACACACACACACACACACACACACACACACACACACACACACACACATCAATGCTTTTGGTCAGTCATTGAGCCTCCTGATGTTGAAGCTCCTCTGTCAAAGCCTTCTATTCACAGCCCAGTCAGTCAGTCTCCTTCTATCTGTGAGGCCCACCGGATGATAAGATGAGGAGAGCATACAAGAAGCCACTTCTACTGATAACAGCCTTTGTTCTTTTTTCGTCAAAGCCACTGGGTGTGTGTGCATGTGTGGGAGAAACCGGTCTCAATTGGTTTCTATCTATCTATGTTTGTTTAATCAATCAATTAGGTGTTCACAGTACACAGATTACCAATGTCTATTAGGTGTTCACACTACACAGATTACCAAATTATATTAGGTGTTCACAGTACACAGATTACCAAGGTCTATGAGGTGTTCACAGTACACAGATTACCAAGGTCTATTAGGTGTTCACAGTACACAGATTACCAAGGTCTGTTAGGTGTTCAAGTACACAGATTACCAAGGTCTATTAGGTGTTCACAGTACACAGATTACCAAGGTCTATTAGGTGTTCAAGTACACAGATTACCAAGGTCTATTAGGTGTTCACAGTACACAGATTATCAAAGTCTATTAGGTGTTCACAGTACACAGATTACCAAAGTCTATGAGGTGTTCACAGTACAGAGATTACCAAGGTCTATTAGGTGTTAACAGTACACAGATTACCAAGGTCAAGGTATGTTAGGTGTTCACAGTACACAGATTACCAAGGTCTATTAGGTGTTCACAGTACACAGATTATCAAAGTCTATTAGGTGTTCACAGTACACAGATTACCAAGGTCTATTAGGTGTTCACAGTACACAGTTTCCCAAGGTCTATTAGGTTTTCACAGTACACAGATTACCAAGGTCAGTGAGGTGTTCACAGTACACAGATTACCAAGGTCTATTAGGTGTTCACAATACACAGATTCCTGCCTCTCCCCCATCTCCCCCTATCTGTCCCCTGCCTCTCCTCCTATCTGTCCCCTGCCTCTCCCCCATCTCCCCCTATCTGTCCCCTGACTCTCCCCTGTCTCCCCTGTCTCCCTCTATCTTTCCCCTGCCTCTCCCCCGTCTGTCTGTTTGTTGTAACTGTGAGGCAGCCCAGGGGATCAGATGCAGAGCTTTCAGTCTGGGTCTATGAGACAGGGCCTTGTGTTAAGCGTCCTCCATCAAACAGTGATGACAGGCATTGACAGGACCGTAACAACCACATGCTCACTGGTTATATAGGATACAAGATATCTTTTAGATAGGAGCAACAGTTATGATACATGCCCTCAATGTTAAGTGTCATCAATACTTAAATACAGAGCGTGACATTACAGTGCACTGACTGACAGTGCTAGCTAACTCATCATTAACATGGCTAGCTAAACCAGCAAAAACGCCGAAATAGGCCTTAAATACATTAACAGCAACATAAATATATACATAGTAACATTTGCTATTGACTTTGGGATATATTAACCAGTTTCCCAAATACACTATTGTGTTACACAGTTTTAAACAGTTTTTATGTACAGAAGGAGACACAGACCTGCTCTCAGAATATCTCTGATTGAAGAGGAGGCAGACCAACTTTCCAAATAGGGGAGAAGCACTCAAAACCCATTAGTTGTTCTTTCAAGGAAAATAATACAAAAATGGTCAATCTGAAGACCTCTCGTATTGCCAACATTAGTACAACGGCAGCAAATATTTTTATGAATTCGATAATAAATAATGAAAGGAAACTTTATCAATATAACCCCTTTTTCTGAAGTGAATGGTTTCACCCACTACTCTTCCCGCGAACAGCGGTGTTCTATGATATCTACATTGCGCGCAGCGCGAGCCAGATCGATGGAAACTCTACATTATCACTTTGTCACACACGCACAAGCACACGCACACTTGAGGTTTAGGGGAGATTAAATGAAGACTAAGTGGTTAGAATTAGAGGGATCTGTCTGGTCTGCTAAATGAGATCTCTGAGTCTCAGAGAGGAATGAAATGAATGGAGCCTTTAGATCAGTTAGCAGTCGAGGAGACCTACCTTCTCTATCTATGCTGTAAATACACTCAGGGAAAATATAGCACTCCAAACAGTAATTGGATTCTCCACGTTACGAAATAGATCAAAATACAGCCTCTATATTTTACCCCAAAGTTCCACTTACGTTTTGGTTGTGGTTGAATAGCGAATCAGCACAGATTTATACACAACACATTCTATAGGCATTTTAATAAAGGACATATAGTGAGAGTTCGGGGCGGCAGGTTGCCCAGTGGTTAGAGTGTTGGGCCCGTAACCGAAAGGTTGCTGGATCGAATCCCCGAGCTGACAAGGTAAAAATCTGTCGTTCTGCCCCTGAACAAGGCAGTTAACCCATTGTTCCTAGGCCGTCATTGAAAATAAGAATTTGTTCTTAACTGACTTGCCTAGTAAAATAAAGGTAAAATAAAATAAAAAGAGTTGGTGTGTCCTCTTTTACATTGTGAAAGACCTGCAGTGTGTGAGGAGCTTAGCCTACTCCCAGGGGATTCACTTGGCTCTGTTTCTGGTCATAGTTACTGTGTTTACTTGTGTGTTTAAATCATTGTGTATTCCTCAAGGTTCAGTTTACATGCAATACGGGCCTGTACGCATATTTAGAGAGTGAGAGAGAGTGAGAGAGAGCGAGAGAGAGCGAGAGAGAGAGAGAGAGAGAGAGACAGAGAGAGAGAGTGTGTGTATGCAGCCATTTGTATATCATTATATGTATGGGAAGCCCTGGTTTGGGCTCTAGAGTCTGTGGGTTAGATGTGACCAGAAAGCAGAGGATTTTGTGTTCGAAGCGAAAGTAAGACACATCGGTCCTGTTTTTCCTCTTCTTTCACCTCCTCTCTCCTTCATAGTGTTTGTCCTCAGCTGATCTCTTCTCCTGATGGAGGTCCTGCCCCCCCCCCCTTTTCTCCCTCTATCTGTCTGTCTGTCTGTCTGTCTCTTTATCTATATTTTTCCTCTCCCTCTCTCCCCCTCTCCCTTTCCCTCTTTCTCCCTCTCCTCTATCTATATTTTCCTCCCCCTCTCCCTCTCTCACCCTTGGATCTGCTTTCCCATTCTCTCTAGCCCTGATACGTATGTTTGTGGGGATAACTGATAAGTATAACAATAACAGAGTCTTATATACAGATCAGCATGTGAAATCAACACATCCCAGCGTATTCAAGTATTGTTGTGCTAATAGGAGCATGGAGACCTGTGGCCAGCTGATAATGGTATTTATTCATGTCGTGAGTTTTCAGATCCCTCTGTGTTTATTTGTTTATTTGTTTTTCTAGATAGCACTTGTCCAAAATGGACAAAGCCACATGGTGAAGGGTTCATTATACTAACAGTTTTGTTTTCCTGGTGATTGTTGTTTTTGTGAAACCAGAGAGTCACGAGACTTCAATACAAATTTCAGCACTAAAATTAAGAAATTACCATCTTCTCTGCTGCCACTACAATTATATATAGCCCTCCAGTATAACTCTCTTGAGTCTCCTCTATAGAATTAAGTGAATCCGTACCATCGTTTTAGTGGTGTCCCGGCTGTGTTGTGTGTTTGCTAACCCATGGTGCAGAGAGAATTACCGAGCAACCAGGCAGTGAAATAGTTCTGCCCTGAGGCTGCGGAGCTGTTGTAGGTCTGCTTCTCTTTAACACATTTCCTCCCAGTACGTAGGCTAGCAGAGGGCTGCCTGAGACCTCCCATTCCTGTCTGTCTGTCGTTCTGTCTGTCCGTCCATTCGTCCATCTGTCCATCCATTCGTCCATCAGAGCTGTCCCCTGCTCCTTCTCTGAACAATACCATGCATTCATAATACACAGGCTGGGATTTCATGTAAAGACTATACACTCATAAATTATAATATTTTGGGCTTTCATGTAAAGAAGACTATGCTATACACAATCACAGAGCTTTCATGCAAATCATGTGATGGTGACAATGGAGGACTTAGTTTTTTATCTTGAGTTAGGATTTGTCTCACAGGGACATTAAACAACGATTTCAGCAAACTATCCAGATGACGCCCTATTCTCCACAAAGTGCATTAAAGTTAGAGCAGTAAAGGGGGAATTTGGTATTATTGACACACTGTCAAAACCTTAGATATAGGCATACAGTTTACTTCCTCAAAAGTTGTGCACTACATACTGTAGAATAGGGTGTCATGTGAGATCAGCGCCTAGGTTTCCCCTTCAGGGCCTGGGGCGGATGTTTCAGGGTTACCGGGACAAATTGAAAGATGGTCTGCCTGGCCAACTGCTGTGTAATCAGGGAGGATGTAATGGCACAGTACGGCTAGTCTGTGGTCTCATGATTTCCCTCTCTCCCTGACTTTCTCCTCCCTTCTCCTCAAAACACAGCTCCTGCAGACAGAACTAGGAAGATAGATAGATAGATAGATAGATAGATAGATAGATAGATAGATAGATAGATAGATAGATAGATAGATAGATAGATAGATAGATAGATAGATAGATAGATAGATAGATAGATAGATAGATAGATAGATAGATAGATAGATAGATAGATAGATAGATAGATAGATAGATAGATAGATAGATAGATAGATAGATAGATAGATAGATAGATAGATAGATAGATAGATAGATAGATAGATAGATAGATAGATAGATAGATAGATAGATAGATAGATAGATAGATAGATGGTGCATGGTTAACGGTTAACTATACTATACAGGTCGATGGCGGAGAAATACTTAAATAGCTAAAAGTGCGTATGATATGAGTGAGGGTAATAATAGTTTACTTAATATACAGACTGGTTAAATGAGTGAATATTTTGCATGGTTAAATTAACTGTACAGGTAAATATACAGTTACATTTACAGGTAAGTGAATATTTCCATGGTTACATTAACTGTACAGGTAAATGACAGGAACGAGCCAGCAGTAAAATGTGTGTGTGCATGCACGTATCTGCCTGCATGTGCATGTGTGCCGCGGACAAGTTTTACAACTGGAAGTGGAAGTCAGATTACCTGTGCACCTCCTTATTCCACCACTATCTCTATAGCGTCTGTTTATTTTACAACATCATACTGTACAGTGGAGAGGCTGGAGTGATATTATACTACCTTTGACTGGAGGTGCGGTCATACAATTACCCATGCATGCCTCTACCTATTAGAGGTAAGTATAGGTCTTCTGTGTAAAGCAGACTTTACTGTACTTTTCATTATACACACTATTCAGTATGTGTGTGTGTGTGTTGGTCTGTTTGCTTTGTACATAAGTGCTGTAAGTACAGCTGGAGGCCCATGGCTCCGGAGGACTGTCATTGATGATCATCTCATGTAATTACAAAGTTATTCAATGATTACACCCCCCTCTCACCTTCACACACACACACACACCCCTCTCCCTCTATGAGGACCCCTCCCGTTGGACAAGCAAATATGACCATTAAAACAGGCCTGTCTGTCCCCTGTGGTCAAACCACTGTGTTACCCCCGGTAACCACTTGGGGAGCACGTCCTGTTTCTCACACACACCAGCTCCCCTTGGCAGCCTCAGCATCATGATGTCACCAGCACAGAGAATGTTTGTAAATGAGGGTCCAAACGCTTTCCCATGGTTAAAAGGCAGAGTGTGTGTATGTATGTACTGGTCAGTAGTCATGCTAATGGCACGCTGCCTCTGATGGTCTATGACGTCAGATTACTTTCAGTATTAATCAAACTCCCAAACACAAAGAGAAACAACATAACTTTCTACTGAGAGGAGGAGAGAGGGGGGAGAAAGAGAGAGAGCGTGAGGGAGGGAGGGAGGGAGGGAGGGAGGGAGGGAGGGAGGGAGGGAGGGAGGGAGGGAGAGGGAGACTTTCAAAGTTTGTAACAAGAAAAACACAAGTCTTATTGCTGCTACGAAAGCACATTCTAGAATTGATTGGGAGAATAAATGTGTTGGCAACAGTTATGGAAATGTATTCGAAACCTTGTTGGGTGTTGAGGATCAGTCCAGAGGTGGGGGGGAGGGAGGTGTTGCAGATCAGTCCAGAGGGAGCGGAGGTGGGGAGGGGGTCGCTGATTGTCTCAACAGAGGTGTTGTGAGCAAAGTGGGGGTGGGACAGCCGTGAGGGTGTGTGGTCTGGGGAGCTGGAGGGGAGGTGGACAGGGCCAGTATCGAACCTGTTAAAAATTTGGTTCAACTCATTGGCTCTGTTCTGGGTCCCCTCCGTCTGCCTACTGTTTGACTTTTTGAAGCCAGTGATCCTATCTACCAACCGGGAGAGAGTGCAGTGGAGTTGTATGCATCCTTCACATTAGCATATAACAAGTCCAGAATTGTATTATTCCTGGTTGGGCACTTCACAAACTGTTTGAACGTGGGCAGCGTTGAAGAGAGAGATGCATGGTCCCCCGAAATGGCAAAGAAAGCACTGGGATGTGCTGTCTGTAACCTCGCGATAGCCGAGTGGATGACGTCACACGCTGTGTTTGCGTCTGCGAAGGGCGGGATGTAAACAATAACAGCAATGGCCACCGTGAATTCCCTCTGCAAATAGTAGGGTCTCAGGCTAACGGCTAACAGCTCAATGTCCGGGCTACAAAACTGTTCCTTAACAGTAATATGTCTTGGATTACACCATCTGTTGTTAACAAATAAAGCCAGCCCCCCTCCCTTACTCTTACCGGAAGAAACGCTATCCCTGTCCGCTTGTGATGGTCTGGAAACCGCCGATAGTTACGTTCTCTATGGGGATGTTATCATTCAGCCATGTCTCTGTAAGGCACAATAGGCCCGCTTCCCGGTAGTCTCTTTGTCCATGGACCAGCCCATCAAGCTCGTCCATCTTGTTATGCAGCGATCTCATGTTGCCCATAAGGCTATCACTGTGTGCGCTCATACAGTACATACAGTACAAACATCAAGTATGTGGAAGGATGTATACATTGACACACACACACACACACACACACACACACACACACACACACACACACAATTATTTAGTTATATTCTATTCAGTTCAGTTTATAAGTACATACTGTGCATAGCTGATATACTATAAACTGAGAGAAACTGGAGACCCTGGGTCTCTACAGAGCAGAGCAGGGTGGAGGAGTAGCAGGGCTGGGGAGGATGGCACAGATGTTTGGGAAGGAGGACTTGCAAACAGGAAGGATAGCAGAACAGGAAGTGGATAGTGTCAGAGGTCACGGAGAGACATGCTGATTGAGCAATTGGAGAGAAAAAAAAAACTGTAAATCCAGTGCTGCTTTGAGATCCCTGTACTGTATAGCTCATTGTATGAATAACGACATGTACTGTACTATAGACGGTCATTTTCAATGTTTTATATGAGCCCAGTGTGGTTAATGGGGGGTAATGGGGGGTAATTGGTGGCCAGGGAGCTGCAGGCCGGGGCTGTATTGTCAGATTGATGATGGGAGATGATAAGTGTTCAGTGTTGTCAGTGTCTGGGGAGACAGAGGGAAGACTGTGTCCACATCAGCAGCTTCTCATTACTGCATTGAAGCAGGGTGACGGCAGGAAAGGGAAGAATGAGATGTGTGTGTGTGTGTGGGGGGGGGGGGGGGGTGGGGGGGGGGTCGAAAGGTGTGTGTGTTGTGTGTGGACAATGGCATGATTGTGCGTTGTGTCAGGGTGGGTTGTTGTGTGGGTGTATAGGCATGTGTGAGGGTTAATGGGTGTGGTGTGTTTGTGTGCATGTGTGTGCCATTCCACACAGGAGAGGCTGTGATTATTATAGTGTCATACACTCCCTGATTATTATAGTGTCACACACTCCAGGATTATTATAGTGTCACACACTCCAGGATTATTATAGTGTCACACACTCCCTGATTATTATAGTGTCACACACTCCAGGATTATTATAGTGTCACACACTCCAGGATTATTATAGTGTCACACACTCCAGGATTATTATAGTGTCACACACTCCCTGATTATTATAGTGTCACACACTCCAGGATTATTATAGTGTCACACACTCCCTGATTATTATAGTGTCACACACTCCAGGATTATTATAGTGTCACACACTCCAGGATTATTATAGTGTCACACACTCCAGTATTATTATAGTGTCACACACTCCAGGATTATTATAGTGTCACACACTCCAGGATTATTATAGTGTCACACACTCCCTGATTATTATAGTGTCACACACTCCAGGATTATTATAGTGTCACACACTCCAGGATTATTATAGTGTCACACACTCCATAATAGTTCTCTTGTACGTTCCACCCCCACACTTTTAATGCTTCTGTTATTCTGGGGTTATATTTGACTCTCTGAGAAGTAGCTCTATGGTAGAAGTTATCTATCCTTTGGGGAGGTTTAAACTGTGTGTGTAACCTTTTCCCTGGCACACTCTCTCTTGGATTGACTTGTCTCCTACCAGACACTCTACCGGCCACTCTACCGGCCACTCTACCGGCCACTCTACCGGCCACTCTACCAGCCACTCTGCCCCAAATTAATATAGTTGGTTCAAAGTTCGTTTTGATATTTCAACCTGCGTGTCCTGATCGCGCCAGGTGTGGGTGGAAAAAATGTACATGCGTGCGATGTCGCATGCGGACGCATGAGCACGTTTGGTCTGGTCCGCATATATGGATTGTAGAGGTTATCGTATCGTCTCACCTCCTTACACAGACTCTTCTCAAAATTGCTTGTAGCAAATGTTGAAATAAAAGCACAAAAAGGATGCTTGCAAGTAGAATAGCAAGTAGAATAGCAGTAGCAGCGAAGTAACAGCACGACTGTAGACACATGGGCGGGACATCCGTTGCAAAACTCACCCAATATTGCCCCTCAAGTCTTCACAAGGAATGATACGTTGCGTCTCAATTTCCAGGTAGAAAAAAACAGTGTTGAATATTACAAGGAGCCACCCCTTTTGTGACGAAAAAAACTGCATTGCAACACTGCGCATTGTGTGAATTTACCTTAACCCCTAACCCTAAACCTAACCCTAATTGTCACCCTAACCCTAAACCTAACCCCTTAACCTAAAATAGCCTTTTTTCTTGTGGGAACTAGCAAAATGTATCCACTTGTCAAAATGTTCCTTGTTTTACTATGAGTACGTCTGTACCCTCCAAGGATAGTAAAACCAAACACACACACACACAAACTAACAAACACACTGCCCATTGGGTCCAGGAGGGGGGGGGGCAGTGTTGTTATACTTTATGTTCAGACTTCACAAGATGCACTTAGATTGATGAGGTCCTGTCCCCCTGGGAGGCTGCATGGTGGTCACGTATACCAATAGGGTCTGGGTGAGGTGCCTGTTTACAATGTCTGCTGGATTAAATGACTGGGGTGGAGGCCCCTCTCATCATCATCATTTTAGGGCGACAGCAACATGGGGTTCTCCCATCTCTAGTCATACTCTATGGGAGAATGCCAAGGGAGTGGGGATGCAGGCAGTTCCTGGGAGTAGTTATGGTGGAAGCGGATTGAGGCCTCTTGTGTAATGCTTTGGACAGAGGGAGACTGTTTTGAGTGTGCCAAAACAATAAACATGTCGCCAAACCCTTTATGATTAATGATAAATATCCTCTCAGTTAATTAGGGGGATCATCTGTGTCCGATGTGTGAGTGTGTGTCTGCGCGCTCATTTGCATAGGTGTGTGTGCGTGTGTGTTGTAGGAATGTGACATGGCTCTGGCACGGGACTCCCATGCATGGTCTACAGCTGTGTGACAGAGGAAATAGGTCAAAGGTCATTGCTGATGTATGGCCACGCACTGGCCTTGAGGCTGCAAGCAGAGTCACAGGGGCACAGTGCCTCTGTGGAAGTGATTCTGGGTCATAAAGATAGGAAATGAGGGGTGCTTTGAAATCAGAGCTGGACCATATAACATGGCTGGCAGCAACTGCAGACCACACATAGCAGACCACACATAGGTCTAAGCCTGGTCCGAAAACCAAACCTCTAGACCGAGATTAGAAGATTAGTAGTTAGTTGATCAACCTAGACTCAGGGGAAACATAACATCCAGGACACTGAAATTAGTATGTTACATTTGGTATGGTGTGTATCAATTTGGGGATGTCCATCATCCATTTCGTATGATCAGTTATAAATTATAATTCAACACCTGGTGGAGCAGGGTTCCACAACTGGGGGACATAATAGACTAAAAACACCAGGAAATCAGCTTCAAGTGATTTTCATTAAGAAATGTTCCCAAGTATTCCCACGTGATCGTATACAAACGTTGTATTACGTTTTAGTCAAACATTATACTGTATCTGTTTGGGTTCTTGAGGTCAGTTTATCATCTGCAAATGATTTGTAAATATGTTCTGGCCGACCGGAATACTTGTTGAATACTCGTTTCTGATTCTCTTCAAGGGCATTTTAGAGCATTAATTACTTCCCTATAACACACGGTAATTACTTCCCTATAACACATGGTAATTACTTCCCTATAACACACGGTAATTACTTCCCTATAACACACGGTAATTACTTCCCTATAACACACGGTAATTACTTCCCTATAACACACGGTAATTACTTCCCTATAACACACGGTAATTACTTCCCTATAACACATGGTAATTACTTCCCTATAACACATGGTAATTACTTCCCTATAACACATGGTAATTACTTCCCTATAACACATGGTAATTACTTCCCTATAACACATGGTAATTACTTCCCTATAACACATGGTAATTACTTCCCTATAACACATGGTAATTACTTCCCTATAACACACGGTAATTACTTACCTATAACACACGGTAATTACTTCCCTATAACACATGGTAATTACTTCCCTATAACACATGGTAATTACTTCCCTATAACACATGGTAATTACTTCCCTATAACACATGGTAATTACTTCCTATAACACATGGTAATTACTTCCCTATAACACATGGTAATTACTTCCCTATAACACATGGTAATTACTTCCCTATAACACACGGTAATTACTTCCCTATAACACATGGTAATTACTTCCCTATAACACACGGTAATTACTTCCCTATAACACATGGTAATTACTTCCCTATAACACATGGTATTACTTCCCTATAACACACGGTAATTACTTCCCTATAACACACGGTAATTACTTCCCTATAACACATGGTAATTACTTCCCTATAACACACGGTAATTACTTCCCTATAACACACAGTAATTACTTCCCTATAACACACGGTAATTACTTCCCTATAACACACTGTAATTACTTCCCTATAACACATGGTAATTACTTCCCTATAACACATGGTAATTACTTCCCTATAACACACGGTAATTACTTCCCTATAACACACTGTAATTACTTCCCTATAACACACGGTAATTACTTCCCTATAACACATGGTAATTACTTCCCTATAACACATGATAATTACTTCCCTATAACACATGGTAATTACTTCCCTATAACACATGGTAATTACTTCCCTATAACACATGGTAATTACTTCCCTATAACACATGGTAATTACTTCCCTATAACACACGGTAATTACTTCCCTATAACACATGGTATTTACTTCCTATAACACATGGTAATTACTTACCAATAACACATGGTAATTACTTCCCTATAACACATGGTATATCAGCAGGGTAGAATTCAATGGCTATAGTTCATTTTTACATGTTCTATGTTTGAGCTGCTTTTGAAAGCAAAAGTCGAATTGAAAACATTATCAGCATTGTTGAATTGGATGTTCATTACTGCAAGCTAGGACTGATGGTTTGGTTAACTAAACTAGCAAGTGGTTACCAAGGCAACTACTGTCGCTATCTAGTAAACTTGCTTGCTACTTCAATGGATGTTGAACACATTTCTAGCATTTCCTTGGAAGGTTAGTTTCACTAAGCTAGCGCATCATGGAACATACCTTCCACATTGTTCATTATTTTCCATAGAACGCATAAACTCTCGTTGATTATCCATTACATAAATTGTACTATTTTTTCATGTGGGTGGTGTGACACTGAGTCAGCACACTGGCACACAGCACAGCACGCAATTTAGTGGTCTGACCCAGTTAGCAATGAGCACAAGGAGAGGCCGGCGTCCCTCCAGAGTAGTCGAGCGCCGTGCGACAGCTTATTTGCCCATCGCCTCATTCACACCCGCAATAGGCCACTTTGTCAAGTGGCAGCCGTGCTCCTGCTGTTCACGTGCCATTTTCCTCACACCCGCCCTTCTGCCAAACCGGCGACACAACAGCTGCCAGCGTTGTGCCTACTGTAAATGATTATGTGTGTGCAAAATATCACATAAAGATTGCCAGTCTTGGTTCCCTGGATCCAGTCAAATCTATTTTTATTTTTTATTGACAGGCTTCTCACACAGTGTAACAGCAACAAAAGTGGCATAGTAATCAAAGTGACATAGTTAAGGAATCAAATAAATGACATTGTAAATATACTACAAATATATATATGCATCTACACCCTGTCAGGTCCTGACGGTAGGGTTGTCTGGGCAACTCTATGTTTGAATTTTGTTGTTCCCCAATTAGAGGCAGCTGCCATACGTTGTCTCTAATTGGGGATTTAAGTTCATGATTTTGCCCACCTGTGATTGGTTCTTTGTGCATGTCGCACATCAGTTCGTGGTTTCGTTCTCTCCTTTGTTTTGTTTACCAAATAAAAGGAATGTATTCATACTACTGCTCAGCACCTCGGTCCTATCTAAGAACCATGACACAACCCCGGTCCAAAGTTTGGAATGTTACTCATTCAAGGATTTTTCTTTATTTCTTTATTTGGGGGGAACAGAGGGTAGATATACACAAAGACATGGGGGAACCGAGGGTAGATATACACAAAGACATGGGGGAACTGAGGGTAGATATACACAAAGACATGGGGGGAACCGAGGGTAGATATACACAAAGACATGGGGGAACCGAGGGTAGATATACACAAAGACATGGGGGAACTGAGGGTAGATATACACAAAGACATGGGGGGAACCGAGGGTAGATATACACAAAGACATGGGGGGAACCGAGGGTAGATATACACAAAGACATGGGGGAACCGAGGGTAGATATACACAAAGACATGGGGGAACCGAGGGTAGATATACACAAAGACATGGGGGGAACCGAGGGTAGATATACACAAAGACATGGGGGAACCGAGGGTAGATATACACAAAGACATGGGGGAACCGAGGGTAGATATACACAAAGACATGGGGGAACTGAGGGTAGATATACACAAAGACATGGGGGAACCGAGGGTAGATATACACAAAGACATGGGGGAACCGAGGGTAGATATACACAAAGACTAATGAAGGGATATGAACCAGGTGTGGGTAACGACAAGACAAAATCTATGGAATATGAATGGGGAGCGGTAGTGGCTAGAAGGCCGGTGACGACGAATGCCAAAGCCTGCTTGAACAAGGGAAGGAGGCAGCTTCGGAGGGAGTCGTGACATGAACATTAAAGATGGCACCATGTGGCCATGAGAGGTAAAGGTTTCCCTGGTGCAGGTTTTAATGAACACAACCTTAAGTAAGCAAATCAAATGTTCATATAAAAGCAACACAAGCAAAGCAATGTCTCTGTAAGAACAATACAACCATATGGAAACACATCCAATGTGTCTGTAAGAACAATACAACCATATGGAAACACATCCAATGTGTCTGTAAGAACAATACAACCATATGGAAACACATCCAATGTGTCTGTAAGAACAATACAACCATATGGAAACACATCCAATGTGTCTGTAAGAACAATACAACCATATGGAAACACATCCAATGTGTCTGTAAGAACAATACAACCATATGGAAACACATCCAATGTGTCAGTAAGAACAATACAACCATATGGAAACACATCCAATGTGTCTGTAAGAACAATACAACCATATGGAAACACATCCAATGTGCAGGTTTCGACATTAAAATAACACAAAATATGTAAACAAATCAAATGAACAGCACTGATTGTATGTCCGTTCTCTACTTCATAAAGAAACAAGGTGCTGCTGGCCTTATTATGCATCTACTGCATAATGCAGTTAGGTGACATAACTATTGCATTGGTCCAGTAGACTAAAGTGATTTAAGTGTGTAGAGAATATGAATGAATGGTAAGTCTGGGGTAGGGTGCAGTAGTTAGCCCAGGGTTCAGTTGTTGGATCAGCCTTGTGGCTTGGGGGTAGGGTGCAGTAGTTAGCCCAGGGTTCAGTTGTTGGATCAGCCTTGTGGCTTGGGGGTAGGGTGCAGTAGTTAGCCCAGGGTTCAGTTGTTGGATCAGCCTTGTGGCTTGGGGGTAGGGTGCAGTAGTTAGCCCAGGGTTCAGTTGTTGGATCAGCCTTGTGGCTTGGGGGTAGGGTGCAGTAGTTAGCCCAGGGTTCAGTTGTTGGATCAGCCTTGTGGCTTGGGGGTAGGGTGCAGTAGTTAGCCCAGGGTTCAGTTGTTGGATCAGCCTTGTGGCTTGGGGGTAGGGTGCAGTAGTTAGCCCAGGGTTCAGTTGTTGGATCAGCCTTGTGGCTTGGGGGTAGGGTGCAGTAGTTAGCCCAGGGTTCAGTTGTTGGATCAGCCTTGTGGCTTGGGGGTAGGGTGCAGTAGTTAGCCCAGGGTTCAGTTGTTGGATCAGCCTTGTGGCTTGGGGGTAGGGTGCAGTAGTTAGCCCAGGGTTCAGTTGTTGGATCAGCCTTGTGGCTTGGGGGTAGGGTGCAGTAGTTAGCCCAGGGTTCAGTTGTTGGATCAGCCTTGTGGCTTGGGGGTAGGGTGCAGTAGTTAGCCCAGGGTTCAGTTGTTGGATCAGCCTTGTGGCTTGGGGGTAGGTCTGGCTTTGTCAGAGGTGGTCCGAGACTTGAAATTGACCCTCAATGCAGCGGATCCCTCCCCACTGTGCGGCGCCTTCACAATCGGAGACCCCTTTCAGGTATCTGAATCTGGACCCCCTCATCAGTGGCATTTCGGGTTGCAGGGTTCTTCCGAATGTCTCCTATACACAAAGAAAGAACATGGAGTTACATTTCTATTGCACAATGTCTTAAACAACGAGTTTAAAAAATGTACTTAAAAGTAACACATTAAATAATATCAAAACTTACTGTGAAGAATAGTGTTTAGAAACAGGCCTTATCCCCTGCTCCAGTCCAGGTTGGGACGATGGCAAGCCGGTTTGACAGAATGCAAGGTAGCATCTGCCACACTGTCGACTTCAGGTCCTTGGCCCCGTTTACAGACAGAAACCTAAGCTACAAATATACAAGTATTAGAAATGACACACTATGTTAACATATTTCCATCCCCCACCCTGTATATAAATCTCAGTGAACTAATCCATTGCGCAGATCTAGACTAAAAGACAATTCATGCTTAATCTGAAAATGGGGTTGGAGGCTCCACATCGATGGGGAGCCTGATGTCTGATCTACTCAGCTGGGGAGCCTGATGTTTGATCTACTCAGCTGGGGAGCCTGATGTCTGATCTACTCAGCTGGGGAGCCTGATGTTTGATCTACTCAGCTGGGGAGCCTGATGTCTGATCTACTCAGCTGGGGAGCCTGATGTTTGATCTACTCAGCTGGGGAGCCTGATGTCTGATCTACTCAGCTGGGGAGCCTGATGTCTGATCTACTCAGCTGGGGAGCCTGATGTCTGATCTACTCAGCTGGGGAGCCTGATGTTTGATCTACTCAGTGGCGCACCAATAGATAGAGTGAGACACTTCAATAGCTCCGCATTGACATGTACAAAAAATAAATAATAATAAAAAATATAAAAAACTCCTCCCTATTCATCAGCACCGATTGAAGTTGATTTAACAAGTGACATCAATAAGGGATCACAGCTTTTACCTGGATTCACCTGGTCAGTCTATCTCATGGAAAGAGCAGGTGTTCTTAATGTTTTGTATATCTACAGAATTTTTTATCCAAAAAGCTACTGGCTACTATCTGTATCAAAGACATAGATAGATAGATAGATAGATAGATAGATAGATAGATAGATAGATAGATAGATAGATAGATAGATAGATAGATAGATAGATAGATAGATAGATAGATAGATAGATAGATAGATAGATAGATAGATAGATAGATAGATAGATAGATAGATAGATAGATAGATAGATAGATAGATAGATAGATAGATAGATAGATAGATAGATAGATAGATAGATAGATAGATAGATAGATAGATAGATAGATACTTTATTACATGTTTGAAAACTCGATGGACAAAGATAACTTCCTGTTGAGGCTTTTCGGCTTTTTCGGTGGGGTTTACGAGCTGCCGCCTCTTACTGAACGTAGTGATCAACACTTTTCTTCAAGTGAAGCGTTTTTTATTAGGGAGTAACATTTACTGCTAGAAAGGAACCGTTTGTATTGCCTCAAATATACATATTAAATCAATGTCAAAATGTAGGCCATTTTCAGGCATAATCAATATATAAACTACTTAAACTGTAAATTATTAGGTGCACCGTATCACTTTTTTTGTTTTATCCTCAAGGATTGTAAATGCATTATGTCCACATGTGTGGTTATGTTGTGTTTTTACACTACCGTTCAAAAGTTCGGGGTCACTTAGAAATATCCTTGTTTTTTAAAGAAAATCACATTAATTTTGTCCATTAAAATAACATCAAATTGATCAGAAATACAGTGTAGACATTGTTAATGTTGTAAATGACTATTGTAGCTGGAAACGGCTGTTTTTTTTATGGAATACATAGGCGTACAGAGGCCCATTATCAGCAACCACCACTCCTGTGTTCCAATGGCACGTTGTGTTAGCTAATCCAAGTTTATCATTTTAAAAGGTTAATTGATCATTAGAAAACCCTTTTTCAATTATGTTAGCACAGCTGAAAAATGTTGTGCTAATTAAAGAAGCAATAAAACTGGCCTTCTTTAGACTTTAGAGTTGAGTATCTGGAGCATCAGCATTTGTGGGTTCGATTACAGGCTCAAAAAAACTTTTGAATGGTAGAGTAAATAAATCTAATTAAAATCACAACAAATGTAAGTATTTATAGAAACATCTGGAAGGTGGCAGGACAAATTTGAGATGAGAAAAATTCCTTGCTATTGTCTTTCAAATTAGCTCATGGCTCGATGGATTGCCTTGGGCTTGTAGCTGTCCTCTGAGTGGAGGCAAAACGCCAAAGACGCAAAAGTGGCCTGCCAAGGGCTTATAGCGGTCTTATGAGTGGGGGCTACCCGCCAAAGATGGAAATCACATCTTGAACGGCAAACTTCATTTGCCGCTGGCGGTAGGAGTTTATAGCCTTGTGTGTAAGGAAGGCAGCAAATAGCAAGCGGAAGGACATTTGTTGCTATCTGGGGAGTGAGAGCATGCCGTGCTGAGAAAGAGAAGCAGGGGAATAAAAGAGGAAGAGAGGAAGACATGGTTTTGGGAAGAGATTGCCATGTGTTATCATTTCCAATTCAGACTTGTTACATAGACACACCAAAGCTTTTGTCCCAGTGCCCAAAGCGCAGCATGAAAGAATGTTGCTGCCATGCCGGATGGTTTTTCTAGCTAGATTCCTCTGTGTCTCTATGCAGCTGCACACTGGCGTATCGTATCTGCTCATACACAGGACAGATGTCAGATGTGGAGAGAAACAGGGATTCTCACTGGCGCTAGAAAGCAGTAAGCTCAAGCTTGAGAATATGAGTAATACATATGCCTGGCCTGGTTAGTTTGGTATGCTAAGAAATGTATTGCATGCATACCGTCTTTCTCATGTGTCTTCGATCAATTCAAGCTATGAAAAGTGATGCAATGATGATGAATCCAGAATGTAAAGCCTCAGTGGCAGACAGACCACAGCCTATAGTCTGATGGAGGATCACTGTGTCAGGCCAGTGGCAGACAGACAGACAGCTGATCCGCTCCCTCTTCCTCTCCTCTCCCACACAGTGTGGTCTGTTTGTTGATCTTGCCTGGCAGACTAAAACCAGGGGTGAAACCTAAGTTGCTGTTTTTCCAGGAGGGAGTTAATGGTTTGAATTTGGTCTGGTGTTCTAGTGTCCCATTGTTTGGTCGCAGGTTAGCATTCGTCATTAAACTTGCTAACCCTAATGCCTAACCCTAATGCCTAACCCTAATGCTAACCCTAATGCCTAACCCTAATGCTAACCCTAATGCTAACCCTAATGCCTAACCCTAATGCTAACCCTAATGCCTAACCCTAATGCTAACCCTAATGCTAACCCTAATGCTAACCCTAATGCCTAACCCTAATGCTAACCCTAACCTTAAATTAATACCAAAAAGCACATTTTTGTTTTCATTCATTTTTACAATGAAGCAAATTTTGACTTTGCAGTTGGACTATCTAAGGGGGAAATTGCTCAGTTCTGCCTCCAGGAAAAGACTCACGACAATACTATCTGTTTGGACTATCTTTTCCACAGATGGTTAAAATGGGCCCAGTACCACCATTGAATGACTGAGCATTTGTGTTTTGTTCTGAATAGTTCCTAGTGTGTTCCTATGGTTCTCTGTCAGTGTTCAGTCTCAGTGGTCTGTCCCAGTCTTCTAAAGTACAGGGGTACAGGTTTTGTAACAAACTAGCAATAGGATATGATAAATCACCATGTTGTACAACCAATATCAGAGCACAACAATCTGTGTTAAACTCTGCCAGATTTATGTGACTGAACACCCAGAGTCCAGCTCCTGACAGTGTGACCACAGAGAGAGTTGGTTCGCTCTGCAGGGGACCTTGACTGAAGCACACTGACTACACACTGGATACACAGCTCCTTTCTCTGGCAGCACTTTTACCAGGCCATAGCGGCCTCAGACATGACCAGCTCTAAATCAACGCTGACCCTGGGGCTGCTATGGAAAAAGTGTCAGACCAGCCTAAATCTGACTGCCACTCCCTCTGCAGTCAGCTCAGCGCTGTCTTCCTCTGTTTGAGTCCGAAATGGCACTCTCTATGGAACCTGGTCAAAAGTGGTGTAATTTTCTACTAAGCCCCTACTGTATGTTATTTAAGACAGGAGAGGCCAGCTCTCTGTTGGAGTCCTGATTTGTTGTGAGATGAACCAGTACTTGAGATTCTAGTCAAATCTATATATTATAATTCCTACACATGACAAGACCATGATAGTTACTCATACTGGAAATACTGGAGCTTTCCCAGCAACAAATCACTTACCGGTACCATACTTATACATGATTAGGGCATATATGTCTCCTCAAACTGTAGATTCCCTGTCTTTCTCTATCTAATGTCTCTATTTCTCATCTCACCTTTGAAGACTTAGTGTATTCCCATGATTTGTTTGCAATCTCTGATCTCTAAGCATATGTGTGTACAGTGTTTGCATGAATCAATCTCAAACTAACCTTCCTCTTCTCTCTCCCTGTAGAAACTGGTGTGCGTATGTGGTGACGAAGACAGTGAGCTGTGTGGTGGAGGATGGAGTGGAGACCTACGTCAAGCCTGACTACCACCCCTGCTCCTGGGGCACGCAGTGCTCCCGCATGGTGACGTGAGTATGCTCCTAACACATGGTACTACCACGTGGTGCCGTATACTTACACATTTAATTTAAACACGTATACCCAGACACCCACTGCATGAATCAGTCTTTGCCCGTCTACTGTAGACAGACAGAGGACAAAGTGGTGAGAGAATGCTAAGGCTGAGGGGAATTGTGTAAGAAGGGCCTTTTGGACATAATGTCCCTAGTGTCTGCCAACACACACTGCTTATGGAACGAACAGATTGGAAAGACAGACGTGTGATGACTCGCAAAAACAAATCAGGACCTTTTTGACTAATATAAAGTCCATACTGGTCGGTCAGTCAGTCGGTCGGTCGGGCTCTCTCTCTCTCTCTCTCTCTCTCTCTCTCTCTCTCTCTCTCTCTCTCTCTCTCTCTCTCTCTCTCTCTCTCTCTCTCTCTCTCTCTCTCTCTCTCTCTGACACTCTCTCACAGCTGGGCAGCAGATTACTGTGTATGAGCCTGAACCATACAGCACATATACAGTAAAGAAAACAATATGCCTGTTCACCCACAGGGAGGATTAATCTGAACGTGGTCCAAGCAAACTGTAGAAATCTGTCTGTGTGTCTGGAGCGTGTGTGTGCTGAGCGCATGTGTGTGGAACGTGTGTGTGCATGTGTTTTCGTTTATCTGTTCTAATTGTTTGACAATGCATTAGGATCTCATTTTGGAGTTTGGCTTCTACTCTCCATTGCAACATACAGTGCATTTGCTACAGCCTGAGGAGTTAATTCAGGAATTTGCATACAGTGGAGTATTCTCTTCCATCAGCGAGGGGAGGGGTCTCCAATGAACTACGAATATCTGACCACCGAGAACGAAGGGTGGTGGTCAGCTTGAGTTGGAATTAGGTTAATGTAAATATTGGGCCACTTGACTTGGGTATTGCGTTTGTTCATACAGTAATTCAATATGTTTTGACAGTTATCACAGATGTGTGCTATCAAAATGCAGTGCAATCTGTTTCCCCAAACTTGATTAAAAAAATACAGATTATGTGATTGTTTAAGAGGAGATTGCTACGCATACCTACCATGCCTAAGTCAGGCATTTCTGATACTGTGTTACACACTAGAGCGGAAAGGAGCTTGTGGATTAATTGCAAACATGATAAGGTCTGAATAGTTTCCCCGTAAATGATTTAATAAACGTTGGTATCCGGTGAATACCGAGGATTCGAGTTACCTGCTTTGTGTTTATATATTTTTTTATATAACCTTTATTTAACTAGGCAAGTCAGTGAAGAACAAATTCTTATTTACAATGACGGCCTACTCCAGCCAAACCCAGACAGCACTGGGCCAATTGTGCGCCACCCTATGGGACTCGGATGTGATACAGCCTAGATTCGAACCAGGGACTGTAGTGACGCCTCTTACACTGAGATGCAGTGCCTTAGATCACTGTGCCACTCGGGAGCCCAGTGTTCATGACTCCAAGACCGGGAACAACATGAAAACACAAATTAAATTGAAAACGTAATTAGGAAGAAAATGCCTGTTACTCTGGCTTTGTGGCCTGTAATGACTGCGTTTGGATTGACACATGAACATTCTCCAAACTGAGGCCTTTGCCTGAGAGTGCAGTTTCAAGAGTTCAGACCAATAGAATTGCAGACAGGTCCATTGAAACTCAATGGTAAGAACTTCAATTCAACTTGGAAGGAAAATGACAGATATTGTATAAAGCTAAATGTGTGAAGTAATAAACTAAAACACTGTCCAAGACTCTCTTATTAGTGGTGTTAGAAGTCAGATGGACAATAAGTTGACATTCACCACATGCGACCAATTATGATTGCATAGTATCAGTTACATGAACATTTAGCAGACACTCCTATCAGTTTAGATAGGTGAGACACCTAACCATTGTTGTCGTTGTTGTCTCTGATTCTCAATAGGTATCGAACGTATATGAAGCCGCGTTACAAGGTGGCCTACAAGATGGTGACAGACATGGAGTGGAAATGTTGCCATGGTTACACTGGGGACGAATGTAGCGAGGGGCCGAGTGGAGGGTCTGGGACCCAGATTGCTACAGCCAGACCCCTGCCGAAACCCTCCCGACCGGGACAGACCGGAACCGGCACAGGTCATGGAGGACAGAGTGGGGGAGACGGTGGGTGGATGTCTCTTCTTCTTCCTACTTCTGTCCTCCTCAAATAGTATACATGATAAATCTCTCATCTATAGATTATATACTGTAATATAGTGTGTTTGTGTTCCAGGGCGAGGAGATGGCGGCAAGATGCGGCAGCTGGAGGACAAGATCCAGAGCCTGACCAAGGACCTCCACGACCTGCAGTCCACCCTGAGGGGCATGAATGAACGATTCCAGGAGGAGATGCACAAACCGGGTTACACCGGTGGCGGCACCAAGACCCCGGCGGACTCAGCCCAGCCTGAGATGAAAGAGACCATCCACAGCATCCAGACCAAACTGGACCAGCTGGACAACCGGACTCAGGCCCATGACAAGACCCTAGTCAGCATCAACAACCAACTGGTCAACGGGAATGGTGGTGGCGGGAATGATCTCGGGGGTGGCGGTGGCACTGGCGGCTCCTCTGGAGGCACCGGTGGGTTTAGCGGTGAGACGCTCAGCACGCTGAAAGAGGAGATCCTGAGGGAGCTGGAGAGGAGGGTGTCTCTGTCTGGGGTGGAGGATCTGCGAAGGCAGCAGCAGGAGAACAGGGAGAGGATCCAGGCGCTGGAGAAGCAGCTGAACGCAGTGGACGGACGCTACCGCCAGAGCCTGGACGGCCTACGCCGGGAGATCACAAGCTTCCAGGGCTGCTGCACCACTGTCACCGACCTCAAGAACAGGGTCACAGACGCAGAGAGAAAGATCAGCTCTGCGTCGGAGAACTACGATGTCATCCAGAACCGCCTGGATAAGGAGTTGGGAGGTGGTGGTGGTAGTCATAACAGCGGAGGTTTCGGAGGAGGTGGCTTTGGCCCTGGGGGTGGTGGCTTTGGCCCTGGGGGTGGCAGCTGGTTACCCAAGGTTATAGAGGACAGGTTGGATAGCCGCCTGAAGGACCAGGAGAGGCGGGTGAATAGCACAGTGCAGCACATGGAAGAGAGCTGCGCCTTAATAGAGAACGACCTGAAGGACTACTTTCACCGCGAGCTGGGTGACCTCCGGACCGTGTTCCTGGACCGATTCGACGCCCAGGGCTACCGCATCGAAGACATAGAGCTGGACTTGGGCTTTGTAAAGGACAGAGTGTCGGACCACGACAAGAAGCTGACCCTCCTAGAGAACTCTACGGCACTCCTAGACAAGAGTCTGACTGACTGTGGCTGTGGAGGATTAAGAGGAGGAGCTGGAGGCGTGGGAGAAGGTGGAAGAGGAGATGGAGGAGGAGGAGGGGGAAGTGAAGGAACAGGGGGATTGGGAGGGAGAGGAGACGGAGGAGGATGGGGAGGAGCTGGAGGAGGAGCAGGGGGAGGAGGAGGGGGAGATGGAGGAGGAAATAAAAGCACTGGAGGAGGATGGGGAGGAGCAGGGGGAACCGGAACTGGAGGAGGGGGAGATGGAGGAAGGGGAGGAACAGGGGGAACCGGCGATGGATGGGGAGGAGCTGGAGGAGACAGAGGAAATGATTACAACGGAGACTCTGTGAAGTCTATCACATGGAGGGTGGTGGCCAACGAAGACGAGATCCGCCGCTTCAACACGCGTATCAAGGACCTGTCCGTCTCAGGCGACTCCCTAATGGACAAGGTGGTGGACCTCAGCCACGACATACGCAAAATCAAAGCCCTGACCGGAGACAATGGCGAGCACTTCAACCGCATTGTCACAGAGATCGAGACGCTGGGTCGTGGTGTGGACGACTGTGACATCTGCGGAAGAGTGGAAGACGAGTTAAAGAAGCAGAAGAACCACACGCAACACACCCTGAACCGCTGGGAGAAGGACATCAATGCCATCCGGACACGGGTGGACTCGGACCAGAGCTCCTGCTCGCAGGTGTGCTCCACCCTGCAGGAGGAGGTGGGGAAACTCCAGGAGGAGGTGGAGAAGTGTAGTGGCCAGTGTAAGATCCGCCTTGAGACCCCAACAACAGGAGGTGGCACCGGAGGAGGCCTGGATGACCCCCAGAAGCCCCTGGACGGCCACAGTGTGATCGGAGGAACGTCTAACAATGGCCACCTCAAGTCCCTACAAGGCGAGCTGTCCGAGGTCATCCTGACCTTCAGTTCCATCAACGACACACTGAGGGGCCTGGAGCACACAGTGCAGAAACACGGCAGCATCATCACCGACCTGAGCAACACAAAGAACAAGATCATCTCAGAGCTGGACAAGATCCAGCAGGAGGGGACCGAGCACATTGAGGAGAGTCGTGACCGCCTCGACGGGGTGGACCGTGATGTGCGCCGTTTCGAAAGCACCCTGGTGGTGGAGATGGGTGACTGCAAGCGCTCTAGCGACGGCCTGGAGAAGAGGCTGTCCAAGATGGAGGGTGTGTGTGGACGGCTGGACGGCGTCTCGGACTCACTCCAGAAGATCAAGGAGGGGCTCAACAAGCATCTGTCGGGCCTGTGGAACTGTGTGAACGGCCTGAACGCCACGGTCATCTCCCACGGAGGGGTCATCGAGAACATCCAGACCACTCAGCTGGACGGGATCCACGGGAAGATCAAGAACCTCAATTCGTCAGTCAGCCACATCCTCAAAGAGTTCCAGAACCTCTCGGAACAGGACCTGACCGGTGAGTGTGTTGACTGTTATGATCTAGATCCCCACAGCCCTATAGCTAACACACCTGAAAAAACTAATTACAATCTAAATTGAAGACCATGATTATTTGATAGACAGATGGAGTGGTGTGTATCCACATGGAGACACCAGTTAGACCTCTCACTCAAACTCTTGTAATAATGTTGTCTTATCTTGCACATTCTCCAAAATGTCTATGAATATTATGATTATGTTGATGAATGTATCCAGAGTATTTTCAGATGTTGTTATTGACAAATGCTGTGAAAAGTATAGTAAATGTCAAATGTCAAATGTTGGTTAACATTTCAATTTGTCCCTATCCTTATAGGCCAATTTTGTGTAAGGGGTTAAGGGCTTCCACCATTTTAAGTAGTCAACTGGGTGGGGATTCCTGTTAATTAGGAGCAATCAGCCAATGATCAGGGCATTGTAATATTCTTCAAATTGGGTTGCCTATGGTTTGTAAATGGCTTCAAGCTAAAAAAAATATATATATATTTATCACTGCCATCTAGTGGTCACAATAAATAGATGACACAAAATATTTGGTTCAGAATCCAGCAGGTGGCAGTAAATCACGAATATAAGCTTAATGCTTTTTTCAAAACAATTTACTCTTTGAAAATGGCACCTTTTTGTCATTTAATCTTTCGTTAGTTTTAGTTATTATCAGTGGACTTAAACTCTGGTCTAGTTTTAGTCACAACCATTTTAGTCACATAAGTGCATTTTATTCTATTAAATAATTAATATTTAGGCCAACCTCTAACTTCTATCATGTGCACATTCAGATATCCTTGTCCAACTAGGTCAACTGACCCCTCATATACCTTAGCTGGCAACATTGATATTGTGGCAGATAGTAACCAATGCCAGCCATAATTAACAATAGGCTATGTAAAGCCTTGGCTACAGGTTAAACAATGTACAGCTCTGATTTTCTCCCCATCAGAAACGTCAAGGGTGTAATTAACAGTGGTTTCCTTGAAAAGGGGAGAATGAGGTTTACAAAAATGCCAGAAATATTAATTTACTCTTAATATTCAACAAATAGCATTTGTTTTTCCCATAGGAAAAAAACAACTGCAACTCACATTTGCGGACAGCGGCGGGAAAATAATGCTTCTGATGTGTTCAAAACATGAAAGTAAGAGAGAGAGTAAATGCTGTTTCTAGTTGAGGTTAGTTACGAGTCAAGTGTCCTGGATTCGCATCAGTTTAAAAGGTTGAAGAGTGACTGAAGTGACCACCTGGGAGTTGTGTGGGAGAGCCGGGCAGATCATCTCGTGAGTCATGACTGCAGTAAAATTCCACGTGACCGTTGAGTAACGGTAATCTCCTCTTATGCACTTTGGTAATACTCAACTAGCTAACTACCACCAGGTCACTAATGGTCTGGTACTCAGCACTCTACTGTCCCTCTAACCACTCTGACATCAATGCAAATACAATCGTAAATCACATCAAAACAGTATCCTGCTTTAAAAACTCACCGTTAGGTTACATTTTTGGACCTCACTGTGATGATCAAATAGAAGAAAGAAGTTCAACAACAGCTTGAAACTGAGTAGAAAACAATGTTGTTGTGGATGTTGTTTCAAAGCCAAACACAATGAAATGGACAGCGCTTTCTAAGGTGATGATTAATTCAAAGCATTTAAGACATTGTGTGTAGAACACCCATACACCACAGGAGGTTGGTGGCACTATAATTGGGGAGAACGGGCTCGTGGTAATGACTGGAGCGGAAATAGTGGAATGGTATTAAAAACACATAAACACTTGGTTTCAACAACACATAGCCTAATAGCCTACCACATATTACGCACACGGCAGAAAAACATTTAAAAAAGCATAGATTTAAGATGTCTTTGGTACATAATTGGTCCAGCCTATACTCCAAAATTAAATACATTCTAGTAATGGCCTTTGAGTGTGGACTGTATTATTATGCATACTGGATGTCTGGGTATCTTATGCTACGTTATGCTTTCTATCCATGCATTTGGGAGAGAACGACTTCACTTGGTTTCCCAAATTAAGCTACTGAGAAGATGCAGGAACATGGTTGGACAGCCCATTGCATAAAGTGTTTGGGCGCAATGCTGCATGTGAGAAGCTGCATGCTCCTCAAACAGTGGTTGATGCGTGAAGTGAAATAAGTGTTCTTATAAGCCCAGACATTTCTATACGCCAACCTGGGTGAAAGAAGAGTTTTGATGATTGCCACTAAAAAGAGGAGGATCCCAGCTGCTACTATATTTATTTCTCAGCTGCTCCACTATAAAACATTCACTATTCTGGTATATATGGATGAGATATTTGTTCTGCTCCTGTATTCTACCCATGTGATAATGGGCCATTCTAAATAGAAACACATTTGACATATTAGTAAAGACAAGATTAAATTGAGAAATAGTCGGATGGGTGAAAATATATTGAACAAAAATATACTGTAAATGCAACATGCAACAATTTCAAAGATTTTACTGAGTTAAAGTTCATATAAGGAAATCTATGGGGGTCCCGAGTGGCGCAGCGGTCTAAGGCATTGCATCTCAGTGGTAGAGGCGTCACTACAGACCCTGGTTCAATTCCAGGCTGTATCACAATCCAGCCGGGATTGGGAGTCCCATAGGACGGAGCACAGTGTCGTCCAGCTTTGGCTGGGGTAGGCTGTCATTGTAAATAAGAATTTGTTCTTAACTGACTTGTCTAGTTAATTAAAGGTTAAATAAAAAATTAAGCCCTAATCTATAGATTTCACATGACTGGGCAGGGGCGCAGCCAGGGGTGGGGAGCCAGGCCCAGCCCAAGTTTTTCCCCACAAAAGGGTTTTATTACAGACAGAAATACTCAGTTTCATCAGGTGTCCGGGTGGCTGGTCTCAGACGATCCCGCAGGTGAAGAGGCGGCTTATGGAAGATGATGATCATGCTGTTTAATCAGATTCTTGATATACCACACCTGTCAAGGGGATTAATTATCTTGGCAAAGGAGAAATGTTCACTAACAGGGATATAGACACATTTCTGCACAAAACTTGGGATCTTTTATTTCAGCTCATGAAACATGGGCCTAACACTTTACATGTTGCGTTTATAGTTTTGTTCAGTATATGATCATTTGACGAGAGAACAGGGTGTGCATCCTGGGGCAAGGAACAGTGTGCAAGCTTTTCTTTACTACTTTTTAAAATAGTAAACCCATATATGTTTTGATTTGTAAGACATTCTAAGGGTTGTATCAGTTACAAATACATTTTCCAAATAACTGTAAATCTAGTGTATATGACCTGTTTCAAATGGTCCACTTATTATATTCAACATAGCACTCACTCATCTAAGTTCAATCCTAGTATTCTTACAATAAAAGTTTTTCCAGGGCATCTCGTCTCGTTATCATCATAGTTTTAAGCTTACTTAAGACTCTACGCAGATGAACGGTTTGGATTGTAGCGATGTCGTTTTTCATCAAAAAAGGGGCAGCTCCTTGTAATACGCTCTGGCATTTGACTTACTACTTGAAAATTGTGACACGTGTTATCATTCCTTCCGCATCCGTGAGGTTGGTTCCTTGATCTATTCATCAAAGTAGCCTATTTTGCATTGATAACCAAATATAATCTCATTGACTGTTCAAACAGTAAACCAAACAACAAGAATCCACCCAAAGAGGTATTTTTAACTAGTGATTACAGGCTATTGTGAAATGATTGAATAAACAAGCAGCATATCAAACTGGGATAATGTTTTAGGTTACACCGGAAAGTTTATGAATATATGCCAGGCCATATTTTGTTAATATAGATCTGATTATTTAATATGGAAATGTGGGAAACTAAAAAGGCTAGCTAGCTTGCTATGTTTTTAGTCAGGCTAAAGCCAGGCTGCCAGCTAGCTACAACTATAAAGGAAAGGCGACTCTTCCTTACTTTCACAAAATGAAAAGACAAAAATAAAAAACTTTGCTATTGCCCCCTTGTGAATGGGAGTGGGACCGGCGAGGATATCATGTTACCAAAGGGTGTCCCCTACTCCAAAAATACCACTCCATTGACATGGACGCATCCACGTAGATCAACGGAGTGAAGCTTGTAGTAACCTTTAGTCAAGAAAAATAGGTTGTTGACAAGTCTTTTTCATCATAGTTATTATTGACAAAATGAACAATGGATGGCACAGATACAAAGAGTAGACCTCTGTTTATGTGGGTGGAATTCAATTACATATCTGAATGAGAAAACTGCTCCACTGTGTTGTTAACACTGTCTGCAATTTGTTCAATGTCCCATGTCCAATAACAGGCCGTCTTGGGTCAACACTGATTATTTCAGTTAAATATATGTAAATTATGAAAGTTACATGTATTAATATTGTTGTCATTGCCTCCCACCACCCCAGGCCTGCCTGGTCCTCCAGGTCCCTCTGGGGAAAGAGGGTTCCCAGGGTTGCCCGGCCACAAGGGGTCCCAAGGCAGGGACGGACCTCCGGGCAGGCAGGGAGAGAACGGGCCCAAAGGACCACCAGGTAACAGGAACCATATAAGCCCTTTATAATCAGTGTTAATGACTCAGGAAATGTTGTTTTGCTATATGTTGATGTTTGAAATCAAATCAAATCACAATTTAACAAAAGTCACAACACACTTTACAGAAATAAAAAATAAGAACAAATTATAATTAATACTTGAAAACAAACATGGTTGAATGGTTAGAATTTGGTCCAACTACTGAACTCATCGCTTCCTCTCTTCTTCATTCCAGGCCTCAAAGGTGAACAAGGTATGTTCATGTTTGTTTTATCATTGCATTTGAGTCCTACTGTTGCAATGTGCTAATGCCCTCAACACTGATGTGTTTCAACCCATTACATACATAACATGAGTGTTGCTGAGGGTCAGTGACAGTCAAGGTGTAAATGTGTGTGGGAGTCACTGTAGAGGTCAGCGTTGGGCCAATGAGAACATGAATCCTTTGAGGCAGCCAGGAAATGTGCACATAGTGCTTCCTGGGTACGAGGGCAACGTGGTGATTGTGAGATATATTATGACGCTATTAGCTTAGTGTGTGTGTGTGTGTGTGTGTGTGTGTGTGTGTGTTTGTGTGTGTGTGTGTGTGTGTGTGTGTGTGTGTGTGTGTGTGTGTGTGTGTGTGTGTGTGTGTGTGTGTGTGTGTGTGTGTGTGTGTGTGTGTGTGCATGTCTGTGTATGTGTGCTAGAGTTTTTGACACCTATTTGTTTTACATAACCGTTCTGTAACATTCCAATCACAAAGGCAGTATAGCTGTGTCTGATCTATAGTAGGTTAGCCTATTACAGGAAACGGGCCGTAGCTGTCTTTAAGAAACTTTCTCGCTATGTTCCCTACATGCTGTTTACTTTGCCATTTTGTCTGTAATGAACCATGAAAATATATTTCCTCATGTGAGAACAATGAAATATCATATATGGTTTCTCTCCAATCCTGCTGGGTTATTTTCTGAGACTTTGATGTGATTTTGCCCGCAGGTATGCCAGGTGCTGATGCCAACGTGCCCAAGCTGTCCTTCTCTGCAGCTCTCACCTACCCCATGCTCAACGCTGGCACCATCATCTTCGACAAGATCTTTGTCAACGAGGGAGAGTTCTATGACCCACGTACAGGTACTGAATAGAAAAGCATTGTTGTTGTTTTTTGTGTTGAAGAAGCATACACAAACATGATCAGTGCATACTACTGATGCCAATGTACACTGTGAGTTCAAACATTTATTTTATTATTTCTGATAAAACTATAATAAATATATTCACGTCACAGAATAACTGATTTAAACACACTGTTTTGCAATTAAGGTCTACAGTAGCCTATACAGCACCCTCTAGGCTAGCACCATGGTGTAGCTGGAGGACTGCTATTTTGACTTCAATACAAAACCTAGGAGGCTCATGTTTCTCAGCCCCTTCCATAGACTTACACAGTAATTATGACGACTTCCGGAGGACTTCCTCCAACATATCACAGCTCTTGTAACATGAACTGACATGTTGTCCATCCAATTAAAGAATCAGAGAACTCAGAGAACAATCTAGTACTGAAAGCATGAGCTACAGCTAGCTAGCACTGCAGTGCATAAAGTGGTGTGAGTAGTTGACTCAAAGAGAGAGAAAGACAATAGTTGAACAGTTTTGAACAAATTACATTTCTTCAAAAGTTAAGGAAAGCAGCAGAGAGAAAAATATCGTTTTTCTTTTTTTCCTTGTCTTATCTTTCACTTACATACCTAATGCAGCTAATGTAGCTAATGTAGCTAACGTAGCTAATGTAGCCTACTCAACAACCTGACTCAAACAGAGAGGGATGCAACTCTAAAGTAAGCTATCGGTTGTATTAATTTATTGCCACCAGGGACCGCCGGTGTAACTGTTAATTTGCTTGCTGTACACTGTATTGCATGAATGTACACATGGATTGGATTGTGCGTTTACTAACGTATTAGTTCTAGTTTGTTGACTTATGACGTTAGCTTATATGGTGACAATGATGTAGGCTGTGTAGCGGTTATGGTAAGAAGGTTTGGCTTGGAGAGGTTTTTGCACCTGGTCACAGACAGTTGTTGTGTTGTGCACTGAAGTCCACAAGCAAAAGGAAAAGGTGAGAGGAGGAGAACGAGTAAATGCAAGAAGGAATTATACAACGAGCAAAGTGATTATGCTGTATGTGGCTGCTATGAAAGTGAACTGTGTGTGCGGGTGATCAGGGGTGTATTCATTCCACCGATTCTGTTGCAAAATGTTTCTTAAATGGAAGCAAACGGAACGAAATGGGAGGGACCTACATGAATTTGTCCAATAGAAACTCTTGTTTTAGTATGATTACACCCCAGATCAGCTAGATGCAGACAATAGTGTGCAAGGCGGTATTGAATGTGACACTGTCTGTCACCTTAATTACTCCAATTTGTCTCTCGAGCTGTGCACCAATGTTATAAACGTTCATTTGTAGGCTAGGTTATAGCAACCTCATGATGGGTACAGGGCAAATTCAAGTATCATGTAGGAGCCTAAACCTATTGTTGTTGCATTGAGCTGGGTGAATAAAATATGAATGACAGTCATCCAATATGATGTGATAGAAATAAGAATCCTTAAATGACACTGACCGTAAACATTAACCCCACACTCACAATGTGCAGTAAATAGCTTGTTAGATACATCCATTGTTTTAGTTCATGTAGAATGAGCTAACTGTCAAACCAAGTCATAACCTTGAACAGGCAACTGTTGCCAGTGGAGTATGCTAAGCTAACGCTAACCTTTCCCTCTCTGTCTCTGTGTTACTCAGGCGTCTTCACAGCACCCATTGATGGCCACTACTTCTTCAGCGCCATCCTGACCGGCCACAAGAACGAGAAGATCGAGGCGGTGCTGTCCAAGTCCAACTACGGTATGGCCCGCGTGGACTCTGGGGGATACCAGCCAGAGGGCCTGGAGAACAAGCCGGTGGCCGAGGCCAAGATCACCCCAGGCTCCCTGGCCGTCTTCAACATCATACTGCCCCTCCAGGCTGGAGACATAGTCTGCATTGACCTGGTCATGGGCAAGCTGGCCCACTCCGTAGAGCCTCTCACCATCTTCAATGGAATGCTGCTGTACGAACAGATGTGAGCCAGCGGGACAGCATCCCTTAGGCTCTCAAGTTGGAACATGAAAGGGAGGGAGGGAGGGAGTAGGAAAGTGAGAAACAAGAGAGCACCTGGGGTTGGTTCCCTCCGGAGCCTTTTAGACTCAACGTTTTATTTGACAACCGCTTCTGAAAGCAAAACGACGGGTCCAGAGAATAAGGTTAGAATTACTTTATATCGACTCGTGAAACATGGGAACGAAAGAAAACTAGGAGATGACGACGAAAGAAAAGTGTTATGTTTCTCCTTCCTGGCCCTCTGATGTTATGAGACCTGATGAACTGCTTGAACAAACATAGGATATACTATAGACTAAACAGCAGCGGACTGAGAAATGCCCAGCGTTTGGAGAAGTGTTTTCACACCGAATATGTACTACTGCAGGATTTTTATATGGTTATTGGAGTTTCTGTCTCCTTATTACTCACTCCAGGCGTGGGGATTGGAGTACAGAAGTCCTTTGTGCACCAATGCCGACCATAAGGTCTCCTTGACATCCCACGTACCCCTTTGCTGCAGAGTGTTTCCCTGCCATAGAGCCAGACCCACAGTCAAGGTTTGAGGATAACCTTAAGTACAGAGTGTGTAGTCTAGTGGAAAGAACCAGGAATTAATCTATAGCTGTTTTCTATTGAGATAAATTCACACGTATTGTGAATGTTTTTATATTACCGTGCACTTTTCTATCTCCTTGTATGTGTGTTCTGGTCTTTATACCCTGTAATGTATTTGGCCCAGTGATCCAGTATTTGGCCCAGTGATCCAGTATTTGGCCCAGTGATCCAGTATTTGGCCCAGTGATCCAGTATTTGGCCCAGTGATCCAGTATGCCTGTGTGGATATTATTTTAAATCTTTAGTACCTTATACTGACCTACCTAAAGCCTTCAGAAATGTCTGTGATGCTCCAGATTAATGACATAATGTTCCTAGCTCAAAGTCCAGCCTTAAGCCATAACCAAGTAGGAATGTACCTCAACCAGAGGGAAACACTGCTTTATACCAACAGTACAGTAGGAATGTACCTCAACCAGAGGGAAACACTGCTTTATACCAACAGTACAGTAGGAATGTACCTCAACCAGAGGGAAACACTGCTTTATACCAACAGTACAGTAGGAATGTACCTCAACCAGAGGGAAACACTGCTTTATACCAACAGTACAGTAGGAATGTACCTCAACCAGAGGGAAACACTGCTTTATACCAACAGTACAGTAGGAATGTACCTCAACCAGAGGGAAACACTGCTTTATACCAACAGTACAGTAGGAATGTACCTCAACCAGAGGGAAACACTGCTTTATACCAACAGTACAGTAGGAATGTACCTCAACCAGAGGGAAACACTGCTTTATACCAACAGTACAGTAGGAATGTACCTCAACCAGAGGGAAACACTGCTTTATACCAACAGTACAGTAGGAATGTACCTCAACCAGAGGGAAACACTGCTTTATACCAACAGTACAGTAGGAATGTACCTCAACCAGAGGGAAACACTGCTTTATACCAACAGTACAGTAGGACCAAATGGGCTGTAGCCCCTTTATCACATTAGTAGGGTGGCAAAAATCTGAAACATTTCCCCAAATTTCCAGGTTTTCCAGAAATCCTGGTAGGAGGATTCTAGAAAACTTCAATTTTGGGTCAAGTTTTTTGCAACAAATGAGATGACTCCCCACATTTCACCTTACACAGACTACTTACTCACACCCACTAAAACACTAAGTGTGAGAAAGTAAAAGTCTGAAAGCCTTTGTGAAAACTGTGTGGCATCGCATAGATAAAACAAGTGTGTTGAATGGCTGCCAAGGGCAACAGGGAGTGAGCGTTCCAATCCAATGGCCCAGTGATACATACAGAGCAACAGCTACAAGCCTTCCTATGGCCAATGTGATACACAGCAGACCAATATTTCCCAACCTGTTCTAGGTTCCCCCCAACTATTCCACGTATGATCAAGATGTGATGTAGCAGGCAATGATATCAGAACAGCATCAGGACGTTATTAGCCACTGCATTAGGGTGGTAGGCTATTGGAGCATGTGTTCATCTGTTCTTTACTTGGAAATTCAGTTTACAGATCATCAAATCAGACCTGGATTAAAATAATGATTATTTGTTATTTAAATGCTTATTTTCTGTGTATTTGAGTATTTTCTAATATTGTGGCCTGAATCAACTACTTCAATTGGAAGTATTTTCAAATAATTTCCTAAAAATAGCCTACTATTTGAAAGAACTTTCAAATACTATTTTCAAATACCTTGGATAAATGCATGGGAGTATAATTTTTTGAAGTCACTGGCCGTGTCCGAATACTCAAACTCCTAAATTGTAGGCCATTTGAGTATGAGCTTTTAAACTAAATACTAAGCCATCTTTAGATTTGTGAATGTGTCGGCACCGGGGACTCGGGATGTGGCTGCGTTATTGAAGTCATGTTAATCTGGATTTGAACATATGGATTGTTTTAGTTTTGTAGGCTAGGTTACCTATTTAATTATAAAACGTATGGATCAAGCCTTAGCAGTCATCCTGATCTCATTCCCAATGATCACTGATTTCCTCTATTTTGTTTCTGTCCAGCGGTTCTGAATTTGCGAAGCACCCGACTGTGTGCGTTTGTCTGTGCAATAGCCTTTTGATTTGAACATCTGAAAAGTTTTGGTGTGTGTACTAGGCTATTTGATTTAATTTATATATGTTACAGAACTTTGGTTTCCCTAATATATATTTTTAAATGGAACCAAATGATCTGTTTCTGTCTTCAGTCCTTTTTAAATAGGACAGATGGGCTACGGTATAGGTAGAATGTGATAGTCTGCCTATAACCAGCCTGAGTAAGCCTATAACTCCATTCATATTCTATTCAGAGTTTTGAGAAATTAATCAAATTGGAAATGAGCTATTATCAGACTTGTTAATGCAATACTGTCATGGTTGGGAGTAGACAGGACCCAAGACGCAGAGCGGTAGGCGTGAGCGGTTTTCTCTATTGCTTCTTAAACCAACAAACAAAGGCGCGTCGCGAGCCAACACGCAGTGCAACCAGCCCAAACGATAACCCACAAAACATGAGGGAAGGCAAGAACTGAAATAGGATCCCCAATTAGAGACAATGCAGCACAGCTGCCTGTAATTGGGGACCAAAAACAAACTAACAGAGTCAACAAGAAATGTGTACTCAGGCCCTGACCGTGACAAACATAGGGAAACCCAGAGTCCTCCCTACAGTTAGGACCTGACAGATACGTCTATTGAATAAAATCCACCCTCACTTGGCCCCGCCCCACCTTCTCAGCCAGTATGCAGTTTAAGTATGTAGTATGCTAGTATGGGTATTCAGACACAGCCAGTGTATTTGAGAATTTTCAAATACATGCCAATACTTTCCATGTGTATTTCCAAAAACATTCCAATATTCAACTACTTGTCTTTTCAAATAAAACATATCTGAACACTTAGTTTAAAATGTATGTGAGACATTTGAAATAGTATTTGAACCCAGAACTGAATCAAATGGATACCAACATGTTTGGCAGATCAAATACATGGAGTTTTATTAAAAAATATATAACACTATTGGAAGACGCTGTATTTAGTTGAGAAGCTGCTGTCTTTCTCCCCTGTGCCTTTGAGTATTTATATCCACTTGCTCCTATCTGGCATCTGTGCCTGTTATTGCTAAAGTAATCGGTTTACCAATCTATGAAGTAAGTCATCAACAACTGGTCATTCCACATGCCAATGAAAGCAATGCCTTGTATTAAAGGTCTCCTTTTTTAGAACCCTTCGCTACAGTCCAACCTGTTACCTTGAATGTGTGATTTGGCGACACGTGGTTCAAATAAAGATACAAAATTTGACACAGCCATGCCCTCTCCGTAGGATTTTTGGATTCATTCGCTGCTCAGAGGGTTAGGACTCTTATCTAGCGGGAAAGGAGATGGTGATGATGTCATGTTTTGTGATGTCATCTGTCTATTTTGGGCAGACCTCTCGGTTCATTGCTCTTGTGTGAGTGCTTAAATGAATATTTCTTAAAAGGCAGCAATCCAAAGGCTGTGATTTATTATAAACAGTATATTGTACAGATCTATTTCACTTGCTAGGCCATTTGGAACATGAGTCAAATAATGTATTAACGGTTTGATTAATTTTTATTCCGGCACATTAATAAAAATGTTGTCTAATAATGGCATTTTGCTTCTCTCTCCGCCCGTGCTGTAAAAGCTGAGAAAGAAGAAGTGTTGAGCCTGGCCATTTCCCAGTCTGCAAGAGAAGAAGAGAGAGTCATTGGAGATCCTATGAATTCATGGAAAGAACAACATCTCACAGCTGTCCATCAACAGACAGTGATGTCTAATTTATGATGAACAAAGTACTCTTTAGCCATTAGTTTAACCTGTGTCGAGCTGGGATGGAACTTCGTCAGGTCCTGGACGTCTGTACGAAGAGATTGAAGGAGGAACACCTACTGCCGTTCCTCTCACCTACTCCAGGGAATACAACGTTTCCCATGTCCCCCCTTTTTCTTATTTCTTCTTCATTAGATTTCCGCTGTCTTTTATCTGTTTAATGGGCTCAGGTTCTGACCTCCAAAGTCTACTGTTCCAATGCCGGATTATCTCCTCCGGTTGGAATTAGAACCTGGAAAGGCCTGAGCTGTTGAACCTGAAAAGACCTGAGTGGTTTTTCTATTTGACAAGTGAAATAGTTCATGAAACCACAGGATCTGGTCCCACGGCAGTGTGATACTCTTGTAAGTGATGCCCTTTGTGATGAATCCCTTTGGTTCTCCTAGCAGGTTTTATCCGTAAGGGATACTGACTGACTTGCTACCAGAGGGACATCAAAGAACACATTGTTCACATAGTTAATTTCCTACTAGCTCAGTAGTGAGGCTCAGTGAACATAAAGGCCTGAAAGCAACACAAGATCCCGAAAACAATCATATTTGTCACGGATCAACTTTGCTCATACTGTAAGTTTCTAAATACATTTTCAGGGGCACAGGGGAGAGGTTGTTGGGTTGGTACCTGCATCTGCTTGCAAATATTTTATGATGTGTATGAAGTGTGACCCTGTTTTGAGCTGGGGGAGTGGGTGGGGTGGGGGGGTGAGGCTGGAATCTGTACACACCAGCTGTGTGTGGCTGGAAGGGATACTGACAGATACTGTATCCTGTTTATCTTTCATCTTTACACACACACACACACACACACACACACACTTATTAACACTGTCACTGGGTGTATCATCAACACATCTGTTGAAGTCACGGAAGCACATCAGTAAACTAGGTATAGAGAGGGTGTACAGCAGCTCAAGGAAATCACATACACCCAACAGTCAGTCAAATATACTGTACATGCTTGACATTAGGCTACGACTCCAGTGGTTTATTTGCATAGCATACTGGGTCATTTTCTCAGGACATGTTATCCATATTCAACACACAGCTCAATAGATACTATGTGAAGGAGAATGCGTGGAATTTGAGGCAGCATTCATCTCAATAAAATATATAATCATGAAATCAAGTCAGATATCTGGGCTTAAATTAAATCCAAACATTTCCTTAATCATATAGCTGGCCCATACAAAGATAATATAAATGTAATGCCAGTCATAACTGAAGGAGAAAACATTAAAAAGCTCTTTATGGCCACATTCAGACGCATGAACACATACATCATTGTCTGTTTTTGTTCCTTCAAAAGCACAGCTCTAGTCAACTATTTTCAGATGAGTTCATCCATCAAAAGACGGACCGTTTGTGCATATTTTGTCAGACAATCATCATCCATTGTTATTCATCCTTCAACCGATGACTCCAATTGAAAAAGCATTGTCTCCATCCAAAACATGAAATCCGACTGTGCCGACGGCCTTAATTATACAGCACAATATGTTGAATGGGGTTTAAATCAAGTACATTCTTAGTACTGTATCTAGCTCATTCACGCAATAATACATCAGGCAGAATTGGACAACTCCATCCCATAAAGACAATATCAAATCTGTCTGTGATCTTAACCTGTTGTTACATGGTACCACTATGTTCACACTTACAGGTTAGGTACTGCAGGAGGTAAGAGGGCTGTAAAATGAAGTGGAGTCTGTTTCCACAAAGATACGATGTACAGTACTTACTTGTAAGGTATAGTGGCGACCTGCCATTCAGAGCAGGTGGGGCGCAGCTGCTCCTAAATTATGTTGAGTTTGCCCCACCAAGATTTACATGCTAAAATCGCCACAGCTCCCTGCACATTCTCACTTCAAAAAATGTTCCCTACCCTCGCCCTGCTTGTTAGATACTGTTATGCACATTGACGCTTGATAGCAAAGTGTTTTGTTATTGTAGCAGGCAGCAGCAATCTAAACAATCAGACCGAGGAAATGTGATCAGGTGAAATAATGAAGCGAGTGGATGGAGAAATACAGCTTCACGCTATCCAATCAGAGCAGCAGGATCAACGTACAGCCCACCACTCTCTACAGACAGGCAAACTAGCCAGTTGAGTTATTTAGACCAAAGACAGTATAGTATAATTTAGAATCTCTGTGACTGACTGACACGAGAAAGATCATAATCGTATCCAGAAAATTGACCATATCCGTTACGATACTCGTTTTGTACGACTACTCGGCACACCCCTAAGAAATACTATATACATACATCTTATGTATCATATCTATTTAATGATATAGGCTACAGCAGTCATACTACTAAAGTATCAGTTAAATGGATTAGCCGTTGACATATAGCTAGAAGTGTAAAACATTTAAATGTTTAGCTGCTTGGTTTTTTTTAGAGTTGTAATTAATTATAATATTTTATCTTTGTTCATTTGCACTTTCCTTGCAACTGGGGACTCCTACAGGACCAAGCTATTGTGTGGGTGTGTCGACAGTGGCAAAGGTGGTGGCCACAGTGACAAGAGCCATATGGGATGGCATTTAAAATGGCCAGTGAGTAGCCCATCCATGGAATGTGAATGCTGTAATTATCATGTAAAACAAAGTGCCGTTGAAATATCAATCAATCAATCAATCAAAATTTATTTATAAAGCGCTTTTTACATCAGCCGATGTCACAAAGTGCTATACAGAAACCCAGCCTAAAACCCCAAACAGCAAGCAATGCAGATGTAGAAGCGCGGTGGCTAGGAAAAACTCCCTAGAAAGGCAAAACCTAGGAAGAAACCTAGAGAGGAACCAGGCTCTGAGGGGTGGCCAGTCCTCTTCTGGCTGTGCCGGGTGGAGATTATAACAATTCATGGCCATTAAGGCCAGTTCTTTCTCCAAGATGTTCAAATGTTCATAGATGACCAGCAGGGTCAAATAATAATAAAAGTAGTTGTGGAGGTTGCAACAGGTAAATACATCAGCAGTGAATGTCACTTGGTTTTTCAGTGCAATAGAGCGAGAGTGAGGTGAAAACAGCAGGTCTGGGACAGGGTGGCACGTCCAATGAACAGGTCAGGGTTCCATAACCGCAGGCAGAGGAGTTGAAACCGGTGCAGCAGCACAACCAGGTGGACTGGGGACAGCTAGGAGTCATCAGGACAGGTGGTCCTGAAGCATGGTCCTCCGGGTAGGCTCAGGTCCTCCGGGAGAGGGGGTAGAGTGGGAGAGAGAGCGAATTAGAGGGAGCATACTTAAATTCACACAAGACACTGGATAATAACATCAGATTTAACAAACTGACCCTAGCCCCCTGGCACATAGACTATTGCAGCATAGGTACTGGAGGCTGAGACAGGGGGGTCAGGAGACACTGTGGCCCCCTCCGACAATACCCAGACAATACCCCCGGACAGGGCCAAACCAGGCAGGATATAACCTCACCCACTCTGCCAAGCACAGCCCCTACACCAATAGGGGGATATCAACAACCACCAACTTACTACCCTGAGACAAGGCTGAGTATAGTCCACGAAAAGATCCCCTCCACTGCACAAGCCAGAGGGGGCGACAAACCGGACAGGAAGTGACGCACCCCTCCTAGGAATGGCATGGAAAGCACCAGTAAGCCAGTGACTCAGCCCCCGTAATAGGGTCAGAGGCAGAGAATCCCAATGGAGAGACGGGAACCGGCCAGGCAGAGACAGCAAGGGTGGTTCGTCGCTCCAGAGCCTTGCTGTTCACCCTTGCACCCCTGGGCCAGACTACACTCAATCATAGGACATACTGAAGAGGTGAGTCTTCAGTAAAGACTTAAAGATTGAGACAGAGTCTGCGTCTCTCACATGGATAGGCAGACCATTCCATAAAAATGGAGCTCTATAGGAGAAAGCCCTTCCTCCACCTGTTTGCTTAGAGATTCTAGGGACAATAAGGAGGCCTGCGTCTTGTGACCGGAGCGTACGTGTAGGTATGTACGGCAGGACCAAATCTGAGAGATAAGTAGGAGCAAGCCCATGTAATGCTTTGTAGGTTAGCAGTAAAACCTTGAAATCAGCCCTAGCCTTAACAGGAAGCCAGTGTAGAGAGGCTAGCACAGGAGTAATATGATCAAATCTTTTGGTTCTAGTCAGGATTCTAGCAGCCGTGTTTAGCACTAATTGAAGTTTATTTAGTGCTTTATCCGGGTAGCCGGAGAGTAGAGCATTGCAGTAATCTAATCTAGAAGTGACAAAAGCATGGATTAGCTTTTCCGCATCATTTTTGGACAAAAAATGTCTGATTTTTGCAATGTTACGAAGATGGAAAAAAGCTATCCTTGAAATATTCTTGATATGTTCATTAAAAGAGAGATCAGGGTCCAGAGTAATGCCAAGGTCCTTCACACTTTTTTGGGAGACGACTGTACAACCATCAAGATTAATTGTCAGATCCAAAAGCAGATCTCTTTGTTTCTTGGGACCTAGAACTAGCATCTCTGTTTTGTCAGAATTTAAAAGTAAAAAATTTGCCGCCATCCACTTCCTTATGTCTGAAACACAGGCTTCCAGGGCAGGCAATTTTGGTGCATCACCATGTTTCATCGAAATGTACAGCTGTGTGTCGTCCGCATAGCAATGGAAGTTAACATTATGTTTCCGAATGACATCACCAAGGGGTAAAATATATAGTGAAAACAAAAGTGGCCCCAAAACGGAACCTTGAGGAACACCGAAACTTACAATTGATTTGTCAGAGGACAAACCATCCACGGAGACAAACTGATATCTCTCCGACAAATAAGATCTAAACCAGGCAAGAACTTGTCCGTGTAGACCAATTAAGGTTTCCAATCTCTCCAAAAGAATATGATGATCGATGGTGTCAAAAGCAGCACTAAGGTCTAAGAGCACGAGGACAGATGCAGAGCCCTGGTCTGACGCCATTAAAAGGTCGTTTACCACTTTCACAAGTGCAGTCTCAGTGCTATGATAGGGTCTAAAACCAGACTGAAGTGTTTCGTATACATTATTTGTCTTCAGGAAGGCAGTGAGTTGCTGCGCAACAGCTTTTTCTAAGATTTTTGAGAGAAATGGGAGATTCGATATAGGCCGATAGTTTTTTACATTTTCTGGGTCAAGGCTTGGCTTTTTCAAGAGCGGCTTTATTACTGCCACTTTTAGAGAGTTTGGTACACATCCGGTGGAGAGGGAGCCATTTATTATGTTCAGCATAGGAGGGCCGAGCACAGGAAGTAGCTCTTTCAGTAGTTTAGTTGGAATAGGGTCCAGTATGCAGGTTGAAGGTTTAGAGGCCATGACAATTTTCATGAATGTGTCAAGAGATATAGGATTAAAACACTTGAGTGTCTCCATTGATCCCAGGTCCTGGCAGTTCTGTGCCGACTCAGGACAGCTGAGCTTTGGGGAAATATGCAGACTCAAAAAGGAGTCTGTAATTTGCTTTCTAATGATAAAGATCTTTTCGTTGAAGAAGTTCATGAATTCATCGCTGCTGAAGTGGAAGGCATCCTCTCTTGGGGAATGCTGCTTTTTAGTTAGCTTTGCAACAGTATCAAATAGAAATTTAGGATTATTCTTATTCTCCTCAATTAGGTTGGAAAAATAGGATGATCGAGCAGCAGTGAGGACTTTTCGATATTGCACTGTACTTTCTTTCCAAGCTAGTAGGAAGACTTCCAGTTTGGTGGAGCGCCATTTCCGTTCCAGCTTTCTGCAAGCTTGCTTCAGAGCTCGGGTATTTTCTGTGTACCAGGGAGCTAGTTTCTTTTGGCAAATGTTTTTTGTTTTTAGGGGTGCGACTACATCTAAAGTATTACGCAAGGTTAAATTTAGATCCTCAGTTTGATTGTTAACTGATTTTTGTACTCCGACGTCCTTGGATAGGTGGAAGGAGTCCGGAAGGGCGTCTAGGAATCTTTGGGTTGTCCGAGAATTTATAGCACGGCTTTTGATGATCCTTGGTTGGGGTCTAAGCAGATTATTTGTTGCGATTGCAAACGAAATAAAATGGTGGTCCGATAGTCCAGGATTATGAGGAAAAACATTTAGATCCACAATATATACAAAGCAGTATTTGAGGCACAAGAAAACATATGAATGTTCTATGTTGTCATTACTGAAACAAGAAAGCCATAATACACACTATGAAGAAAGAGAAGCCATTGACTGAGATACAGGATATATACTGAGTGTACGAAATATTAGGACCACCTTCCTAATATTCAGGTGCACCCCCCTTTTCCCTCAGATCAGGCCTCAATTCATCAGGACATGGACTCTACAAGGTGTCAAAAGCGTTCCACAGGGATGCTGGCCCATGTAGACTACAATGCTTCCCACTGTTGTGTTAAATTGGCTGGATGTCGTTTTGATGGTGGACCATTATTCACACACAGAGGAAACGTTGCAATTCTTGACACACTCAAACCGATGTGCCTTGCACCTACTACCAGACCCCGTTCAACGGCACTTCATAATTTTGCCTTGACCATCCACCCTCTGAATGGCACACATACATAATCCATGTCTCAATTGTCTCATGACTTAAAAATCCTTCTTTAAAGTGGGTTTAACAAGTTATATAATTAAGGGATCATAGATTTCACCTGGCCAGTCTGTCATGGAAAGAGCAGATGTTCCTAATGTTTTGTACACTCACCATAGGACCAATGGGCAGGACTAATATAACCATCCACAGGGATGGGGGGATGGAGGGGCAGGTGATCTCCCTTGAACATCTGGAAAATACAAGAGGAAATGACAAGACCTCTACAACAAAGCCCAGCTGAAGATACATAAAAACAGACAAATAAAATAAGAATCTGGTGACTAGGACAGAGGTCAATCACTTTTGCATTTCGAAGAGGCAAATGTTTCCCTTATATTTCTGTTCTCAATTGTATGCAGTCAGGTTATCACTGTGGGGAGAAGGTCCGCTGCCAACACCACCTCCTCTATTCTCTGGTGGACACTCTGGAGGGCAGAGGCCTCGTCCTCCCTGCTTAAAAGGGGTTAAACAAGAATTGAGATGCAGGGCGTCATCTTTTGAAGATAAATCTCACAAGCCGTGACAATTTGTCACACAACCCACGGTTCTTGCGTCATCTATTACTTCAACGTTAACCAAAGGAACAAACTGCTCTAAATCTCACACACACACTGCCTCAGATTATTAGATTTAGTGATCAACAAAGTACAGAGATTAAGGGCTCTATTCCAGCCGTACTGCTGAAGATCCATGCCCGCAGGAAGCAGGGGTGCTGAGGGTGCTGCAGCATCCTGTGAAAAGTGGTGGTCAATGGTGGGGAAGAGGTCCGGAAGGATGGAAGTTATTGTGGATGCAGCAGAGTGGTTCCATTTAACGGCAAAGGATTTACTTGAGCTACTGGCACAAGCAGTACCACCATCCCAGGCCCCAGAGCCTTGGGAGTGAGGTATGGAATTAATTTGAGTTACCTTTCCTCCCCTGTACAGTAGGTGGCGGTAATGCATCATAAACATTGAATGCCAATCGCCGTTGAACCCCACAGAAGAAGAAGTGACTCGGCTAGAAGGTTCTCTAACATTAGCTACACAGCTAGCTAGAACAACTTGTCAACATGTTTCGAAGAAAACTCACAGCTTTGGATTACCATAACCCCTCTGGGTTTGACTGTAAAGGTAGCTAGAAAACCACGAGAAACGAGCTGTCTGCTAATGAATGACGTGAACTTTCAGAGCCATGCTCAAAATATGTTAGCTAAGTTAGCAGCTAACGTTACCTGTAGCTAACAAGCTGTTACTCTCAGGAGAAGACGTTTGAATACAGACACGCCTGTCATATGTATCCACGCTTTGTTTATTTTGGCTGGGTTTATGTCACTAGGTGGTCAGGATTTGTGCTTGTGTGCATTGGCCCAGGTAACGTTAACTAATTAACTAGCAACAGTGCCGAGAACGTAGTTAGATAGGTTAGTCCGGAAAGTGATACCCTATATATGTTTGTTTCTATGTAATGTGACTAGTCGTATGTATATACAAACTATAATGTCATATTAATTGAACATCTAGTTACTACCACAGGCACGTGTGTGCAGGTCAGTTAGTTTTGCTGAGTGCATCTAGCTGGAAGTGTCACTGACTTAGTTAATGTTTCTGTTTTGCACAGATGAGACAGAGTTCAGGAATTTCATTGTGTGGCTGGAGGATCAGAAAATCAGACATTACAAAATTGAAGATCGAGGCAACCTGAGGAATATCCCCAGCTCGGAATGGCCCAAGTCCTTTGAGCAGGTGAGCAGCAAGGCTAGTTACATCTACTATACTGGAAACAACCTTGGGTCAGAAAAAGTGTTGTGGTTTTATTACATCCAAGTAAAAGGACCATGATTGTGTTCAGTAGGGTGCACTGTAGCAATACGTTTTGCAATGGATCTTTGTTGATGTGTCATAACAATTTCTCCTTACTGAACCATGGTGGGGCTCTTTTCCCACCTTATCAACGTGTTCTCTCAACCCCGTCCTTAACCGTTTACATCATAAGCAAAACAATCAAGCCAGTTCAGTTGTTGAACATTGCAGATAGAAATGCCGTTAATAGAACTGTCATGATTAGTTCTAAATGTCAGGAGAGGCATGTCTGTTCTACATTAGCCTACAGCTATCTGAACGTTCCAAAATGTTGTGTCCTGTTCAACGTGCCTCAAGATAAGTCAGTAGGCCTAATAATTCTTAAATGCTGATAGTACGCCGATTTACCACCCTCTTCACTGGTCTCCGTAGCTGTGATACTCTTCTTCATTGGAGAACTTCTATTGGGGTTGTGAAGTTACCATCCCTGTTCCTGTCTTCAAATTTTTGAGAAAGAGGAAAGACTATTGCGACATAGTCCCTGTCAGTGCTTGTTTTTGTTTTTCCAGTGCAAAACATTTAGCCAAGGTGTGCGCTGATGAATACAACCCTGGCCCCAGGTGCTCTTAAAAAAGAGCTACCCGTGGACAGCCAGTAACTACGCCACTCTGATGGGTGTGAACCATTGAAGAGGAGTGTATCACAGCTATGGTCTCAGGCACCTCGTATACACGGTACACCTGTTCAGGAGGGTACACCTGTTCAGGAGGGTACACCTGTTCAGGAGGGTACACCTGTTCAGGAGGGTACACCTGTTCAGGAGGGCACACCTGTTCAGGAGGGCACATTGGGGCAAGTTTTCTCCCTACCGAACATGAGCCTGACTCTGTTTCCTATGCAGTATCTTCAAGATGTGAACTGCCCATTCACCGTCGAAGAGAGACAGGAGTCCGTGGACTGGTTGCTGGGTTTAGCTGTTCGGTTGGAATATGGTGACAATGGTACGGTACTATTTTCTCTCTAAATCTTTTGCAGAATTTTTTGCCATTTGATTCGGTGCCTGTTGTGTGTACTTGGGCTACTTGTTGTGGCATATTACTACTGTGACTATTGTAGTTCATTGATGATAATACAGTACATATTACTACTGTGACTATTGTAGTTCATTGATGATAATACAGTACATATTACTACTGTGACTATTGTAGTTCATTGATGATAATACAGTACATATTACTACTGTGACTATTGTAGTCCATTGATGATAATACAGTACATGTTACTACTGTGACTATTGTAGTTCATTGATGATAATACAGTACATATTACTACTGTGACTATTGTAGTCCATTGATGATAATACAGTACATGTTACTACTGTGACTATTGTAGTTCATTGATGATAATACAGTACATATTACTACTGTGACTATTGTAGTTCATTGATGATAATACAGTACATATTACTACTGTGACTATTGTAGTCCATTGATGATAATACAGTACATGTTACTACTGTGACTATTGTAGTTCATTGATGATAATACAGTACATATTACTACTGTGACTATTGTAGTCCATTGATGATAATACAGTACATGTTACTACTGTGACTATTGTAGTTCATTGATGATAATACAGTACATATTACTACTGTGACTATTGTAGTTCATTGATGATAATACAGTACATGTTACTACTGTGACTATTGTAGTTTATTGATGATAATACAGTACATATTACTACTGTGACTATTGTAGTTCATTGATGATAATACAGTACATATTACTACTATGACTATTGTAGTTCATTGATGATAATACAGTACATTTTCTTGGCGATACTGTGTAGCAGGGGTATTCAACTCTTACCCTACGAGGTCCGGAGCCTGCTAGTATGCTGTTCTACTTGATAATGAATTGCACCCACCTGCTGTGCCAGGTCTAAATCAGTCCCTGATCAAATGTAAAAAGCAGTGGAACTGGTTTCCAGGTCCAGAGTGGAGTTTGAGGGCTGATCATGCGTTGTTTAGCCACTAGACGGCAGCATTCTCTTAACAATGGCAACTTTGACATCTTGGGCTGCTCTAACATAAGGGATAATCTTGTCGTGGTTCCACCCTCTCTTGCCATACACTGTATTGCCATTGTTCAGGAATGTTAAATACATTTGCTTATTAAAGCAAGTCTTTGTAAAAACGGTTTAGTAGTAGTTGTAGTAGTATGTAGTTAGTGGGGGCGTGGAATAAGTGGTCACTGTCTGGATGTTGTTTGTCCTATTGGCTCCCCAGTTGAGAAGTACAAGAATTGCCTGCCAGCCACCGGGGCGGAAAAACCCTCAGATCCCCTCATCCATCTGGACAGTGAGCATAACCACTCCTTCCTCTAAATGCCTATCCCTCTCTCTACTCTACTCCTGTCTCCCATCCTCTTCCTCTCTACTCCTGTCTCCCATCCTCTTCCTCTCTACTCCTGTCTCCCATCCTCTTCCTCTCTACTCCTGTCTCCCATCCTCTTCCTCTCTACTCCTGTCTCCCATCCTCTTCCTCTCTACTCCTGTCTCCCATCCTCTTCCTCTCTACTCCTGTCACCCATCCTCTTCCTCTCTACTCCTGTCTCCCATCCTCTTCCTCTCTACTCCTGTCACCCATCCTCTTCCTCTCTACTCCTGTCACCCATCCTCTTCCTCTCTACTCCTGTCTCCCATCCTCTTCCTCTCTACTCCTGTCTCCCATCCTCTTCCTCTCTACTCCTGTCTCCCATCCTCTTCCTCTCTACTCCTGTCTCCCATCCTCTTCCTCTCTACTCCTGTCTCCCATCCTCTCTACTCCTGTCTCCCATCCTCTTCCTCTCTACTCCTGTCTCCCATCCTCTTCCTCTCTACTCCTGTCTCCCATCCTCTTCCTCTCTACTCCTGTCTCCCATCCTCTCTACTCCTGTCTCCCATCCTCTTCCTCTCTACTCCTGTCTCCCATCCTCTTCCTCTCTACTCCTGTCACCCATCCTCTTCCTCTCTACTCCTGTCACCCATCCTCTTCCTCTCTACTCCTGTCACCCATCCTCTTCCTCTCTACTCCTGTCTCCCATCCTCTTCCTCTCTACTCCTGTCACCCATCCTCTTCCTCTCTACTCCTGTCTCCCATCCTCTTCCTCTCTACTCCTGTCTCCCATCCTCTCTACTCCTGTCTCCCATCCTCTTCCTCTACTCCTGTCTCCCATCCTCTCTACTCCTGTCTCCCATCCTCTTCCTCTCTACTCCTGTCTCCCATCCTCTTCCTCTCTACTCCTGTCTCTGTCCCTGATGTTCTCTAATAGAATCGTTTGATTAGATAAACCAGTGAACAACGTAGTACTGCAGTGTGTTAGCTCAACCACACACACACACACACACACACACACACACACACACACACACACACACACACACACACACACACACACACACACTAGCTGACTTCATGAATGTAACTGAGTCAACAGCCTCCATGTTGTGTTGAAAATAAGTGTGTGTGTGTTTCTCAAGGCAGCAACCCAGACTTTAAGGCTGGCATCATAGGCCTGGCTAGCCTGCTGAAGATCCAGCGTCACGACGACTACCTGGTCATGCTGAAGGTAGGAAGGAACCTACGGCAACCGAGCCCCATGTCAGGCATACTAATATCCTTGTCACACTACTGAGCCAAGCCATGCCAAGCTGTAGTTCAAGGGCCTGGTTACACACCCACTATATGTAATGGAACCGTGCTGGAAATATCTGAGCCAGTACAGTTTAGATCGTCGCTTTACTATGAAAAGGGTCTTATTTATTTATTTATTTATTTATTTATTTATTGTGACCATGTTGTAAACGACAACCCTGTGCAGATTTCAGACTTGAGCAGATTTGATAATGGTGTGGACTTTTCCCTTGTCTAACAGGCTATAAGGATCCTTATCCAACAGAGGCTGACCCCAGAAGCCATAGCCAAGGCCAGCCAGTCCAAAGAGGTGAGCTACTCTTGAAGATTGAGTCTTTGACTGACGGAGATCCACCTACACATTTAGGCTTCTTCAGAATGTGTTGTTTTGAAATGGGATCTGAAAGAATACAATACTTCAGACCTGTTTTCTTCCAAATATTGTTTAAGTTGAATTGAGTCTGCCTGGTGTGCCATCATTGCAGTGATGCATCTCTTCCTGTTTACCTCGTTTCCTCAAGGGTCTCCCTGTGGCCTTGGACAAACACGTCCTTGGCTTTGATACCGGAGGTGAGTGCTCGCAGTCAAGTTTTTTAAGTAATACACCCAGGGCACAGGAATGTATTGTCCTTAATATCCTCATAAAGGGACTTAGTCCCTAAATTACATTTTGAAACACTTAATTCTCCCATGTTCCTGTGCCCAAGATGAGTATAGTCATCTAAATAGGCTCCAAACATTATGCCCTATTGATATGACATGTTGATTGTACTGTTGATGTAATTAGGGTTGCAAAGGGTTGGAAACTTTCCAGTAAATTTCCTGACATTTTCCATGGGAAGTTAAGCCCTGGATTTTGGGGAAATGTGCTTAAATTAGGCAATTCTAGGTCTTGTGGCATATTTTGGTTAAACTATCCCCAATTCAATGGAATTGCAACCCTCTGCATGCACAGTGCATTCTTCCATCACATGTACAGCTGATTATCAAGATCTTGAACACTAATGAGATGCTATTGAGCCCACACTACTACACTGTCTGAGCCAAGTACTACATGCTTTCTGGTAAGTTTTGATTACAAGACTGGGTGGGGATTACAATACTATTAACTAGTAAATAGTAGCCTACAGCAAAGTGTGTTTAAATCATTTCTAACTTGTTAACAATTTCTGCTAGTTAGTTTTTGCTACCATGTGGGGTTTTAGCTTGCTTCAGCCTGCTAACTGAGGAGTGTTAATTCACCTGGTTCTATACATGTTTCATTTTAAAACATTTATCTTATCTTACAAAGGAGTTGTTTAATCTAACTGCTTAACTATTTATCTGTGCATGGAATTGTATTATTATATTTTTTTTACTAATTACTTTCTAATCTTTACAGGAAAATGTCACCTGATGTGTGGAGACATTTCACTCCAGCTAATGTAGAAGGGAAAGCTGTGTACATTTGTAAATACTGAGCCAAATCATATGTGAAGAATGCAACAAAGATGCAGAATCATCTGGCCAAGTGCATGATGTTCCCTCAGCGCTCACAACAAGCAACCTCTGACAAAAGTCCCTCTACTTCTATTCGAGATGAAAATTATGAATCAGACACCTTATCGATAGCAACAGCTCATGGTCCTCCTGGAATCAGAAGTTTTTTTTGACCCAATGGAGGAGCGTAGTCAGAGAAATGCTAATGAATGTCTTGCTCGAGCTGTGTATGCAACTGGTTCACCAGTTGCCATCCTGTCTGATGTTCAGACTCTGCTTGCAGATCTAAGAGAAGAAACCGTACTGCCCTGCCCACTTCACTGATGCTCTGAAATACATCAAAAAGCATGAAGACTTCTGCCTGAAGCTGCACCGTACATGTTGGACCCCAATTATGCTGGCAAGAGCATCCTGTCTAGTGCAGAGATCAACAAGGCCTATGGTGTCATCACTACCGTGTCTCGCCACGGCAAGGTTCTTGGCAGTCTGGCGAAGTACAACTTCCAAGCAAGGGCTTTGGGATGGAGATGCAATATGGCAGTTGTGCCAACATATCTCATCAGCCACCTGGTGGAAGGGATCTGAGATATGGTAAATACAGTTGAAGTCGAAGGTTTACATATACCTTATCGAAATACATTTAAACTCAGTTTCACAAATCCTAGTAAAAAGTCCCTGTCAGTTAGGATCACCACTTTATTTACAGAATTTGAAATGTCAGAATAATAGTAGAGAGAATGATTTATTTCAGCTTTTATTTCTTTCATCACATTCCCAGTGGGTCAGAAGATTAAATACACTCAATTAGTATTTGGTAGCATTGCCTTTAAATTGTTTAACTTGGGTCAAACATTTCGGGTGAATTTTGGCCCATTTACTCCTGACAGAACTGGTGTAACTGAGTCAGGTTTGTAGGCCTCCTTGCTCGCACACGCTTTTTCAGTGCCAACAAATTGTCTATAGGGTTGAGGTCAGGGCTTTGTGATGGCCACTCCAATACCTTGACTTTGTTGTCCTTAAGCCATTTTGCCACAACTTTGGAAGTATGCTTTGGGTCATTGTCCATTTGGAAGACCCATTTGCGACCAAGCTTTAACTTCCTGACTGATGTCTTGAGATGTTGCTTCAATATATACACCTAATTTTCCTTCCTCATGATGCCATCTATTTTGTGAAGTGCACCAGCACCTCCTGCAGCAAAGCACCCCCACAACATGATGCTACCACCCCCGTGCTTCAGGGTTGGGATGGTGTTCTTCAGCCTTTTTCCTCCAAACATAACGATGGTCATTATGGCCAAACAGTTCTATTTTTGTTTCATCAGACCAGAGGACATTTCTCCAAAAAATATGATCTTTGTACCCATGTGCAGTTGCAAACCGTAGTCTGGCTTGTTTATGGCGGTTTTGGAGCAGTGGCATCTTCCTTGCTGAGCGGTCTTTCAGGTTATGTCGATATAGGACTCATTTTACTGTGGATATAGATACTTTTGTACCTGTTTGTACCTGTTTCCTACAGCATCTTCACAAGGTCCTTTTCTGTTGTTCTAGGATTGATTTGCACTTTTCGCACCAAAGTACGTTAATCTCTAAGAGACAGAACGCGTCTCCTTCCTGAGCGGTATGACGGCTGCGTGGATCATGGTTTTTATACTTGCGTACTATTGTTTGTACAGATGAACGTGGTACCTTCAGGTGTTCGGAAATTGCTCCCAAGGATGAACCATACTTGTGGAGGTCTACAATTTTTTTTCTGTAGTCTTTGCTGATTTCTTTTGATTTTCCCATGATGTCGTGCAAAGAGGCACTGAGTTTGAAGGTTTTGAGAATTACAAGTATTGGTCTCCACAAAGTTTGCTGCTTCAGTGTTCTTAGATCTTTATGTCAGTAGTTACTATGGTAACACTGAAGTATAATTACAAGTATTCCATAAGTGTCAAAGGCTTTCATTGACAATGACATTCAGTTTATGCAGAGTCAATATTTGCAGTGTTGACCCTTCTTTTTCAAGACCTCTGCAATCCGCCCTGGCATGCTGTCAATTAACTTCTGGGCCACATCCTGACTGATGGCAGGCCATTCTTGCATAATCAATGCTTGGAGTTTGTCAGAAGTTGGGGGTTTTTGTTTGTCCACCCGCCTCTTCCTGGCCATGGAACCAAAATGTTGATGTTTTGTTCCCCTAGCCACTTAGTTATCACTTTTGCCTTATGGCAAGGTTCTCCATCATGCTGGAAAAGGCATTGGTCGTTACCAAACTGTTCTTGGATGGTTGGGAGAAGTTCCTCTCGGAGGATGTGTTGGTACCATTCTTTATTCATGGCTGTGTTCTTAGGCAAAATGTATGATGTCAATTAACCTATCAGAAGCTTCTAAAGCTATTACATAATTTTCTGGAATTTTCCAAGCTGTTGAAAGGCACAGTCAACTTAGTGTATGTAAACTTCTGACCCACTGGAATTTTGATATAGTGAATAATAAGTGAAATAATCTGTCTGTAAACAATTGTTGGAAGAATTACGTGTGTCATGCACAAAGTAGATGTCCTAACAGACTTAGTTTGAGTGGTTGAAAAATTAGTTTTTATGACTTCAACCTAAGTGTATGTAAACTTCTGACTTCAACTGTATATCCCATGCAAAAAAACATCTACATTTAAATGGTATTAATATTAATTTGCATATATTTTTGTTAATTCCCATATATTCCTGTTAAATCCCATATATTCCCGTTAATTCCCACAAAGTATTCCCCAAAATGGGCAACCCTAGATGTAATACTCTGTAGGATTTCTTGGGTGTGTAGGGCCATCCCATTGTGTCGAGATCTGTTCCAGATCAGTTGGATGGTCATTGTGGATATTACTATGCCATTTCCCTGCGAGCCACTTTGTTTGGTGTCCTGTCATGCCAACATAATATCAGAGCAGGGTTTGTGCCTACTTGCAGAGATGGATGTATGTAAGGGTTTTGTTGGATCACTACAAAGATGCAACACGGCTTTATTAACCGCCTTATTTGGGTAGAAGACATCATAGGGAAAACAAAAGCACCATCACATGTATCCTACTTCATACATGTGGTCCTTCATTCATACAAGAATTTAACTGGCATCAGTCGCTGCTCACCGGCTGAGCATAATATATTGTTCTGGAACGTGGCCGCTAACGGTGTACGCCCCCTTTCTCTACAGATGCCACCCTGAACGAGGCGGCTCAGATCCTACGTCTGCTCCACATCGAGGAGCTACGAGACCTGCAGACCCGGATCAACGAGGCCATCGTAGCCGTCCAGGCCGTCATCGCAGACCCCAAGACAGACCACCGCCTGGGCAAGGTCGGCAGATGACCTGGCCTGACTGACCCCTTGACCTCTGCCTTTAACCCCCAACACACACGGTCTGTTGAAAAGCAGTACCACTCACAAACTACATGGATATTGGTCCAAGATCCTGTCTTTATTTTAGCCCCCTAACAACTAGGACTAAGCCTTTATGAGTTTCATTTTTTTTATTGTTTTATTTGGGATTTGGAAAGGTTGGAATTAAATGGACTAGTTATTTTGGAGAAGGAAATGCATTTTCGTGGAATGATTGTTGGAATGAGAATGTATGAAATACATTGGGGGGAAAAGAAACTGGTTTGTTTGTGTTCATGGGAAAAGGGAAGTGGTATCAGATTCTGTGCTGAAATTAGCCTTGAGTTGGAAAATGTGCTTTATTTATTTTGCTGTTTGATCCAAACCCATAGATGGAATGAGCGATTAAAAAGTCAGTCCAGAATCACATTTTATTGTTATAAATTTCACATCTTAGAAAATATAGAGGATGTCAAAAAGATCTGTGGTAGAACAAATATTTGGCAATTCCATGTGGTGGAATACAAAGTAATCAGTGCACAGAATACTCAAATACTGCATTGCTGTGTTTCATTCACAACACATGGACAGATATAACAGGACTTGTGGCTCAAAGATTTTTTAAACATTTTCTTTAGCTTTCTATATAAAAAAAACAACAACTCAGAAATACAGTAGAAAGTATGAAATGAGGTATAAAACAAATTTACAAAAAAGTATATGGGGGGGGGGAGGGAAGTCACGGTTGGCGTTTGTAAAATTACTCTGTTAAGGGTTGGTGAAATCCTTGCTCTGTTCCGAGTGTCCTTCATTCGCCGCCTCCTAGAAGTCTACGACAGAAGGGTTCTCACAGGGGCAAGCACTTCAAGACTCAGCCGAAATAGCACTATAAAACGATCCTCTATCATTGGTCTACCTGCAACAGACAGGTCACAGGAAAGTGGACATCCTTGACAACTACATCACACTCGGCTATCATCAGTCACAGAAGAAACTTTACTATCCAAACGTGTTATTTTTTACCTCCGTAAATACCAGGGAGAATGAATGCACCCTCTCATTGAAGCCACCAAAGTTCAAGGCCGACTGCAGCCATTGTAAGCAGAAAACAGGAAAAATTGCAATCTTTGTGTAAAAAATATATAAATTCAAGGACATTCATGGTACCAATAATTGTGTCTAATACACCAGATGTATGTCCTTTAATTAATTATCAAAGAAATCGCACACAGGATAATTTTATAAGCATAATTTAGTTGCTAATGGCAGCCTGCAGTACCCCGGTCAGCCTTCAACTTGAGTTACTTATAGAGAGGGGCAGCACTGAGCTAGCTTGCAGCCTTTCCTGGACTAGCTCAAACTGCACTGTCTCCATGAGACGCAATCTTAACCAACTGCATTTGGCTTCAATGCGCTATTGAGTCTTCACATAGGAATGAATGGTACCACATGATCAATGGCTTTGTCCATTCATATAATGAAAGACTGATCTCATAGGGCTCTTGCCACTAGGTCTCTATGGCTTTGAAGTGCTTTGATGTCTTGGTGTCTTCACCTGGGTCTGAGGTACAGAGATTTGGCAGCAGTTGGTGCGGGTGTCCTGGCCAATGGACAGCTCCTTGTCAGGAAGCTGGTTTAGTCTCCAGGTAGAGTGTAGGCTTGATACCACTACTCGTTTCTACCATCATGGTAGTGATGGACAGCATTAGTTTCTACAGTTGCTTCTCTAAAGTTGACAGTAAAATTTGAATGCATGGGTCCTCTCGTTGTAGGAAGTTGGTATGGCTCTCTGTAAAAACTATGCATAGATTTTTTATCTTTTGGTTCTTATCCTTTATTTTCTGCCTTTTGTTTTGCCACTTTGTCCCTTTGCTTGAACAGATACTGAGTCAGGTCGAAGGTTTGTCAGTAGGTCCACGTTTGATGGAGGATGGTGGGGGCTTGGAGGAGCCTGGTGGGGGCTTGGAAGAGCCAGGTGGAGTCTTCTTAGAGCCAGGTGGGGGCTTTGTAGAGCCAGGTAGGGGCTTCTTAGAGTCAGCTGGCGGCCTCTCACAGAGAAAGCAGATTGACTGAAGGTGCTTTTCCTTAAGGGAACTATACAGTCACCTCTCATGGCAGACCTTGTGGATCTGCTGCCATGGGTTTTGGTTCTCTGTTTAACAACAGTACTAGGTGGACGGGGAGGAGCCAGGCCATTTAGGATCTTGAATACAAGACATGCATCTATGTTTTCATCTATATTTTTCGTAGCTGTCTATTTACCACTACAAACCGATTCTGGCACTAAGACCGCACTCAGTGAGCTGTATAAGGCCATAAGCAAACAGGAGAGCGCTCCTAGTGGCCAGGGACTTTAATGCAGGGAAACTTAAATCCGTTATACCTCATTTCTACCAGCATGAGTCGGGGGCTGGTTAGGCCTACTTTTATTATTACATATAATAATGTTCAATGTTCAAAATACACCAGAGCGCATACATTAGCCACAGACGATCAAATTCAACTAGCAATGGCTGTCAGTCCGGACTTGAATGGGAACTGCCATTTATGGATTATATTTCTATGGTTGGTCTGTTTTTACACATTTCTAAATAAAATCACGGGAAAATGTAGTTTGGAAAGTGAATGCCTACTGCTGAAAAAATAAGACTAATCTGTCTAGAACTAACAAAATAAAAAATGTCTCCCATTTTTTTATGAACAGCATCACTGATTTTCAAAGTAGCTCATGTTGAGAGGGGCTATTGCCAAGATGTGCTCATCGGCCATCACCGTGAGTAGTAGCCTATAGCTTCATCTTCATCATTAGGTGAGTCAGTTTGCAACAGGAAACTGTATTCAGTAGCCTACTTTAGCCGATATAACTGGGTGGTTCGAGCCCTGAATGCTGATTGGCTGTATATGAGACTAGACCACGGGTATGACAAAACATTTATATTTACTGTTCTAAATACATTTGAAACCAATTTATAATAGCAATAAGGTTCCTCGGGTTTGTGGTATATGGCCAATATACCACGACTAAGGGCTGTATTCAGGCACTCCGCGTTGCGTTACGTTCGTAACAACGGCTCTTAGCCGTGGTATATATATATATATATACCACAGAGCCGAGGAGCCTTATTGCTATTATAAATTGGTTTCAAATGTATTTAGAACAGTAAATATAAATGTTTTGTCATACCCGTGGTCTACAGACTCATACACTACGGCTTTGGTCAAATACCACACTAAAGTGACAAGCGTTTGTACCCTTTAAAAATACTTTAACATATAAAAAACACTGCATGAATACTTTATGGGATTAATTGACACACAAACATTATTTTGTTTAATGATTAATCAATTTGGGTAATTATTTCTATCTCGCCTAAACTTTCTCGTTCTGAACTTCTAACGTGAGATGGTTTCCTGACAATCACAAGAGCAGCTGCTCACCAATTTGAAGGCTCAAAGGCAGTAAAAACCCGCCAAAAAACATCCACTATTCGGGTGCCTGTTATCACCAGTAACGCTTGAACTGAATGAATCTATGCCTTAGTATAATTGTCATGCACCAGCAGAACCCAAACTATGAGCTCATTGCACACCATTGTTTGTAAACGATATAATTGTAAACAAACACTGTATAGCTTCCAAACATAGTTAAAACGATCATTTTGAGCTCACGGATTGACAGTGCTCGCATCCTTACAAAAAGACATTGCAGTTTTAAAACTGAAGTAAAAGTGCAGTAGCTGCAGTCGACTGTGGTATTTTGGATGCAGTGATTGCAGTATAACTGCAGTAATAATGCAGTAATAAGCCCCTCCTACAGTTTTACAACAGCGTACTGCAGTAATAATGCAGTAATAAGACAATCTTTTTTTGTAAGGGATCCACAGATAGGGCTGGTGTTGCCGCCACACCGGCAGTCATGAGTCATGACTGCAGTAAAATTCCACGTGACCGTTGAGTAACGGTAATCTCCTGCACTTTGGTAATACCCAACTAGCTAACTACCACCAGGTCACTAATGGTCTGGTACTCAGCACTCTACTGTCCCTCTAACCACTCTGACATCAATGCAAATACAATCGTAAATCACATCAAAACAGTATCCTGCTTTAAAAACTCACCTCACTATGATGATCAATTTGATGAAAGTTCAACACCATGGTCATTGTTGATGTTGTTTCAAAGCCTAACACAATGAAATGGACAGCACTTTCTAAGGTGATGATTCATTCCAAACCCTCATAAACATATTAGAGCTTATGCAAAAACGTAATAAAATGATGATTGTGCCTTATACAATACATAGCCTACCGCATATTACTCAGGCATAAAAACATACAACTGAATTAAGATGTCTTTGGTACATAACTGCCCCCTCTGTTACCCCATGTTCCACGGAGTTCACAGGGTTTAAGGGGTATATCAATCTCCCCAGGGTGAGAGTGACAAGTTGGGTCACTATCCACAAGGGGGCGCCCCTCCCCATAGGTGGCTTATTACTGGGATTCATTGCTGATTACTGTCTGCATTTCATTCTGTATACAGTTTATAATCTAGGTTTTAAATTGACACAGGACGGTAGCTATTACATACTGTAATTCTTTATCTTTGCCTTCTTTGGGTATTATTGAAATAGTAGCTTCCTTCCACAATGGGGGAGTAAGGCCCTCCTTCAAGGTCCAATTAGGGGATATAAGCAATGTGGTAAATGCCTCTGTAAAGGTTTTGTACCACTCTGATGGGAAGCCATCGCTCCCTGGAGATTTGTTGTAACTCACCACCTTTTCCTCTGTAATGGGTGGTGTGATCATCAGCATCATTCTGTGTGTTCCTGACAGATGGCAAATCTAGAGAATTGAGAAAGTCATTATATCCTCATCTGCTGCGGTGGTTGAGTATACAGGTCTCTGTGTCGATGGGTGCGTTTCATTTGTCTTGTTTGTGGATCTGCTATCTGCTGTTTGAGTATTTGTCTAGCTTGTAGTCTAGGACTGCACCCCATAGAATATTAGGATTCACCTCACCATTGTCATTTTCGTCTAAACATGTCCTTACTTCCTTTTTTTATTTGATCTACCGTTGCCTTGTTGTTCAAAATGTCCACATTTAATCTCCACACAGTATTTATTTTCCTAGAGTTTAGATGTATGGCCATAGAAATTATACTATGGTCTGATACATCAGATACCCCAATCCCACATTCTTTCACTCTATACCTATCTCCTCTGTTAATAAGAACATAATCTATCCTAGAATAGACTGAGTGAGAGACAGACTAATGTGTATAATCTCTTTCCAATGAGTGCCAGTTCTATCAATGAGGTGTGCATTTTATTTCTCTTAGTAAATTATGATTTAACACCACGTTCAGATCACCTGCACATATTCTGATGCTATCAAATGAATGTGTTAAAAAAGCATGTCACTCTCTGGAGGGGATAAACATTAACCAACGTTACGTCTTTATGTTCTATGTTCTCCGTTACCACCGTAAATCTCTTTGTCGTTCATTTCCTTAAAACTCTCAAAATCAACTGAGTTTGGAATAAGGACTCTTGTGTTTCTGTTTAAAAGAGCTGTAGAATAGTTCAGTTTTTCATGTTCCAATTGTGATAAATATGTTTCTTGGAGGAATATGTGCTTTCTCCTTTTTTATTTTTGCAATAACCTTACTTCTCTTAATAGGATTGTTCAAACCATTCACATTTAGGGACACCAACTTAATGTCATTAGTCATTTGTTACATTATTTTTGTACATCAAGATGATATTGGAGGGGCCTCCCGAGTGGCGCAGCGGGCTAAAGGCGTTACTACAGACCCGGGTTCATATCCCGGGCTGTGCCACAACCGGTCGTGGCCGGGAGGCCCATAGGACGACGCACAATTGGCCCAGCGTCATCTGGGTTAGGGGAAGGTTTGGCCGGTGGGCCTTTGCTTGGCTCATCACGTTCGAGCGACTCCTTGTGGCAGGCCGGGTGCCTGCGGGCTGACCCCGGATGCCAGTTGAACATCGTTTATTCCGACACATTGGTGCGGCTGGCTTCCGGGTTCAGCTGGCGGGTGTTAAGGAGCGTGGTTAGGCGGCTCATGTTTCGGAGGACGCATGACTCCACCTTGGCCTCTCCCGAGACAATGGGGTAAAAATAAATAAAGATGATATTGGAACCCTGGTAACAAATAACATTCAAACCCTGAACATCTGGGTGTAAAATCTCAATAAAATAACATGAAAAAAAATGGGTTGCCCACCCACTGTGTGGTTCGAGGAGAAGAATCTGGGCAATGTGGAGGCCCTTCTCTAGCAGAGTGGAGATAGTAAAATAATTCTCCCTCTACAAACTCTAGCTATGACCAGTTTTTCGAATTGCTTGGAAATGAATTTGTAACCCCTCCCAGACTCATGGGCATCAATAATCACTCCTTCCCGCACGCCTCCACATCAACACTCATTGTAGTTGTCCCTCACTGGTCTTGCTGTTGGGCCAGTCCCTCTCCTCCTGCCAGTACCTTGAATTCCTGATTCCTCATGTCCTGGAATGCCTCTGCCGCACTGCTGTAGACCCTCGGTTCGGACTACCAGTGGATTCTCATCTTTTCCATGGGGGATTGACAGCATATTCCTATTTCTTTAAGCATGCTCTTCAGTCCAGCATAGGATTTACGTCTCTGAATCATCTCATGAGCGTAATTGTGGTTGAATGACAGTATGCATGTCCCATGCTTAATATTCTTCTGTGAGGCTTTCCCCAAAATAATTTCTTTGGTGTTGTATTGAAAGAAGTTAAAAACAACGGATCTAGGGCGTAGCCTCACTGTAACGTTGTGTTTTACTGGAGCCTCACTGTAACGTTGTGTTTTACTGGAGCCTCACTGTAACGTTGTGTTTTACTGGAGCCTCACTGTAACGTTGTGTTTTACTGGAGCCTCACTGTAACGTTGTGTTTTACTGGAGCCTCACTGTAACGTTGTGTTTTACTGGAGCCTCACTGTAACGTTGTGTTTTACTGGAGCCTCACTGTAACGTTGTGTTTTACTGGAGCCTCACTGTAACGTTGTGTTTTACTGGAGCCTCACTGTAACGTTGTGTTTTACTGGAGCCTCACTGTAACGTTGTGTTTTACTGGAGCCTCACTGTAACGTTGTGTTTTACTGGAGCCTCACTGTAACGTTGTGTTTTCCTTCCTCTAACTCCTTCTTTATTTTCTTCTCAACTTCGTCCTTGAATGTAGTCAGGTTCCCTCTCATTTTGGTTCTAAGTTTGCAGATTTCTCTTCTAATATTAATCAGCATTTTCATTGCCGGATTCCTCTTCACCTCACTTTCGTCGTCGCCATCTTGCCTTGCTTGTGTATATCTTCATCTATTTCAGCTTTATCTGACTCTGTAACTCAAGTTTTAAACTTATTCTGACTTCTTGTTCTACTCCCCCACTCATTTACACCAAAGCTTTATATATTCACATTTTTCAAAGATGAATTTGGTGAAATTATTGAATTATTTACAACCGACCGGGAGCTTGTTTTCTACATGGCCATTCCGTTACTTGCCAACCAGGAAGACTCATGTGACCATCTTTTTGTCTGTTTTGCTAATCCAGCTCATGATAGGGAACTCTTTAAGCAGCATCTCCCACCGGATTGTGGAGGCTATCTCCCTGGCTTATAGCAGCAAGGGGCAAGAGTTACCAAAAGTATGTGCACACCTGCTTGTCGAAAATCTCATCCCAAAATAATCTGCATTAATATGGAGTTGGTCCCCCCTTTGCTGCAATAACAGACTCCACTCTTCTGGGAAGGCTTTCCACTAGATGTTGGAACATTGCTGCGGGGACTTGCTTCCATTCAACCACAAGAGCATTAGTGAGGTCGGGCACTGATGTTGGCCGATTAGGCCTGGCTTGCAGTCAGCGTTCCAAATCATCCCAAAGGTGTTCGATGGGGTTGAGGTCAGGGCTCTGTGCAGCCAAGATAAGTTATTCCACACCGATTTCGACAAACCATTTCTACATGGATCCCGTTTGGGGGATATTACCATGCTGAAACAGGAAAGGGCCTTCCCCAAACGGTTGCCACAAAGTTGGAAGCACAGAATCGTCTAGTATGTTATTGTATGCTGTAGTGTTAAGATTTCCCTTCACTGGAACTAAGGAGCCTGAACCATCAAAAACAGCTCCAGACCATTATTCCTCCTCCACCAAACTTTACAGTTGGCACTATGCATTCAGGCAGGTAGCGTTCTCCTGGCATCTGCCTAACCCAGATTAGTCCGTTGGACTACCAGGTGAATCGTGATTCATTACTCCAGAGAATGCGTCTCCACTGCTCCAGAGTCCAATGTCGGCGAGCTTTACACCACTCCAGCCGACACTTGGCATTGAACATTGGTGATCTTAGGCTTGTGTTCGGCTGCTCGGCCATGGAAACCCTTTTCATGAAGCTCCAGACGAACAGTTGTTGTGCTGACATTGTTTCCAGAGGCAGTTTAGAACTCTGTAGTAGTGTTGCAACCGAGGACAGACGGTTTTTATGCACTTCGCGCTTCCTCACTCGGCAGTCCCATTCTGGGAGCTTGTGTGGCCTACCACTTTGCGGTTGAGCCATTGTTACTCCTAGACGTTTCCACTTCAGCTCTAGCAGGGCAGAAATTTGACGAACTGACTTGTTGGAAAGGTGGCATCCTATGACGGTGCCACGTTGAAAGTCACTGAGCTCTTCAGTAAGGCCATTCTACTGCCAATGTTTGTCTATGGAGATTGCATAGCTGTGTGCTCGATTTTATACACCTGTCAGCAATGGTGTGGCTGAAATATCAGAATCCACTAATTTGAAGGGGTGTCTACATACTTTTGTATATATAGTGTATTTGTGCTCTGGTGAGTTGGGCCTCACCACACACCTTTTATTGCTTGGATGTCACTGCTCCCAGTATATCACAGCGTGCTTATGGCTGTGCAGTGGAAAGTCACTAGGCAGCGTGCCGTGTGTGCAATACCCAGACTGTCGCATCTGGCAGGGTCTGGTCTGTGTAGTCTGCCCTGGGCCGTTTCATTTAGTATCTGTTGGGGTCGGCTTGGGACGTGATTATTTTTCCCTATAGTATGTTGTACCGAAGTTGACTAACTGAAAGGGAACGTAACATTAAAACTATAACTACTGTTCCCTGAAGGAGGGAAACCAGGTACAACACCTGTTTGGCCCCGCACCGATCGTTCATGGGCTCAGGGAAGAGCAGTGAATCCGGAATTAATCACAAGCACGGCAAAGTGACTGGGAATATTGAAGAATATAAACAGTGTAATTATTCACTCTGCAAGGCGATCATACAAGCTAAACGTCAGTATAGAGATTAACACAGTGCCACCGGCGGACTGTGGGCTCTCCTTCTCCGTGGCCGACGTGAGTAAAACATTTAAATGTGTTAACCCTCGCAAGGCTGCTGGCCCAGATGGCATCCCTAGCCGCGTCCTCAGAGCATGCGCAGACCAGCTGGCTGGTGTGTTTACAGGCACATTCAATCTCTCCCTATCCCAGTCTGCTGTCCCCACATGCTTCAAGATGTCCACCATTGTCCCTGTACCTAAGAAAGCAAAGGTAACTGAACTAAATGACTAACAGCCCCGTAGCACTGACCTCTGTCATCATGAAGTGCTTTGAGAGACTAGTCAAGGATCATATCACCTCCACCTTACCTGCCACCCTAGACCCACTTCAATTTGCTTACCGCCCCAATAAATCCACAGATGATGCAATCACCATCACTCTGCACACTGCCCTATCCAATCTGGACAAGAGGAATGCCTATGTAAGAATGCTGTTCATTGACTATAGCTCAGCATTCAACACTATAGTACCCTCCAAGCTCATCATTAAGCTTGAGGCCCTGGGTCTGAACCTCGCCCTTTGCAACTGGGTCCTAGAATTCTTGACGGGCCGCCCCCAGGTGATCGCTGATCCTCAACACTAGGGCCCCACAAGGGTGCGTACTCAGCCCACTCCTGTACTCCCTGTTCACCCATGACTGCGTAGCCAAGCACGCCTCCAACTCAATCATCAAGTTTGCAGACGACACAACAGTAGTAGGCTTGATTACCAACAATGACGAGACAGCCTACAGGTAGTAGGTGAGGGTTCTGGGAATGTGGTGCCAGGAAAACACTCAACACTCTCACTCAACATAAAAAAAACAAAGGAGATGTTGGTGGACTTCAGGAAACAGCAGAAGGTGCACCCCCCTATCCACATCGACAGGACCGCAGTGGAGAAGGTGGAAAACTTCAAGTTCCTTTGCGTACACATCACTGATGATCTGAAATGGTCCACCCACACAGACAGTGTGGTGAAGAAGGCACAACAGAGCCTCTTCAACCTCAGAAGGCTGAAGAAATTTGACTTAACACCTAAAACCCTCACAAACTTTTACAGATGCAAAATTGAAAGCATCCTGTCAGGCTGTATCACCGCCTGGTACGGCAACTGCACCGCCCACAACCGCAAGGCTCTCCAGAGGGTGGTGTGGTCTGCCCATCGCATTACCAGGGGCAAACTACCCGCCCTCCAGGACACCAACAGCATCCGATGTCACTGGAAGGCCAAAAAGATCATCAAGGACATCAACCACCCGAACCACTACCTGTTCACCCCGCTATCATCCAGAAGGCGAGGTCAGTACAGGTGCATCAAAGCTGGGACAGAGAGACTGAACAACAGCTTCTATCTCAAGGTCATCAGACAGCTAAACAGCCATTAATAGCACATTAGAGGCTGCTGCCTATAGACACAGACTAGAAATCACTGGTCACTGTAAGGTATGGAACACTAGTCACTTTAATAATGTTTATAATGTTTACATATCTGGCACCACTCATCTCATATGTATATGCTGTATTCTATACTATCCTTCAGTATCACAGTCATGTAATAATGTTTACATATCTTGCGTTCCCCATCTCATATGTATATACTGTATTCAATACTCTTCTACTGTATCTTAGTCCATGCCGCTAGTCCTTATGTATAAAGGCCTAATTCATTCTTACTGTTAGATATACTGCACTGTCGGAACTAGAAGCACAAGCATTTCACGACACCCGACTGCTTGACATGTGTATGTGACCAATAAAATTTGATTTGATTTGATGATTTTCATTGGCCTTGTCAGGCGTGATTGTAGATCCTTCGAAGTCGTGAGAGTGTGACTCCCCATAGTATGTTGTGCCTCGTTTCCCTCCTCCAGGGAACAGTATTTATGGTCATAACGTTACGTTTTACACAAGCACCCCATACAACCCCTATTTACTATTTTGGCCCTTGTGTGGAGCTGGATCCCCTGATCACATTCTAAAAAGCACAGTTTTCCATAACACCAGGCTTTTTCAGTTAAAACCAGTAACCTGTTATGTTCTTAAGGGGAAAGCGTTTTGAAAGGGAAAATTAAAAGGAGTGTAACCAGGGTCGTGTTCAGTAGGGCAAACCATGTAGTCCTTCCCTGTTTCTGTCAGTTTTCTTTGTCTGTTACAATAAACATCCTGTTTGTTGAGAAGAATCCCAAAATAAAAATGTTATTGTCTTACCCAAACCATTTTAATTGAATAAGACCATTTGTATTAATATGGGTTTTATATTTCCATTAAAATGCTTTCTATGGAGTTTCTGCGAATCCAAATAAAATAACGTCATGATTTATATGATCCATTTTGTTTCTCATTAGCCTGACAGTTTTATTTGTCTCTTTCAATAATGTGCATTATTCACCATGGTAAGTGCCTTTAGTTCGAATTACAGTGAAAGGGATGAGGGTAAATGTCCTGAATGAGTGTTCAGCCGCGTGTTGAATGCCAATCTGACCGGTTCACTCACACAAGAAATAATGAATAGGAATCACTATACATCAGGCCGTAGATGATTGATCCCATCAAGGTACTTCAGGAGATGTGTTTAAACTGAATTCATTTTAGTCAGACATCCTGTTGGCACATGAAATTGGTGTCAGTGGTGTCAATTTTTGTATTTTTATATATTCTGAAGGGTTTTGTGTATTTATTGAGGTAGGACAATGAAGAGGAGACAGGAAAGGTGGAGATATTCCAACCCATGCCAACTCTGGTAGCCTAGGCAGCTTTAATTATCCACTAAAACCACACAGGCCACATTTAACCTAATTTATCAATTACATCCAAGCTAAATCAAGATCTAGGGATTTGAATGTGTTTGACTAAATTTGACTACACTGTATTGTCTATCACAGTAAATCCTGAAATTAAGATTTTCTCTGACATCCCCATTGTGTCGGCTTCATATTTCACAACATAATCACCTCTGAGACCCAGAGGAATTCAAGATAAATGTGAATTGTATCAGTACTAGCAAGGAATGACTTCAAATTCATGACAAAAAAAACCCACACATTGACAGGTTGTTTGTGTCGAGTCGAGAGACAGACAGACAGACGGATGGGGAAGCAGGTGGGGAGGATGGAGAAGAAGACATTATCCATGTTACTAATCATAGGAAGATCCAATAACTGAAGACATTATCCATGTTACTAATTATAGAGGGATCCAATAACTGAAGACATTATCCATGTTACTAATCATAGGAAGATCCAATAACTGAAGACATTATCCATGTTACTAATTATAGAGGGATCCAATAACTGAAGACATTATCCATGTTACCAATCATAGGGATATCCAATAACTGAAGACATTATCCATGTTACTAATTATAGAGGGATCCAATAACTGAAGACATTATCCATGTTACTAATCATAGGAAGATCCAATAACTGAAGACATTATCCATGTTACTAATTATAGAGGGATCCAATAACTGAAGACATTATCCATGTTACCAATCATAGGGATATCCAATAACTGAAGACATTATCCATGTTACTAATCATAGGAAGATCCAATAACTGTCACAACCCTGACACCTCGCCAAGGAGACAATACATTTTAATCTAAGACATACAGTTGAAGTCGGAAGTTTACATACACCTTAGCCAAATACATTTAAACTAAAATGTTATCCTAGTAAAAATTCCATGTCTTAGGTCAGTTAGGATCACCACTTTATTTTAAGAACGTGAAATGTCAGAATAATAGTAGAGAGAATGATTTTATTTCAGCTTTTATTTCTTTCATCACATTCCCAGTGGGTCAGAAGTTTACATACACTCAATTAGTATTTGGTAGCATTGCCTTTAAATTGCTTAACTTGGGTCAAACGTTTCGGGTAGCCTTCCACAAGCTTCCCACAATAGGTTTTGGCCCCTTCCTTACTTTTGTACCTGTTTCCTCCAGCATCTTCACAAGGTCCTTTGCTGTTCTGAGATTGATTTGCACTTGTCGCACCAAAGTACGTTCATCTCTAGGAGACAGAACGCGTCTCCTTCCTGAGCGGTATTGCGGCTGCGTGGTCCCATGGTGTTTATACTTGCGTACTATTGTTTGTACAGATGAACGTGGTACCTTCAGGTGTTTGGAAATTTCTCCCAAGGATGAACCATACTTGTGGAGGTCTACCATTTTTTTTCTGAGGTCTTGGCAGATTTCTTTAGATTTTCCCATGATGTCGAGCAAAGAGGCACTGAGTTTGAAGGTAGACCTTGAAATACATCCACAGGTACACCTCCAATTGACTCAAATGATGTTAATTAGCCTATCAGAAGCTTCTAAAGCCATGAAATAATTTTCTGGAATTTTCCAAGCTGTTTAAAGGCACAGTCAACTTAGTGTATGTAAACTTCTGACCCACTGGAATTGTGATATAGTGAATTATAAATTAAATAATCTGTCTGTAAACAATTGTTGGAAGAATTACTTGTCATGCACAAAGTAGATGTCCTAACTGAGAACTTCCAAAACATATGGAAAATGTTAAAATGCTTTGAATAAGACTAACCCACATAACCATGGCATTAATCTCAATCAGCTCCAACTGTGCTCGAGTGTGCCACTTCTGAACAACATCTTTCTATTGGAGGAGGGGTTGTGTCGCAATGTCGGTGACGTCACTGCATTACTTCGCTCAAACAGCTCATTCGGAAGAGGAACCCATGGCTCACTGACACAGAATATCTGCGTTAACATTACCAAAGACAAACAAAGGCCGGCAAAACATAGCCCCCTAAATTACACATGGCCTGGTCCAGTGTTTTTGGTCATTCTTTACTCTGGACAGGAAATAATATAGAAGGAGGGCAAAGTTTGCCTATATTTTGTGAGTCAAGACTTCGCCAGAGTTGTAATTTGTGTGAAGAAAAGGCAGAGAGAGAAAGCGCGCGGCTCCATCCCCTATCATCTTGTCGCATCACAAGCTCCGGAACACAGCAAAGCACTTTCTTTCTCAAGAGGAACAGAAGTTGTTCTACTTCACTTTGCGCTTTTTATTTTTAAAGTGCTGAAACAAAAGCACTGTCTTATTCTCAGGAACAGTGAATCCTCTTGTAATCTCACCCAATCAGCACTGAAGTCTTGGACGGAGGCAAAACTCTTCCTATGGCAAACGACACAGAGAAGGACCCATGTCACAGCAACCTGCACATCGACAAGGGGAACCCGCGCATCAGCGCGATAATGTTCTCCGCCGGAGTGATAGGAAACTTGGCCGCTTTGATCCTTCTGGAGATCCGCCGCAGGAAGGACAAGAACCGGCAGCGACTTTCGCTCTTCCACGTGCTGGTCACCACGCTGGTCGTCACTGACTTGATGGGCACCTGTCTGGTCAGCCCTTTCGTCCTGGCAGCCTACTCCTTTAACACCACCATTATTGCTATGATTGACACTAACCCTCCCGCAATGTGTGAGTATTTTGGATTCTGTATGACTTTTTTCAGCTTGGCCACATTATCTGTCCTCTTCGCCATGGCGCTTGAGCGATGCCTCTCAATTGGGTGTCCCTACTTCTACGGGCGGTACGTCACCAAACGTTGTGGATACATCACCATTCCATTCATCTACTTAGTTTGCGGGGTGTTTTGCCTCATGCCCTTCTTGGGTTTCGGGGACTACGTGCAGTATTGCCCGGGGACGTGGTGCTTCATTGACATGAATCCGTTAATGCCGGAAGACCGAGTTTATCCAGTCCTTTACGCAACCGTCATGCTCTTCCTAGTCCTCTCTATAGCGGCTTGTAACGCCTTTGTCGTTTACCACCTGGTGTTGATGTACTATAGGCGCAAACTAAACGGGGGGTCCGTGACGACTCGGAGTAAGAAGGACCGGAGAGTCCTCTCCATGGCCGAAGAGGTCGAGCATCTTATAGTACTGGTGTTCATGACGGTGATATTCGTGATTTGCTCTCTTCCTCTGGTGGTAAGTTAAACAATTGTTTTTCTAAAAGTTGTACTGTTTGTCTGTTTGCCTCCGGTGTTCCCTTAATTAACTGACACTGATATTTTTTGCACAATTGAATCAAGTAACATTTTTTTTCTCAATTGATAGGCAGTAGGTTCCTTTTAAAAAGGTTCCTCAAATAACCTTCTAGGGTTTTAAAGTTCTTATAGCATGTACAGTTGAAGTCGGAAGTTTACATACACTTAGGTTGAAGTCATTAAAACTCATTTTTCAACCACTCCACAGATTTCACGTAATAATCTAAATATGAAATCAATAAATGTAGTACTCGGGATGCAAACCTGCCATTGTTCAGTGATATTCATCACTTTGATCTCAAAATAGGTCATCCATCTGAATTGTGTATTTGGGGGTCGAACGAAAAGTGCGCAGACGCAGTGTATCACAGTGTATCGCAGTGTATCACCCATTGAGCTATAAAAGAGTGGCCCGATAATACGGTTGCCAAGGGTCGGAAACTTTCCGGAAAATTTCCGGAAATTCCCGGACATTTTCCATGGGAAGTTAAGCCCTGGAATTTGGGGAATTTTGATTAAATTCATTTAAAAAAGTTAGCTTACAACAGTGAACCTTTTTTGTGGGATACTCATAAGTCAAGTCTAGGTCTTGTGGCATATGGTGGTTAAACTATCCCCAATTCAATGGAATTGCAACCCTCTGCATGCACAGTGCATTCTTCCATCACATGTACAGCTGATTCTCAAGATCTTGCACATTAATGAGATGATATTGAGCCCACACTACTACACTGTCTGAGCCAAGGACTACATGCTTTCTGGTAAGTTTAGATTACAATACTGGGTGGGGTGAATATATTTTATATGACACACATGATGTTTTGTTAAATAGTAAAGAGTAGACTACAGCAAAGTGTGTTTAAATCATTTATAATTTGTTAACAATTTCTGCTATTTAGTTTTTGCTACCATGTGGGTTTTAGCTTGCTTGAGCCTGCTAACTGAGGAGTGTTAATTCACCTGTTTCCATACATGCTTCATTTTAAAACATTTATCTTACAAATAATGTCTTCAAGCCACCTGATGGAAGGGGACTGTGGATCTGAGGCTCTTTCCCCTGTTGCCTCCATCATCCTCCAAATCCCACCAACATCAGCTGCCTCAGAGCGCAACTGGTCCTTGTTTGGGAACACACACACCAAAGAACGGAACAGGCTGACCAATACAAGGTTTGAAAAATTGGTGGCCATCCGGGCAAATTTGAGGCTTTTTGAGCCTGACTACGAGCAGAAAGAAGACGTGGAAGCCTGAGAAGAAGACAACCAAAGATTTTGTTTCTACAGATGTATGTTAAAAAACGTTTTTGGGAGATGCGATGGATTATTGGGGATTATTCAATATTCCCTTTATTTTGTTGTTCAGTGAAGAGTCAACTCATTTAATTAAAGTTCAATTCGTAACTTGTTTTTTTTTTTTTTTCTATTGGAAGGATTTAATAATTTGCAATTATGTCTACTTATAAGGTAAAATGTTTATGTTTCTGTCTCCATATGATATGGTAAATATATCCAATGCAAAAAACATTACATTTAAATGGTATTAATATTAATTTGTATATATTTCCATTAATTCCCGTTAATTCCCACGGAAAGTTTCCACCTCTGAATATTCCCCAAAAGTGCAACCCTAACCACAATTAGTATGTCAAATCATCTCCATATGTTGGAGCTTTATTTCTCCCGAACTCAAACAAACACACTTGTCATTGATAGACGTATGGCCTCGATACCTTTTCTGGCACGTTATGAAGATCAATACACACATACAGCTTAACAGATGTTGGATCTAAATTTGAGCCAGTTTGCTAAGGCAGGAAAATAATTCTGCAGCAACAGGAAAAACAAAATGTGCACCCAGTGGACCGAGTTTGGGAAACCCTGCCATACAGTATATCACCATTTATTGAGTTACCTTGAAAACATGGTAATTAGCCCTAATTGCTTAAATGGTTCAATTAAGTGAAGACTGAACCCTCCTCCCTCTTAATTTATGTCAGATTAGACTATGTCATTCCCTGAGGGTAGAATGCCAGCTGGGTCGTTCCACGAAATCGGTCCCTTTTGCGTCCCTTTGATATTCTAAGTAGAAATTTTGCACCGATATTGATTTTTAAAACCCTGTTATAGTAAATGAAGTGCCCTTTTAATAACAGACCACATGGAAAATGAAATACATATTGTTATATCAATAAAGACTTGCTAAAGTATCCCTATCTCTGACTTCTAGGAAGATTTTAACCCACTTAACCCTAAAATTGCTTCAAGTTATCACCGTCATTGTAAAGCCCTAGTTTGTCGCTTCGACAAAGTAATTAATGAAGATTTTATTTATTTCACGTGATTAGTGCCTAATTTTAAAGGGGAAAAATACAACCTGTCACACCCTGATCACCTGTCATGGTGATTGTCTCCACCCCCCTCCAGGTGTCACCCATCTTCCCCATTATCCCCAGTGTATTTTTCCCTGTGTCCTCTGTTGTCTGTTACCAGTTGGCAATTACTGACCTCTGCTTGTCCCGACCCTGTGCCTGCCTGCCATCCTGTACCTTTGCCCCGTCTATCTGGATTACTGACCTGCCTGCCCCTGACCAGTCTTTTGCCTGCCCCTGTTGGTTTAATAAACTGCTGTTATTCCGACGTTGTCTGCGACTGGGTCTTACCTGTAATGTTGATAGTACGAACTGGCCATGACTGACCCCGCAGACCTGGACCAGCTGCGCAACGCCATCTCCTACCAAGGAGCCTCCATTGGTAGGCACAAGGAATTGCTTCGGGCCTTATGGTTGGTGTCCAGACGTTGGCTGAGCGCCATGAGCGGGCGTTGGACATGCTGCTGAAGCAATGCCGTGGGTTGTCTGGGAGGCAGCCTGTCACGGTGGTAGCCGCGGTCGGGCGTTTTTAGCTCAGTGTGCCCTCATTTTTGAGCTTCAGCCCTCCTCCTGCCCCTCGAAGTGCTCCAAGACAGCCTACCTCATCACACTGATGTCCGGGAGGGCTCTCACCTGGGCTACCGCTGTATAGGAACAACAGCCGGCCATATGTAGGAGTCTGGAGGGGTTAGTGGGAGAAGTGAGGAAGGTTTTCGATGCCCTGTTCTCTGGGAGAGAAGCTGCCCGGACTCTCGCTGTGTGGCCGATTTTATGCGGTGGATTTCCACATGTTAGCAGCGGAGAGTGGCTGGAACCAGGAAGCACTATTTTGACATGTTCCTGCACGGCGTCTCGGAGGAGGTCAAGGATGAGCTTGCCGCTCGGGAGTTACCCTCGAATCTTGACTCCCTCATCGTCTTGACCATCCGCATAGATGGGCGATTATGGGAACGACAGAGGGAGAGGAAATCCGAATTCACTCACACATCTAGGGATTCCACCTTGCCTCCGAGTCATCCCGGAAGTCCCAGATGGCCCTGTGGCCGAGAGAACCCGAGGCTTCCCGAGCTTCCCCGAGAGTCGCCGAAGACGAACGAGTCGCCGCTTTCCGAGCCTATGCAACAAGGCAGAGCTGGGTTGTCGCCAGTGGAACGACAACACCGGATCAACATAAAGAGTTGCCTGTATTGCGGGACTCTTGGCCATTTTGTGTTCTCTTGTGACGTCTTCCTGGGGGCTTGGAAGTTGCTCCGGACCTCTCCGCCATTCCCGCGGAGTACCAGGACCTCCGGGAGGTGTTCAGCAAGTCCCGGTCCACTTCACTTCCGCCGCACCATCCCTATGACAGCGGGATTGACCTTCTCCCTAGCACCAGTTTACAAACACTTAGGTTGAAGTCAATAAAACTCATTTTTCAACCACTCCACAGATTTCATGTTAACAAACTATAGTTTTGGCAAGTCGGTTAGGACATCTACTTTGTGTATGACAGAAGTAATTCTTCCAACAATTGTTTACAGACAGATTTTTTCTTAGGAAAATCTAAAGAAATCTGCCTCAGAAAAAAAATTATAGACCTCTACAAGTCTGGTTCATCCTTGGGAGCAATTTCCAAACTTTCATCTGTACAAACAATAGTACTCAAGTATAAACACCATGGGACCACGCAGCCGTCATACCACTCAGGAAGGAGATGCGTTCTGTCTCCTAGATATGAACGTACATTCCGCTCTCCCCAAGACCACGTGCTCCAGGTCCGACAGGTTCTCCCTTCCTGGGCTACATCATGTGGTTGATTGGCCTCAGCCCACGTCCAGGGTCCAGCTGCAACGCTTCCTGGGGTTTGCCAACTTTTATTGTCGCTTTATCCGAGGTTACAGCACCCTGGCCTCCCTGTCTGCACTCACCTCCACCAAGGTTCCGTTCACCTGGTCCCGGGCTGCTGACCGGGCGTTCCGGGACCTCAAGCACCGCTTCACCACTGATGCTATCCTGGTTAATCCTGACCCTTCCCGTCAATTCGTGGTGGAGGCCGATGCTTCGGATGTCAGATTGGGGGCTGTCCTGTCCCAACGTTCTGTATCCCTGCGCCTTCTAATCCCACCGCCTCAACGCCACGGAGAGGAACTACGATGTGGGGAATTGGGAGCTCCTTGCGGTGAAGATGGCGTTGGAAGAATGGAGACACTGGCTAGAAGGGGCGAAACATTAGTTCATTGTGTGGACCGACCACAAAAACTAGAGGAAGACAACGTCTAGAGTATCTCTGCACCACCAAGCGCCTCAACTCCAGGCAAGCGAGATGGGCCCTGCTGTTTACCCAGTTCAACTTTTCCCTCTCCTACTGGCCTGGGTCAAAGAACGTCAAGCCGGATGCAGTGTCTCACCGCTATAGCCCCACGGTTACCACCCCGGAGCCCGAGACCATCCTTCCCACCTCATGCCTGGTGTATCGGGAAACAGGTCCGGGGGGCGCAGCGGTCCCAGCGTGAACCCTCTCCCTGCCACCCGGGCTCCCTTCGGACCCTGGCCTTTGTGCGACAATGCTTTTGTTGGCCTACTATGGTTCCGGATGTTGCCGCGTTTGTCACCGCCTGTACGGTATGTGCACAGAACAAGACTTCTCAGCAAGCTCCTGCTGGTCTTCTGCAACCACTGCGTGTCCCTCACCGCCCCTGCTCCCATATATCCCTGGATTTCATCACAGGTCTTCCCCCGTCTGAGGGCAACACTGCCATCCTGACTGTGGTCCACCGGTTTTCCAAAGCCACCCACTTCATTCCTCTCCAACCCTGTTACAGGCTTGAATTGTTTTAATAATTAAAAAAATGTAGCTTCCATTCCCCCTGTCGCAAGGGGATTTATGGCTGATTTAAGACAATCATCAACCCAGTTATGTTCAACCCTGTTACTTTATTTGGCACTTAATTGGCACTTACTATAGTATTTAATTGGCACTCTAACCACTAGGCTACCTGCCGCCAAAATGCTACCCACCAGTGCTGCTTCGCTCTGAAAAAGTCCCTCTCAAAACCTAAACACTTTTGTAAAAAAATGTAGACTTTGTACCTTTTTATTTGTGGTGTTTTTGTACCTTTTTTATTTGTGGTGTTTTTGTACCTTTTTATTTGTGGTGTTTTTGTACCTTTTTTATTTGTGGTGTTTTTGTACCTTTTTTATTTGTGGTGTTTTTGTACCTTTTTATTTGTGGTGTTTTTGTACCTTTTTTATTTGTGGTGTTTTTGTACCTTTTTTATTTGTGGTGTTTTTGTACCTTTTTATTTGTGGTGTTTTTGTACCTTTTTATTTGTGGTGTTTTTGTAACTTTTTATTTGTGGTGTTTTTGTAACTTTTTATTTGTGGTGTTTTTGTACCTTTTTTATTTGTGGTGTTTTTGTACCTTTTTATTTGTGGTGTTTTTGTACCTTTTTTATTTGTGGTGTTTTTGTACCTTTTTATTTGTGGTGTTTTTGTACCTTTTTTATTTGTGGTGTTTTTGTACCTTTTTTATTAGTGGTGTTTCCAAAATATATACTGCTTACTAAAACGACATACTGTGTACTAATCGTCCCACATACTATGCAGCCAATTCTGCTAGATTAAAACCCTAAATGAGTATGACATCCTGACATTTAAAGCATGCTACATTTTCTAAATATAAAACGTTCTATTTTGGGTACTATTTAGAACGTAAGTATGGGTATTCGAACACGGCCAATGTCTTATTATAAGGCTATAATGGTCATACATTATTACAAGTTAATGCATTTTAACTGTATCATAATGCATTATACCTATGAATGCACAACCACCCATGAAGATACTATCTAGAAAAATGTTATTGTTCTGAGTCATGTGCTTCTCTTCAATCAGAGCTTCATCAGAGTTGTATAGAGGCAGTCCAGAGATCTAACAGCCACCCCCCCTTCATATGATAAAGATGCATTGATTGATAAGGCTCGCTACCAAGAAATGCTCTACCGCTAAATTGTACAAAGCAAAAACAGCCCTAGACACAAACACATGAATGCTCCCACCCACCGTCCGTATATTACGCCGAACATCATCCTACTATCGTCGACTTCCCCCACCTTATTAGGCCAAACTTAGGATCCCACATAGAAGTATGCTTGTTAACCACGCAACTTGTATTGTGACTCTTATTGACAACAACCAATATGTCGAAGGTGGTAAAAGGGGATAAATGAGGATCTTGTGCTTTTTTAAAACAAATTTCCCATGTTGTCTCTCTTATCACTCAGAGGTAGTCTTATAGGCAATATAGGGCACTCTAGCTATGGTAATGCAGACAGTAAGACCCACCTGTGGGATTGGCGCCTGCTGTCGATGAAACCGGATCCTGCCTGTGTGCACTGTTCACTCGACTTTCCCTCTACTGTGGCCTCAGGCACCGATTTCAAATTATGAATAATTAAACAGCATTCCGCTGTTGCAATAAGACGGAGAATACAGCATTCTGCATGTCTCCTCAATATCTGTCCAGAGTGTTCTCTAACTAAGCAATAAGCATACACATTAAACAAGTTTGTTCCAGTTTGAGGGCACAGAACATAATTAGTCAAGAATTTAAAGGAGCTCTCTGAAATATTTGTATTTAGTAGATTAAACACTGGGGGTAAGGTGGTGTTCCCTATCCGCCTGATTCTTGGCAAACAAAATGGCAGCTCGATTGGTGGGAGGAAGGGAAATACCAAAATGACATGTAGGCTATTTCTCAATGATCTTTGCTCATGTCCTTACTCAAAACGCATTGGATGAGAAGGTCAGACAGGAGGAACCATGGATGTTCTTCTCCAATGTGTTCAGAGGGGGCATGGAGAAAGGACACAAGGGAAGACTATTGAGAGAAAGTCTTAAAGAATCAAGTTCAACATCTGGATGTGCTTATAAAGCAATTACTCCATTTGCGTTAAAATGCATACTGATATCATAAACACGAAATAACTCTCTCAACAACCCTAGTGTCAACAATTCACACAGAAGAGTTCAGCTCATTATGGTTGCCTAAGGTCTAAGGTTCTGTACAGGCATGGCTGTGGTGTGTTTTTCCACTCCTCGGTGTGGTTCACACAGCTAGTTCCATTCACAGGATGTTGCAGTGATGATGGTTGTTTCAGGAAATTGCCCCGAAAAGTGTCTAGAGTACTTTCACTTTAATTGAAGACAGCATTCTTGAGTCACACTGGGAAACCCCAGCAATACACACAGCGTAGCCGTGTATAGTGTGTGTGTGTGTGTGTGTGTGCATCTCCACTGTCTTACAAGAGTAATAAAAACCTGAGATGGTCACATTTTCCCATCATTATTGTTGAATTACTTGAGAGGGAAATTGAAGTAATTTTCTCAAAAAATAGTTGACTTTATTTGACTTTAATTTAGAAAATAACAACTGTTCTTAAGTATCTAGCGATGTGGAATAGCTACAGAGCCTTCAGAAAGTATTCATACCCCTTGACTTGATCCACATTTTGTTGTTACAGCCTGAATTCAAAATGGATGACATTATTCTTTTTAAATTCTTCAAGCTCTGTGAAGTTGGTTGTTGATCATTGCTACTGTAGACAGCCATTTTCCTGCCATACATTTTCAAGCCGATTTTAAGTCAAAACTGTAACTTGGCCATTCAGACACATTCAATGTTGTCTTAGTAAGCAACTCCAGTGTCTATGTGGTCTTGTGTTTTAGGTTATTGTCCTGCTGAAAGGTGAATTTGTCTCCCAGTGTCTGTTGGAAAGCAGATTGAACCAGGTTTTCCTCTAGGATTCTGCCTTTAGGACATAAAATGTATTTCTTGCAGATTTTTTTCATTGCCTTCTTGCAAACAGGATGAATGTTTTGGAATATGTTTTATTCTGTACAGGTTTCCTTTTTTTCACTCTGTCTTTTAGGTTAGTATTGTGGAGTAACTACAATGATGTTGATCCATCCTCAGTTTTCTCCTCACAGACATTAAACTCTAACTGTTTTAAAGTCACCATTGTCCTCATGGTGAAATCCCTGAGCGGTTTCCTTCCTCTTCAGCAACTGAGTTAGGAAGGACGCCTGTATCTTTGTAGTGACTGGGTGTATTGATACATCATCCAAAGTGTAACAACCATGCTTCACCATGCTCAAATGGTTATTCATTTGTTTTTTTTGTAAGATTTGATTTGATCTTTTATAAACAATACAAAACATACACACACAAACAACAACATCATACAAACATCAACTACATCCTGCCTGCCCAGACCCACTAGCACACGCATCCATCATTTACTGCCACATGGCCTGAAACTGCACCATTTTGTTTCTCTCCGTAGCCCTCGTACTTTCAATATTTAAATAAATCATTTGATTTTACAAATGTTTAATATATGTTGAGTGATGAGAAGAGAATCGTTAGTTATGCTCAAACTTTCCCTCCATCTTGTGCCAACATCAGTTCTTTTTAAGTCCTGGTTCCAATAGTTAATATTTTTTCCTAAGAGATTGTCAGTTGGATATGCAACGTTTTATATATCTTCCACATCATTTTCTAACTCAAATAAGATTCCCTCAAGGTTGCTGTGATGTACAAATAAGTTTAAATAGACTTTTTCAATTGCATGTATTTGAAACTATATTGTTATTCACGTCGGCACCAACAATGTTAGAATGAAACAGTCACAGATCACCAAGCGCAACTTAGCTTCAGTGTGTAAATTAGCTAGAAAGATGTGTCGGCATAAGTAATTGTCTCTGGCCCCCTCCCAGTTAGGGGGAGTGATGAGCTCTACAGCAGTCTCACAACTGCTGAGGAGTGACGGACTCCATCCTAGCTGGAGGGGTGCTCTCATTTTATCTATGAACATAGACGAGGCTCTAATTCCGCTAGCTCCAAAATGAGAGAGGGTGCAGGCCAGGTCTATTTGACTTTTGGCAGAATGGAAGAACCAAGATGTTTGCGAGAGCTTGGAGAATCCGCTGTTAAGCCTTGCTAGTGATTGATGGTGACAGCATGCTGAGACGGTTGGTGGCAGTGGTGGGATCACACACTTTGTTTTAAAGATAATGTTTGGGGTATTTTCATTTTATTCAGACAGAGATAGTAGGAAATTAGTGGGTAAACAGATAATGGGAGATGCATAATAGTGGTGAGACTGGGATTAGTACCCACACTGGGATTACTACCCACACTGGGATTACTACCCACACTGGGATTACTACCCACACTGGGATTAGTACCCACACTGGGATTACTACCCACACTGGGATTACTACCCACACTGGGATTAGTACCCACACTGGGATTACTACCCACACTGGGATTACTACCCACACTGGGGTGGGGAATATGTGCTGCAGGCGTTGGTGTTACCCACTACACCTGTACTTGGACAGTTGCTGGCAGCGGTGGGATTCCGCAGTAAGCCATTTGATCAGGACTTGTTATTCAGTGTCTTCTTTTCCTCTCTTGTCTCTTAGATCCGTGTTTACATTAACTCCACGGGCCAGCGGAAGGAGAGCCACAATATGGACCTCATCGCCCTCCTCTTTCTCTCCACCAACTCCATCGTGGACCCCTGGGTGTTCATCTTCCTCAGCCCATCAGTGCTACGCTTCTTCTGGGGAGCCCTTTGCAAGTCGCCCCTCCTGCGGTCCAAGGAGTCCTTCTTCGAGTCCTCCCTGGGGAAGCAGACGCACACCTGTGCCGTCTCCAAGTTCACCCACCCCCCGATGTCCACCCAGATGGTTTGACCTGCAGATGTATTGGACCTAATTGGGGCCTTGTATGTTGTCTCTGAAGGGAGAAGCCTCTCAGAATAGTGCCGCCTGCCTAGTGGTTTGGTTCTATGGCAGGGATGTGGGGTGTGTGTAGCTACTTATGGACAACTTCTGGACAAGCAGAGCGGCAACCTACACATTCCTGTAAATGTAGGCTGCTGCTTGCTTGTTTTGGAACAAGCTCTGAGGCTCATATTGGAAGCCTCCGAAGGCCAGCAACAGACGTTTGACGGACAGTTAGACTCTAACTCTGGGTAGAATGGGGTTGCAGTTCGGGTCACGTTCTTAAAAGCACTACCCGTTATTTGTTTTTACAACCTGGACTCTCAAACCAGAGGCCACTACAAGGACGGCAAACCAGGATTCACATCACTCAAGAGACTATATCAGATAAGGACGGTTTATTCTATATGAGTTGATCATGCTCCAGATGCATGCGTTGTTGGTGCCGTGCCCTGTTAGCACACCCTGGGACTCCCAGGGAAGTTTACATGACTTTGTTCTATTGAGATGTTCTTTCAGCTATCAAATGGCATCCTTGTGGTTTTGGGAATTGAACAGTCAGAGACATCCATGTAATCCAAGCAAGATTCACACACACCAGACCTAGGTTCAAATACTATTTAGGATATTTAAATTACTTTCAAAGACATTTGGATGTAAGTATTTATATTCGAAAACACAAGTAGTTTAATATTGGAATGTATTTGGAAATACACTTGGAAAGTGTTTGCATGTATTTGGTAAAAATGTATACAAATATTTAAATAATACCATACATTTCAACTAGGTCTGTTTGGTATTTGAAATAATGTATTTGGAAATAAGTATTTGGAAATACACACATATATTTATTAGTACTGTATTTCAGTTAAAAATACTCAAATACGGTACACAGAAAATAACAAATACTGTAATCAAATACACATCTATTTGAACTCAAACGGTCAAAGGGCAAGAGCTGTGGTTATGTCATGATAATCGTGCTATGAGAGGAGGTTTCGTCTGAACACTTATGGGGTTCCTTTGTGTTAAAGGGAGTATTGAGTATTTATTATGTGTCCCAGACCTCAGATCTCATTGATGTGTTAGTGTACCTGGTGACAATGTGTTCATAAATGTTCAGTGCACAGTTGTAAATGTGTGTGTGTGTGTGCGTCAGTAATCCAACCAACCTTTTTATGCGAATAAATACGTCGTAAAAAAAATGTCACGACAGGCCTGATGGAAAAAGCTAATTTGTTGGGAAACATTCCAAATGTCGACAAAACAGACAATGTGGGATCTTTTTGTGGTGGAAACACTTTTTTCATTTCCAATACATATCGAGGGTGATCAATGACATGATGATCAATACTTGGTTGCCGTTTGACAAATAAAAATAATCTTGCTATTTTGTCCATAATAATATCATCATGTAGGCTATACCCACACTGTATCTGCGAGTGCAAGCTATTAGCTAGTGTGCACGTGCCAAGTCCAGAGTGGACACACTCGCTATATAACATTAAAAAATGTGTGACAAGATCACAAGTAGAGTTGAAAATGTGATGGAAACCCATTTAACTTGTATTTTTTATTCAGTGCATGAGATTTTTACCACAAAATGTATGTTTAAGTGCCGTCACACACCGTTTTATCCGCTACAAGATTTTGGAATATTTGCATGAAAATCTTTTGCCAATTGGATGGAAACCAAGAGATGTCACTGAAAAAACAACAGCAAGGACTCCTGCCTGTAATTACCTGCTGTTCATGCTTATTTATTTAACACTTATTTTAGCAGGTTAGTTGGAATGGCGTGGTAAGTTGACAGAGAACACATTCTCATTTACATGTAGTTAGTAAGATCCCGTTTGCACTGAGTTTTTAAACTTCATCAGGCATGTGTATTTATGTACGTGCGCCAGCGTATGTGTTTGTGCGTGTGTGTGTGTGTGTGTGTGTGTGTGTGTTACTGCTTCTGTTAATATGTACCTGGCGCATCCGTCGAGCCCTTAACCGTCAAACCCGTTCTGGAGCCCCACCTCCCGTCACACACCCACGACATGGATGACATCCAGATGTGTGTGTTAACAAAGTTAGACTCCCAAACAGCCCTTTTAAAAAAGTTATTACCCTCCTCATTATCAAAACAAACCTTTAAAAACGTTATTACCGTCCTCATTATCAAAACAAACTAGCTCCTCCAATATAACTTCCACAAGCAAATCAGACACTCAAGTTGAATTAACAACATGCAGAACCTTTAAATTGATCACTAGTCACAAATGCTAACAACATAATTATATAGCATTAATTACATTGGAGACGGCTCCACAGGAACAGGCTTGCGATTTTGATATTTTGATTACAAATGTGATTAATTCTGTTTACTCTTGTGATTAATGAAGATGGTTGGTCAAAGAGGGAAATTACTTTGTTGAAACATATCGTGTCTCGTGTTAGTCCTGGGTCGTGTCTCGTGTTAGTCCTGGGTCGTGTCTCGTGTTAGTCCTGGGTCGTGTTGATTAGGCACCAAATATAAGAAAACCGACAAACGGAGGGACAACATGAACATTCATTTTTCTCAATTTAGTTTTTTTTATTGCAAAACATTGCATGCCCTAATGACTATGACCTAAATAAGAAGTCTAGGCTTTAAGGTTGGAGATTCTGTAGCTAAAGAAGGCTTTAAGGTTGGAGATTTTTAAGGCGGCCTTCCTCGTGGTGGGATGATGTTTGGTAAGGCGGCCTTCCTCGTGGTGGGAGGATGTTTGGTAAGGCGGCCTTCCTCGTGGTGGGATGATGTTTGGTAAGGCGGCCTTCCTCGTGGTGGGAGGATGTTTGGTAAGGCGGCCTTCCTCGTGATGGGAGGATGTTTGGTAAGGCAGGCCTTCCTCGTTGTGGGAGGATGTTTGGTAAGGCGACCTGTACATTTAGCACATTTCAAATGTACACTTGGCTGGCTTGACATAAACCCAACAGCACATTTCAGGTGTCTATGATCATTTCACGCAAGTCAAAGTATGTGCTTCTTTTGTTGTGTAGCTTGCAGATATGTACTATATGTACTATATGTACTATATGCTACTATATGTACTATATATACTATATGTACTATATGCTACTATATGCTACTATATGTACTATATGTACTATATGCTACTATATGTACTATATGTACTATATGCTACTTTTTGTATCTCAATTGCTGATTCTTGTGAATTTCTCGTCAAAATGACCAATGTTTTGGTTTGGTAAGGTGTTGTAATAAAGCTGGTACCGCTAAAGATTATGTTTGTGCTGTGTTCATTTTTTTCCTGTGTGATGGTTATCACCTAAACCCGAGGACCTCATCACGAGTCATGACCTAAATGTCAGCACTGTTTCGTCCTTCATCGATAATCCAATTAAATCTCACTTTATTAACGATGTCCTTGTTAACCAAATAATCTCTTGTTAGCCCTGGGTTTAATAGGCGCAGAGGGAGGACATTCGCAATGTTGATGTATGTGTTTATTGCGTGTATTGGGACAGGCATAGCCAGGAAAACAGCTGCTATGTGGTATGTTCAGAGATAGTGTGGAGAGTTACACAAATAAACACATATAAACACACACACACACACACACACACACATACACACACACACACACACACACACACACACACACACACACACACACACACACAGCTCAAGTGAGATAAGGGAGGGCTCATGGGAGAGGAGCGCAAGAGGCCAAACAACTCAACTCAAAAGTGACACACACTTGAAAAATATAAATTTCATACACAAAGATAGACATATGGTACATGAAGAAATGAATACACTAATATATGGGGGAAATAAAGTTATTGTATTGATTTTAATATACACCACAGATACGTCTACACAAACACACACACCAATAAGCCACTGATCTGTCTATATTTTTATATAGACATATATGTGGCGTGAGTGGCGCAGTGGTCTAAGGCTCTGCATCGTAGTGCTAGCTGTGTTACTACAGATCCTGGTTCGATTCCAGGCTGTGTCGCAGCCGGCCGCGACCATGAGGCGGCACACAATTGGCCCAACATCTTCCAGGTTAGTGGAGGGTGGAGGTTTTGGCTGGCAGGGATGTCCTTGTCCCATCGTGCTCTAGCGACTCCTGTGGCTACCTCCAACACATTGGTGCGGCTGGCTTCTGTGGGCAGTGTGGCTTGCCGTGGTCGTTGTTTCGGAGGACACACGGCTCTCAAACCTCTACCGAATCTGTACGGGACGAGACTGTAACTACTAGTTGGGGAGAAAAATAAATAAAATATAAAAAATGTGTTTCAGGGGCCTTTGGAGATTTTTCTTAATCCAGTTCCACATGTTTTCTCAGTGCATAGTTCTATCAAAACGGCTCAAGGCTTGAGCTGTAAAATACAAATGCATTAGCACTCCCCTCGTCATGGCTTATGATACAGTGGGGAGAACAAGTATTTGATACACTGCCGATTTTGCAGGTTTTCCCACTTACAAAGCATGTAGAAGTCTGTCATTTTTATCATAGGTACACTTCAACTGTGAGTGACGGAATCTAAAACAAAAATCCAGAAAATCACATTGTATGATTTTTAAGTAATTAATTTGCATTTTATTGCATGACATAAGTATTTGATACATCAGAAAAGCAGAACTTAATATTTGGTAGAGAAACCTTTGTTTGCAATTACAGAGATCATACGTTTCCTGTAGTTCTTGACCAGGTTTGCACACACTGCAGCAGGGATTTTGGCCCACTCCTCCATCCAGATCCTTCAGGTTTCGGGGCTGTCGCTGGGCTATACAGACTTTCAGCTCCCTCCAAAGATTTTCTATTGGGTTCAGGTCTGGAGACTGGCTAGGCCACTCCAGGACCTTGAGATGCTTCTTACGGAGCCACTCCTTAGTTGCCCTGGCTGTGTGTTTCGGGTCGTTGTCATGCTGGAAGACCCAGCCACGACCCATCTTCAATGCTCTTACTGAGGGAAGGAGGTTGTTGGCCAAGATCTCGCGATACATGGCCCCATCCATCCTCCCCTCAATACGGTGCAGTCGTCCTGTCCCCTTTGCAGAAAATAATCCCCAAAGAATGATGTTTCCACCTCCATGCTTCACGGTTGGGATGGTGTTCTTGGGGTTGTACTCATCCTTCTTCTTCCTCCAAACACGGCGAGTGGAGTTTAGACCAAAAAGCTCTATTTTTGTCTCATCAGACCACATGACCTTCTCCCATTCCTCCTCTGGATCATCCAGATGGTCATTGGCAAACTTCAGACGGGCCTGGACATGCGCTGGCTTGAGCAGGGGGACCTTGCGTGCGCTGCAGGATTTTAATCCATAACGGCACAGTGTGTTACTAATGGTTTTCTTTAAGACTGTGGTCCCAGCTCTCTTCAGGTCATTGACCAGGTCCTGCCGTGTAGTTCTGGGCTGATCCCTCACCTTCCTCATGATCATTGATGCCCCACGAGGTGAGATCTTGCATGGTGCCCCAGACCAAGGGAGATTGACCGTCATCTTGAACTTCTTCCATTTTCTAATAATTGCGCCAACAGTTGTTGCCTTCTCACCAAGCTGCTTGCCTATTGTCCTGTAGCCCATCCCAGCCTTGTGCAGGTCTACAATTTTATCCCTGATGTCCTTACACAGCTGTTTGATTGAGTGTGTGGAGTCCGTTTGATTGAGTGTGTGGACAGGTGTCTTTTATACAGGTAACGAGTTCAAACAAGTGCAGTTAATACAGGTAATGAGTGGAGAACAGGAGGGCTTCTTAAAGATAAACTAACAGGTCTGTGAGAGCCGGAATTCTTACTGGTTGGTAGGTGATCAAATACTTATGTCATGCAATAAAATGTAAATTAATTATTAAAAAATCATACAATGTTATTTTCTGTATTTTTGTTTTAGATTCCGTCTCTCACAGTTGAAGTGTACCTATGATAAAAATTACAGACCTCTACATGCTTTGTAAGTAGGAAAATCTGCAAAATCGGCAGTGTATCAAATACTTGTTCTCCCCACTGTAGGTTCTACAAAATAAATTCCCTCATTCACTTCACTCTAATTTGTTGTTTTGTATGGTGAAAAGATTTAAAGGCCCACCTCACAGGAAGTTGCCACACCTATTTCAAGTTATGTGAGCACCATTTCAGTTAAGACAGGCATACTGTAAGTCAGGTGAAAATAATTATCACAGAAAAAGACTACTAGCCTACCTGGCAAGAGATAATTATCAGCTAAACTGTGCCTATACCATCTGTTGACATGTTGAAGCTTGATGTTTGTGGTTCAGTAGAGGGAGCTTGGAAAATTTTTAGAAAGTTACGACCCTCGGCACTGACTCAAACAAAACGTTGGTTCAGTCACATAATAATACAGAACTAGGAGTAATACAGAGAGTGACTTTCTTTATTTTCTTCATAGTTTATGGTCTAGTCTGCCCCGCGTGATTTTTATTTGTGTCTCCAACTCATAGTTCTAGTTTCCAGTGAAACCATGTCGGATTCCAGACTTCATTAATATTTGGACATGCACATGGACATTATCAAAAAGCTAGGCAATATTCTTTGTTCGCTCTTATCATTTCAGCTAGCTAGCTAGCTATACAGTGCATTCTGAAAGTATTCAGACCCTTTGACGTTTTCCACATTTTGTTACGTTACAGCCTTATTCAAAAAGTGATTAAATTGTTTATTTTTTCTCATCAATCTGCACATAATAGCCCATAATGACAAATACTAAGTATAAGTATTCAGACCCTTTACTCAGTACTTTGTTGAAACACCTTTGGTAGAGATTATAGAGTCTTCTTGGGTATGACGCTACAAGCTTGGCACACCTACAGTATATTTGGGGAGTTTCTCCCATTCTTCTCTGCAGATCCTCTGTCAGGTTGGATGGGGAGCGTCGCTGCACAGCTATTTTCAGGTCTCTCCAGAGATGTTCGATCGGGTTCAAGTCTGGGCTCTGGCTGGGCCACTCAAGGACATTCAGAGACTTTTCCCGAAGCCACTTCTGCATTGTCTTGGCTGTGTGCTTAGGGTCGTTAACCTTCCAACAGGGAGCTTCACCTGTTGGAAGGTGAACCATGCTTCACCTTATGGATGGTGTTTTGATACCCTTCCCAAGATGTGTGCCTCGACACAATCCTTCTTTAAGCTCTACCGACTAAAAAACATCCCCACGTTTTGAGCACGTAATTTGTCTCTGTGCTGCTGTGCTGTTTGTTACTTCTTGGCTACTTGCCAAGATCCACTACAAAAGGCTTTCGGCACCATCATCGACTCAGTGGGTTTTGTCCAACATGTCTCCGGACCTACTCATCGCTACAGTCATACCCTGGATCTAGTTCTGTCCCGTGGAATAAATATTGTGGATCTAAATGTTTTTCCTCATAATCCTGGACTATCGGACCACCATTTTATTTTGTTTGCAATCGCAACAAATAATTTGCTTAGACCCCAACCAAGGATCATCAAAAGCTGTGCTTTTCCTAGATGCCCTTCCAGACTCCCTCCAAGGACGTCGGAGTACAAAAATCAGTTAACGATCCTTGCCAAAAGAAACTAGCTCCCTGGTACACAGAAAATACCTGATCTTTGAAGCAAGCTTCCAGAAAACTGGAACGGAAATGGCGCTCCACCAAACTGGAAGTCTTCCTACTAGCTTGGAAAGAAAGTACAGTGCAATATGGAAGAGTCCTCACTGCTGCTCCATCATCCTATTCTTCCAACCTAATTGAGGAGAATAATTGAGAATTGAGTTGATTATTATTCTCAATTATTGAATTGAGAATAATTCCAACCTAATTGAGTTTATTTTTTTTTTTTTTTTTTTTTGCACTCCAGATATCTTGTATTTCTATACTTTTTCATACTGCCGCTCTATGTATCATGTACCGTGTATCTGTCTTTTGTGTACTTTCGTTGTGGCATTTTGCACCTGCCCTGTGTTTGTTGTAGCTGCTTGACAATGAAATTTCCCCCCCGGGGGATCAATAAAGTACCTATCTATCTATCTATAAGAATAATCCAATCCAATACTGTTGCAAAGCTATCTAAAAAGTGACATTCCCCAAGAGAGGATGCCTTTCACTTCAGCAGTGATGAATTCATGAACTTCAATGAAAATATCATTATAATTAGAAAGCAAATTACGGACTCCTCTTTGAATCTGCATATTTCCCCAAAGCTCAGCTGTCCTGAGTCTGCACAGAACTGCCAGGACCTCGGATCAATGGAGACACTCAAGTGTGTTAATGCTATATCTCTTGACACATTCATGAGAATTATCATGGCCTCTAAACCTTCAACCTGCATACTGGACCCTATTCCAACTAAACTACTGAAAGAGCTACTTCCTGTGCTTGGCCTTCCTATGCTGAACACAATAAATGGCTCCCTATCCACTGGATGTGTACCAAATTCTCTAAAAGTGGCAGTAATAAAGCCTTGGAAAAGCCAAGCCATATTAAAAACTATCGGCCTATATCAAATCTTCCATTTCTCTCAAAAATCTTAGAAAAAACTGTTGCGCACCAACTCACTACCTTCCTGAAGACAAATAATGATGTATACGAAACACTTCAGTCTGGTTTTAGACCCTATCATAGCACTGAGACTGCACTCTTCGTGAAGGTGGTAAATGACCTTTTAATGGCGCCAGACCAAGGCTCTGCATCTGTCCTCGTGCTCTTAGACCTTAGTGCTGCTTTTGACACCATCGACCACCATATTCTTTTGGAGAGATTGGAAACCTTATTTGCTCTACACGGACAAGTTCTTGCCTGGTTTAGATCTTATCTGTCGGAGAGATATCAGTTCGTCTCCGTGGATGGTTTGTCCTCTGACAAATCAATTGTACGTTTCGGTGTTCCTCAAGGTTCCGTTTTAGGGCCACTATTGTTTTCACTATATATTTTACCTCTTGGTGATGTCATGTCATAATATTAACTTCCTTTACTATGCGGAAGACACACAGCTGTACATTTCGATGAAACATGGTGATGCCCCAAAATTGCCTGCCAAAATTGCCTCCCCTGGAAACTTTACTTTTAAACTCTGACAAAACAGAGATGCTAGTTCTAGGTCCCAAGAAACAAAGAGATCTGCTTTTGGATCTGACAATTAATCTTAACGGTTGTACAGTCGTCCCCCAAAAAACTGTGAAGGGTATGACGCAGCGTTACTCTGGACCCTGATCTATCTTTCAACGAAAATATCAAGAATATTCCAAGGACAGCTTTTTTCCATCTTTGTAACATTGCAAAAATCTGATGCAGAAAAGCTAATCCATTCTTTTGTCACTTCTAGATTAGATTACTGCAATGCTCTACTCTCCAGCTACCTGGATAAAGCACTAAATAAACTTCAATTACTGCTAAACACGGCTGCTAAAATCTTGACTTGAACCAAAAAATGTGATCATATTACTCCCGTACTAGCCTCTCTACACTGGCTTCCTGTAAAGGCTAGGGCTGACTTCAAGGTTTTACTGCTAACCTACAAAGCATTTCATGGGCTTGCTCCTACTTATCTCTCAGATTTGGTCCTGCCGTACATACCTACACGTACGTTCCGGTCACAAGACGAAGGCCTCCTTATTGTCCCTAGAATTTCTAAGCAAACAGCTGGAGGCAGGGCTTTCTCCTATAGAGCTCAATTTTTATGGAATGGTCTGCCTATCCATGTGAGAGACGCAGACTCGGTCTCGACCTTTAAGTCTTTACTGAAGACTCATCTCTTGATTGAGTGTAGTCTGGCCCAGGGGTGCAAGGGTGAACGGCAAGGCACTGGAGCGACGAACCACCCTTACTGTCTCTGTCTGGCCGAGTCACTGGCTTACTGGGGCTTTCTATGCCATCCCTAGGAGGGGTGCGTCACTTCCTGTCCGGTTTGTTGCCACCTCGGGCTTGTGCAATGGAGGGGATCTTTCGTGGGCTATACTCAACCTTGTCTCAGGGTAATAAGTTGGTGGTTGTTGATATCCCTCTATTGGTGTGGGGGCTGTGCTTTGGCAAAGTGGGTGGGGTTATATCCTGCCTGGTTGGCCCTGTCCGTGGGTATTGTCGGGGTATTGTCGGAAGGGGCCACAGTGTCTCCCAATCCCCCCTGTCTTAGCCTCCAGTATCTATGCTGCAATAGTCTATGTGCCAGGGTGCTAGGGTCAGTTTGTTAAATCTGATGTTATTATCTGGTGTCTTGTGTGAATTTAAGTATGCTCCCACTAATTCTCTCTCTCTCCCACTCTACCTTCCCTACCGGAGGACCTGAGCCTTAGGACCATGCTTCAGGACTACAGGACTGTTTTCATCTCTCTCTCGCTCGCTCTCTCTCGCTCTCTCTACCGCACATGCGCTCTCTACCTCATCTAAATGCCTGGCTATGAAAAGCCAAGTGACATTCACTCCTGATGTATTTACCTGTTGCAACCTCTACAACCACTATGATTATTATTTGACCCTGCTGGTCATCTATGAATGTTTGAACATCTTGGAGAAAGAACTGGCCTTAATAGCCATGTACTGTTATAATCACCACCCGGCACAGCCAGAAGAGGACTGGCCACCCCTCAGAGCCTCTCTAGGTTTCTTCCTAGGTTTTTGCCTTTCTAGGGAGTTTTTCCTAGCCACCGTGCTTCTACATCTGCATTGCTTGCTGTTTGGGCTTTTAGGCTGGGTTTCTGTATAGCACTTTGTGACATCGGCTGATGTAAAAAAAGGGCTTTATAAATACATTTTATTTTATTTTATGTGACAGCATGATGCTGCCACCACCATGCTTCACCGTAGGGATGGTGTCAGGTTTCCTCCAGACGTAACACTTGGCATTCAGGCCAAATAGTTCAATCTTGGTTTCATCAGACCAGAAAATCTAATTTCTCATGGTCTGAGAGTTCTTTAGGTGCCTTTTGGCAAACTCCAAGCGAGCTGTCATGTGCCTTTCACTGAGAAGTGGCTTGCATCTGGCCACTCTACTATAAAGGCCTGATTGGTTGAGTGCTGCAGAGATGGTTGTCCTTCTGGAAGGTTCTCCCATCTCCACAGAGGAACTCTGGAGCTCTGTCAGAGTGACCATTGGGTTCTTAGTCACCTCCCTGACCAAGGCCCTTCTCCCCCGATTGCTCAATTTGGCTGGGCGGCCAGCTCTAGGAAGAGTCTTGGTGGTTCCAAACTTCTTCCATTTAAGAATGATGGAGGCCACTTTTTTCTTGGGGACCTTCAATGCTACATAAATATTTTGGTACCCTTCCCCAGATCTATGCCTCAACACAACTCCTTCGACCTCATGGCTTGGATTTTGCTCTGTCATGCAGTCAACTGTGTGACTTTCCAAATCATGTCCAATCAATTGAATTTACCACGGGTGGACTCCAATCAAGTTATAGAAACATCTCATTGATGATTAATGGAAACAGGATGGACCTGAGCTCAATTTTGAGTCTCATAGCAAAGGGTCTGAATACTTATGTAAATAAGGTATTTCTGTTTTTCTTTTTTAGAAATTTGCAGAGAAAAAGCTGTTTGGCTCTCAGACTACTTGTGAATAGGAAGAACTTTGGTGTTTCTGATGAATAAACATTGCCATGCTGGTGGGTGGTAACATTGAATTAAAACCCAGCCCTGAAACGAAACGTTGGCTGAAAATAATTTGAACGTCATCTCATTGGAAAAGACACATAAGTCTCATGGAAACATCCGAACACACACATTCGGATTTGGCACTTCAAGCCCAAATACACAAAAGTATGTGGAAACCTACTTGTCAAACATCTCATTCCAATATCATGGGCATTAATATGGAGTTGGTCCCCCCTTTGCTGCTATAACAGCCTCCACTCTTCTGGGAAGGCTTTCCACTAGATGTTGGAACATTGCTGCGGGGACTTGCTTCTATTCAGCCACAAGAGCATTAGTGAGGTCGGGCACTGATGTTGGGTGATTAGGCCTGGCTTGTAGTTGGAGTTCCAATTCATCCCAAAGGTTTTCGATGGGGGTGAGGTCAGGACTCTGTACAGGCCAGTCAATCTCGGAAAATCTATCTTTATGCACGGGGGCATTGTCATGCTGAAACAAGAAAGGACCTCCCCCAAACTGTTGCCACAAAGTTAGAAGCACAGAATCATCTAGAATGTCATTGTATGTTTTAGCGTTAAGATTTCCTTTCACCAGTAATTCAACCTCTTTTAGGAAGTTTCCATTATCTGGTTGGAAGAGTTTGTCTGATGAACCCCTGAATGCTAGGTTTCTTTCAGCCAGAGACTGGGTGATACTTATTAAACATGTAAGGACATCCCGCCATCGTTTTCTTTCAGCCTCCAAAATTGAGGGGCCTAGTCCGAACCATGAAAAACAGCCCCAAACCATTATTCCTCCTCCACCAAACTTTACAGTTGACACTGCATTGTGGCAGGTTGCCTTCTCCTGGCATCTGCCAAACCCAGATTTGTCTGTCGGACTGCCAGATGGTGAAGCGTTATTCATCACTCCAGAGAAAGCGTTTCCTCTGCTCCAGAGTCCAATGATGGCGAGCTTTACACCACTCCAGCCGACGCTTGGCATTGCGCAGGGTGATCTTAGGCTTGTGTGCTGCTGCTCGGCCATGGAAAACCAGGAAGCTCCCGATGAACAGGTCTTGTGCAGACAGTTTGGAACTCTGTAATTTTATTTAGCGCTATACTGTCAAAGAAGACTTTGTTTCATTAAGTTTCCCATGATCCATCCCTTTTAAAATATGCCATGAAAATAAATATCTCACTTGCTTTGTTGCTTGTGAAGGAATGCAATCAATGTAGGTACAACAAGTCTGAAACAAATGCTGTGTTGGTAACAAGACAATATACTTTCTCAATCAAATATCATGTCAACAAACTTTTCCAACATAAAAAAAAAATTGGGTTTCTCAAAGCATGATTATTAGATGGTAGTGATGTCATATCTATGAGACTAACATGCTGGCCACACCGCTCGGGTTACGTGTGGGAGCGTTGCAAAATAAATGTATACATACATGTTATTCAATCATTTCATTCAAACTGCTCGCCAGCGTCAACAAGCGTCTGCGTAGCCAGGTGTTAAACTATTTTCGACGCTTGACGTTTGCCAACCACCATAGAAGAAGAAGATGAAGAAGATGAAGAAGACTGAAGGAGGAGAGATGACTAGAAACTATAAGGTTGACCGTTTTATCTGTGGACTAATTGTCTGAGTAGAGGAACTTGTGCATTTCAGATGAAATAACAACCCAAAGTTTATATCCCAGGACAAATTATCTAGCAACAGCCATGAATGTTTCATGTGTTTCGACGTCTCCCCAAATTAATATAGTTGGTTCATAGTTTGTTTTCATATTTCAACCTGCGTCTGGTAATGATGGCGCACGTGGACGCGCGCGGGTGCCCGTTCTAGTCAGCATGTAAGCTTGGGGGCTATGTCACATAAATAGATGAAATCCAAATTATTTGGATGAGGCTCAATGTTATTTTAGCTCACGAGATGATCAGAAGATCTGAGAGGTCCTCCCATATCTTCACTCCTCCCACGCACAACCTCTCATGTCCAAACAGTCTCCCTTTTACTCCAACACCTTAACATCATATCATACTAGAGAAAACATGGGAGAGAGATGGTTTGACTAGCTTTTGTCAATCAAGGCTGAGGAAAGGCCAACCACGTTTGGGCTTATATTCATAAAGCGTCTCAGAGTAGGAGTGCTGATCCAGGATCAGTTTTGACTTTTAGATCATAAAGAATAAGATTACATGGGCAGGAGAGATCTGATCCTAGATCAGCATTCCTACTCTGAGACACTATGAATACAGCCCAGCACATGTGAACAGAGAGGTGAATTAAATACCAGATGTGTGTGGTAGCTGTTTTCAATTAGCTGGATCCGAGTACTACCAATAAAAGCCAAAACAACATTCCATCACAAAAAAGAGCTGAAGGCGAATTACAGAAATTGAAAACCTCAGGCTTCAATTGGATTCAGATGAAGCAGAGAAATTAGTGTTTGGCACTAAAATGGTAACATGGTCATTTATTAGATTGTGTCTAAATCAGGTTAGTAAAGTTACTGTACATACTGTAAGTGACGCATGAGGAAGTTGAACCCACAACCACCAAAACCTTCGAGAGATACTTAAACCAACCCACTCCTTTCACCAAACTACCCGTTTACCAAACCGCTCAAAACAACCCCACACCTCCAGGTTTTGTTCACAGAGAAAAAAAGTTCCCCTTTGGTAAAAAGCAAACAAACAGACAGTTGTCCAATTTACAATTTCCCAACATTACAGCGCAGTGACCTCATGAGGCTGAGACTAGCTTTGTGTTTGTCTCCATGGGAACCATCCTAGCAGGGAGATCCCCATCCCAATTCTGACACCAATGTAGCAAATTGACTAATTTATTCAGACAGACAATATGGCTGCTTTTTTTTTACAGAACTATGAGTTGGAGACACAAATAAAAATCACGCGGGGCAGACTAGATCATAAAATACGAAGAAAAGAAAGAAAGTCACTCTCTGTATTACTCCTAGTTCTGTATTATTATGTGACTGAACCAAAGTTTTGTTTGAGTCAGTGCAGAGGGTCGTAACTTTCTAAAAATGTTCCAAGCTCCCTCTACTGAACCACAAAATGAGTCTAAGAACAACCCGTCTCCAAAGACCCCTGGGACCATTACAAACCAATACAACCCAGTGAGTCAGCTAATAGTCTGCAGTGTTACACACAGCAGGCGGGGCATTCATGATGACGAAACAACAGGAACAGAAATGGAAGGTATGTTACAGAAATATGACATTTGGTATCGTTTCTATATAATATTTTTCTGTTTCCGTGTCTCACAAGGAATGACTAAAACTGATTAGGTTAATAAAACAATGCCATGAGTAATGTTGAATTCATAGATGTTACAGTACCAGTCTACAGTGTTATTATAATATTTTTCAGCTTTTTCGGGAAATTATCTATAAGAAATACTTAAAAAGTATTAAATCCCTTTTACAGAATAGCTTAGATATTGAGTAATGGAACACGAGGTCAGCTCAGTGGCAGAGCAGTTAAAAAATATATTATTTGAACAGATGTGATTCCTTATTCACCAAACCCTTTTCTTAGAGTATGACTAGAGGCTTGTCTCAACACGTTCTGAGCTTCACGCTGTTCATAACTGGTGTCTCTCAGCTTCTTAAAACCTTGCCTAGGCATACCTCTCCCGCCCTTCTCCTGCATAAACGGGAGTAAAGGTACGTTAGGTGAGTGTGAATCAACCGTAACCATTGAAACCATTTCAGGAAATCTTTAGTGGAGGAGTGTGTCATGGAAGGGAACGTGTCAGAACTTGTCATGAGAATTTCTGGTTGTCTCATCAAACATGAAGTGCAAGTCAGCGGAGCGTATCGACAGTTATGGACAGTGAATCAGGCATTTGTCTCTCGAGGCCAAAAGGTATCAGGGGACCGATATTGATTTGACACCCACGAGTGCAGTTCAGGTAGAAGCTGGTGGGGTATCAAACTTTTTCCACATTTAGTTGTGTTACAGCCTGAATTTAAAATGTATTAAATTGAGATGTTGTGTCACTGGCCTTCACACAATAACAATACCCCAGTATGTCAAAGTGGAATTATGTTTTTAGAAGTTTTTACAAATTAATTAAAAATGAAATGCTGAAATGTCTTGAGTCTTTAAGTATTCAACCGCTTTGTTATGGCGAGCCTAAATAAGTTCAGGACCATCAATTGATAGATTTTAAACAAGTACATGTCTGTCATTGAACAACCCCACACACACACACAGTTGTAGAAACACACACGCACAAGCACAAACACACACACACATTTCCTCACACGGAAAACAGCACTCCTGCCACAGATATAATGGGGACCTTTAACCCCAACCTGCTAATGAGGCTGTGATCAGCGACACGCTAAGTCAGAAAACAAATTATTCACTGTTTTTGAAGGACTTTAACAGAACCTTTGGTGAGATTTCAACGAAATGAAGGCTAGACTTTGTCTTTGACGGTAACAACAAACAAGCATGAAACAGCCACATGTCTGCTTTTGATATTAGTAGCCTGGTGTTATTTCTAACAGACTTTGACCTTTCTACAGTGGGGTGAAACTGGACCAAGGGTTAGGAAACTGCTATGAAAGAGCTGGCACATGGCTATGGCTAGGTTTCAAAGTCTGGAATTCCGCATGTCTGTGTCCCAAAGATTGGGTCTGTGTTCCAAATGGCACCTTACTAACCTATATGGTGCACTGCTTTTGACCAGGGCCCATGAGGGATGAATTGATCAGTTTAATGGATGCTTACTTGCTAATCGTTGTTGATCGTTGTTCCTGGTGACGTCATCACGTTTTATTGAATTAAACGGTGTGTTTACACTCGACTTCCTGTTTTTTCCATTGGCTAAACCGGTTTAGCCCTTCGCCCCATGCAGTAGACAGGCTTGTCAGACATGAGAGGATGTTGAAAAGTTTATTTTCACAAAATCGTCTATCAAGTCCGAACAGTTTAAGCTAGAAACTATTTGGTTTGAGTTAGAAATTATTGAAAGCAGAGAGTCTCACGAACACAGGCATTTCAGTGTTGCTCTACGATGCTCACAAGCTTTACAGGGCTGGTCTCAAGTTAACCCGGTGCTGGGATGAAACATTTAATGGAACTGAATTGTGCATTTCCATGTCAAAGGTATACGGGTCATTCCACTGTAAAGAATTTAGATTTCCTGAGCTTTCTTATATCTCATATAGAACAGACGCTCAAAACATACCTTCTTTTGATTCATTTTTTAATGTGTTTCTATGGGCTAATAGCAGTAAGATCAAAGTCAATGTTTGATCAAATAACTACATCTTAAAACAATTCCATATGTTAGCTTAGTAGAACCAATACAGGAATCAGCCAACAAGTTAATACGTTTAAAGAGACATTTAACACGTCCACAAGCTTCACAGACACTGACTCTTTACACACAGTGGTAGTTAGAAGTCAATGACCACCATGTTTAAAACTGAAATATTTCTTTTTAAACCAGTAAGAGAAATGAATTGCTTGTCCACTAATGGAGATCACAAGAGTAATTCCAACAACTAAGCAAGTACAGTACATGCTTAGAGGGCATGTCACATGTCCAGTCATTTAACTGGAATTTACAATGGTGACGTATCACCTGTATTTCTCATACCTCAGATGTATCTAACATGGAGTTGAATTTCATTGGTTACACCCCAGTACCTCCTCAATGGAATGGAAACAAGCTTTAATGAGGACTTGAGTCTGAGATAAGATCAGGCTCATGTCAGGACAGAACTCCCCTCTCGCTCCCATACTTCCCTCTCCTTTAGATAGCATCAGGTCTATGCAATGATTTATGTATCCACTAGATGAGAAATCAGGGGCGCTGTGTTGAAGCCAGCAAACCTCCATCTTGGTACTCCCCCACCATAGTAAAACATATTTTGGAAGCTATAGAAATGCATAATGTCTATATACATTTTTGCCACATGTATTATATTACATACACCTTAATGCCTACTTTTAAATTGTAATATGTGAGCTAAACATAAACATTTTAAATATATTAAACCGATTACTAATGTTACTGTCCCCAGTTCAACAAAAACATACTTAAATACATTCATTCATATGGAGGACTGCTCCTACTGGGGAGTGCCAATATGGCCGACCGGTGGATTCAAAGCCTCTCAATAGACAACAGAGGAAGTGGCAAGGGAACTAATGTGGGTTAGAGGGGAGGAGATGCTGTGTGTTCATTTGGGAATCTCTAAGAGGATGTCACTCTTCACCCAGTGGTCCAGCTGCCTTATTAATGGCTAAAGTAAACAGATAACAAAGGGTTTAACGTGTTGTTCATGCATTATGAGTCATTATTGATAAATAAGGAGATTGTCATGATGAATGAGTAAATGCATGATGATTAATTTATTTATTCCTAATCATGTTAATTAACCTAATTGATTCCTTATTACAGACAGTAATAAGAGTGACAGTACCGCTTCCTCTTTCTCAGGAGGTAATAACTCTTTACCCAGTACTCCAGTGTTTTCTTGGTACGAAAAACAGTTTGTTTGTCTGTCCAGATAGACCTTTCACCTGTATCCTGTAGGACAATACAAACCTCCCCTCAAGAGACTGTACCAATTTAGAATCTTATACGTCCCAAGACAAAACATTTTTCATCTGATTTATGATCAGAGGAATCTTGTCAATAAGTAGCTCACTCTCTCTTTAAGGAATACACAACAAACTCCCAGGAAAACATTCCACCGAGTGACATGACAGCACTCGTTAGATTGGTGGTTTTGTGCGTTCCTCCTATCCTAGACTTGGATGGGCTACAGGGTCAAACAGTGATAAAGTAGCTCTTTAAATGCTAGGAATAAAGTACAGAGTATCTTTAAATGGGAGGGTGCTATTGAGGTCGAGGGCATAAAACCTCCATTTTATTGTCCAAAGATTTAGATAATAGGAAGAATATTAAGAGAGGAGGGAGAAAGAGAGAGTCTACAAACCATGCCAACATAGAAGAACGCACTGTAGTCAACTCCCTTCACAGAACAGCACAAACTGGCTCTAACCAGAATAGAAAGAGGAGTGGGAGGCCCTGGTGCACAACTGAGCAAGAGGACAAGTACATTAGAGTGAAACAGACGCCCCACAAGTCCTCAACTGGCAGCTTTATTAAATAGTACCCACAAAACACCAGTCTCAACGTCAACAGTGAAGAGGCGACTCCGGGATGCTGGCCTTCTAGGCAGAGTTTGAAGGTTGAAGGGTTGCTGGAGTATTCCACACAGTTGGTCAGCAGGGCCCGCTGCTTTCCACTGATGTAGTCTCTCCAGCTCTCTCTTCACTTGGTTGGTGGTGAAAGCCAGCCCAGGTGGGGAGGTGGGGGGAAGGGGGGTGTTGAGGATCAGTCCAGAGGTGGTGGGAAGGGGGGTGTTGCAGATCAGTCCAGAGGGAGCGGGGGTGGGGAGGGGGTCGCTGATTGTCTCAACAGAGGTGTCGTGTGCAAAGTGGGGGTGTGACAGCCGTGAGGGTGTGCAGCCTGGAGAGCTGGAGGGGAGGTGGACAGGGCCAATATCGAAGCTGTTAAAAAATTGGTTCAGCTCATTGGCTTTGTCCTGGGTCCCCTTCGTCTGCCCACTGTTTGACTTTTTGAAGCCAGTGATATTTCTCGTACCATTCCGCACCTCTCTCACCTGGCTCTGCCTCAGCTTGTCCTCCATCTTCTCCTTATACACTCTCTTCCCCTCAGCAATCCACAGCTTCAGCTCCCTTTGGACGCATTTCAATTTGTCCCTGTCCCCCTCCTTGAAGGCCCTGTTCTTCCCATTCAGCAGGGCCTTCAGGTCGCTGGTGACCCAGGGTTTATTATTTGGAAAACAGCGTGCCTTCCTGGTGGGTACAGTGTTGTCTACACAAAAATGTATATTGTCCGTTATGCAGTCAGTAAGTCCATCAATATCCTCCCCATGAGCCTCACAGAGCACATCCCAGTCTGTTGTTTCAAAGCAGTCCTGTAGGGTCTCATTCGCCTCCGGGGACCATCTCCTAATGGTCCCAGTGGTTGCTGGCTGCTGTTGGATCATAGGCCTGTAGAGTGGGGTGAGGTGGACAAGGTTGTGATCCAATCTACTGAGGGGAGGGAGTGCAGTGGAGATGCATGCATCCTTCACATTAGCATATAGCAAGTCTAGAGTTTTATTATTTCTGGTTGGGCACTTCACAAACTTTTTGAACGTGGGCAGCGTTGAAGAGAGAGAGGCATGGTTAAAATCCCTAGAAATGGCAAAGAAGGCACTGGGATGCGTTGTCTGTAGCCTCGCGATAACAGAGTGGATGACGTCACACACTGCGTCAGCGGAAGGCGGGATGTAAATAATAACAGCAATGGCCGGCGATAATTCCCTCTGCAAATAGTAGGGTCTCAGGCTAACGGCTAACAGCTCAATGTCCGGGCTACAAAACTGTTCCTTAACAGTAATATGGCTCGGATTACACCATCTGTTGTTAACTAATAAAGCCAGCTCCCCTCCCTTACTCTTACCAGAAGAAGCACTATCCCTGTCTGCTCTAATGGTCTGGAAACCACCGATAGTGACGTTCCCTATGGGGATGTTATCATTCAGCCATGTCTCGGTCAGACAAACTAGACTAGCTTCCCTGTAATCCCTTTGTCCACGGACTAGACCCTCAAGTTCCCCCATCTTTTTATGTAGCGATCTCACGTTCTCACAGATGAGTGACCGAATCAGCTAAATCCGTTTGACTGTGATCCTGGCTCAGCTGACATGCTGGTTAGTAAAAACGTTCAGCTGTCATGTGACAGAATGCTGCAGACAACGCATTCACGGGTCACTATGGAGGAATACTGTGCCATCTCCCTCCGAGCATTAAAACTCATGGTATGCTGATTCAGTGCTCTCATCGGCATTAAAAGCAAATATGGAGCCAGGTTGGATGTGACAGGAGATATGAGGTGCTCACTGTCGACCACGTAACTTTGAGAAGCTCCGACGAGACATGCATCAACTACACCCATCTCGTTAGTGGTGGTGAGATAAGAGAAATTGTGTCAGACTAATTTGCACTTAACTGTCATAGCCCCACGTTAAAAGTATATGATGGTGAGTTGAGAATATAATCTGAAATACATGGTTGGAGTCGTGAGAATTTTCAGATTTCAAAATGGGGTCGTGGGCCAAAGAAATGTGGGAACCCCTGGTCTAGCTATTGCAGCAAAAGCAGTTTCATCTTGCTGTGATGCTCTCAGATGGATTTATAGCTGTCAACATTAAAAAAAAAGAGAGACCACGTTCTCTTGCTCACAGACGGAAAAAATGAGAGGGACTTTTGGCAGAAAAGTCTGTTGACGGATTTCCTTACATGTGACTCAATAAAATCTTAGAAATTGTTGCTTTTTATATTTTTGTTCAGTATATATTTAGAAAGCATTTCAGTCAGTTCAAGTCCTATTGCCCCACTTTTGTTGAATAGAAAACAAATCATATGATTTTTTATATGTAATTTATCAGCAATTGATTTAAAAACATGTTTTGTTCCAAACCTTTCTAAAACTATGTAAAGTTACTATTTATTGTTTATGGCCATCTCATGAAAAATATCCTATTTAGGTGGAAATCTACATTTAAGAGCTTAAAAAAGGTGTTGTGTGCCGTTAGGACTTCTACAGGACTTCTACAGGATTGTGCGTTTGGACAAGAACCCTCTTGCTTAGACCACCCACGACTAACCTGGCCAGTGTTCTATCAACATAATGGAGAATGTTGGCCATAATCTACATTGTGTCTCCGACATCTCTCGTCATAATCACAGCATAAATCCATGTGATGTAAACATGTCATGGATAGTAGGATGTTTTTACTGTGCGGCTTTTCTCTCCAAGTTCCACTCACCAAACGGGCCTCAAATCCATCCCAAGGGAACGTTGAACTTTTGATCGCAGACAATGGTTCTCCTTTATTTGGTTCCCCTTTGTTTTTCATCAGACAGCAATTTCTGAACAGTATTTAACTCAACAAGAAGGGACAGCACCCGACCAGCATAGAAAATGTTTTTGACATGACTGACGTGCTCAGTCTGTCCATTACTTACTGGCTGTCAGACTAGGGATAGGTTGACGATGCGTGTGTGTCTGTGGTCCGCAACTGTTTCCAGTGCCACTCAGCAATACTGAGTGGCACCAGTGAAAACCACTGGGTTAATGATGGTCAGTTAGGAACATTAATTTCTTGTCATATGCGCATCACGTAGGCTACGACTCAGCAGAAAATGCACAGCACTTATCTCTGAGGCCAAAAAATATTCATAGTGGTCGAATGCATTATGCAAGGGAATTGACAACAAGAATGTGCACAGTATCACATGAACTCAATGCCCTATCAAAATTCAAACTCGTACTTATGTTCACCTAGGGCTCGATTAAGTCACATCCGCTTTAGCCAACGGTGGTTTTGGTGGTGTCGGAGGTGGAACTACATTAGAGCTGTCAAATCCACAAGTGGCTCCCGGCAAGCGGACATTACCATTGGCTGCACGGAGTCACATTACCAGAAATCAGCCTTGTTTACAAGTTTGAACATTGGAATGCGAGATGCACTGTAGATGATAGAAATCCTCATTATTTAGTTGAATGACTTTTCAATATAAGCGTTATGATGTCTATATGGGCTACATACGAGTGGGGCAGGTGTGGCTTCATGACAAACGAACAAAGAGCAGTTGCTCACCTGACAGCTCCGATGCAGTCCCACCTCTGACACCGACAAAAGTGGTGTAAAGTAACTAAGAAAAAAAACGTTGAGGTTATTTATTTAATACTTTGTACAAAAGCCTTTGTTGATAATGACTGCTTCAAGACGCCTCCTGTATGGAGAAACTAGTCGCATGCATTGCTCTGGTGTGATTTTGGCCCATTCTTCCACACAAACAGTCTTCAAATCTTGAAGGTTCCGTGGGCCTCTTCTATGAATCTTGATCTTTAGTTCTTTCCATAGATTTTCAATGGGATTTAAGTCAGGTGATTGGCTGGGCCATTCTAGCAGCTTTATTTTCTTTCTTTGTAACCAATTGAGTTTCCTTGGCTGTGTGTTTGGGATCATTGTCTTGCTGAAATGTCCACCCTCGTTTCATCTTCATCATCCTGGTAGATGGCAGCAGATTTTTGTCAAGAATGTCTCTGTAAATTTGCCCATTCATCCTTCCTTCAATTATGTGAAGTTTGCCAGTACCATTTGCTGAAAAGCAGCCCCACACCATGATGTTCCCACCTCCATACTGTTGGTATGGTGTTTTAGGGTGATGTGCAGTGCCATTTCTCCTCCAAACATGGTGTGTATTTTGACATCGAAACAGTAAAATTTTGCTCTCATCTGACCACACTATATTCTCCCAGTATTTCACTGGCTTTTCCAAATGTTGTGCAGTAAACTTTAAACAAGCTTCAACATGCTTTTTTTTCAGCAATGGAGTCTTGCGTGGTGAGCGTGCATATAGGCCATGGCGGTGGAGTGCATTACTTACTGTTTTCTTTGAGACAACAGTACCTGCTAATTGCAGGTATTTTTGAAGCTCTCCACAAGTGGTCCTTGGCTCTTGGACAACTCTTCTGATTATTCTTTTCACTCCTCTGTCAGAAATCTTGCGAGGAGCACCTGGTCGAGGCAAATTTATGGTGAAATTATTGTCTTTCCACTTCCGTATTATGGCCCCAACAGTGCTCACTGGAACATTCAGAAGCTTAGAAATGCGCCTATAACCAATGCCATCATTATGTTTTGCAACAATTAGGTTGCGAAGGTCTTGAGACAGCTCTTTACTTTTACCCATCATGAGATGTGTCTTGTGTGACCTTGGCAATGAGACCTTTTTGTAGGCCATCAGTTGGGACTGAACCAGCTGATATTAATTTGCACTGACAGGGGGCTGGATTGCTTTTTAATTACTGATAGTTTTCAGCTGTTGTCTTGGCTTTCCATGCCTTTTTGCACCTCCCTTTCTTCATGTGTTCAATACTTTTTCCTTGTGTCATTTCACATTATTACACATAACTTAATTTCTGAACTTATTTGTTTTGGTTTCTTTGTATGTATGGATTACTTGGGTTATTTCATGTCAATAGCACCTTTGGAAATATATTTACTGAGACAAATGGTGACGTGTTATGGAAACTATTGCATCCTGTCTTTATCTTACAGATCTGCCCCAAAGGTCACTGCGTCTGGAAATGGAAGTCTCAGCCCACAATGAAGCATGGGATGCTGGCAGGTGATCTTTTGTTGGCCACAAACATTTTGCTATCTGGAAATAATTACTCAAAAATTGGCCTCATTTTCAAATTCATGAACATGGGGATGGTTTACAGTAGCACTTTCTTCAAACGTCAAGACTCATACTGTGTGGACTCAATAAAATTGTTCTGGATGTAGAAAAGGGCTGTGATTATTGACCGTCTGCGAACCAAAGACAGTGTGGTAGCCCTAGGGAAGACTTCATTGTTTGTGTGCTTACAGTACACCACAAGTATTTAACATGATTCCAGAGACATCATCTCCGTAGTGAACATTTACAAGAGGGAGACCCAGAGAAACTCTGTCACCATGGAGAAAGAGGCATTCATTAGGACCATGTGTATCAGATCGTAATCGTTCATTAGGACCATGTGTAACAGATGGTAATCGTTCATTAGGACCATGTGTAACAGATGGTAATTGTTCATTAGGACCATGTGTAACAGGTGTTAATCGTTCATTAGGACCATGTGTAGCAGGTGTTAATCGTTCATTAGGACCATGTGTAACAGATGGTAATCGTTCATTAGGACCATGTGTAACAGGTGTTAATCGTTCATTAGGACCATGTGTAACAGATGGTAATCGTTCATTAGGACCATGTGTAACATATGGTAATCGTTCAATAGGACCATGTGTAACAGATGGTAATCGTTCATTAGGACCATGTGTAACAGATGGTAATCGTTCATTAGGACCATGTGTAACAGATGGTAATCGTTATTTAGGACCATGTGTAACAGATGGTAATCGTTCATTAGGACCATGTGTAACATATGGTAATCGTTCAATAGGACCATGTGTAACATATGGTAATCGTTCATTAGGACCATGTGTAACAGATGGTAATCATTCATTAGGACCATGTGTAACAGGTGGTAATCGTTCATTAGGACCATATGCACAACCTTATTTGTTCTGTTGTACTCAGATTACAAGATCTATGGCCTTACTAACTGTCCTTAAAAGTACATTTTTTATAACACAATGTGTACTCTCAAATTATGTTCATTTTTAGCTATAGAAGACTATTTAAAAAATGCAAAACATTGTGTCTAACTAAAGACTAGACTTCCAAGCAATTCCTGGTACATACAGAACCTTGACTCTGGGAGACTGATGTGGTTAAGGAGCTTAATGGTAGCCATCTGTTGCAATTTCCAGGGGAGTTGGCACGCAAAAAGTATTATTCCTTGGAATTATGCACATTTCTCTAGACACCACTTAATGATATTTCTCAGCATTTCAATTAAAGTCCAAGTCTGAAGAAATATATGGTGAATCTTAGTCACTTCATATGATAGACAGCTGAAGTGAAGATTCAGAAACTCTTGAAGGAGAGTAGAAGTTTATTTTTAAAGAAAGAACCCAACAGGGTGATGGCCAAGAGCCAAAACCTGTTGGTTTTACTTTTAACAATAACGCCTTTTCCATCAATTCCCACTGTCCTCATTGCTGAATCTGCACTTCAATTTGCTCCTCAATCCATGCACCTTGGTTGTACAGGGAGTTAGCAGCAGTGTTCCCTTACTTTGCACATGACAGTCTGCTGCAATGACTGATAGTGGGTGAGTCTTTTTGTGTACAAAATAAAACATTTTCAATCAAAAATGTATCTTTATGTCAAGAGGTGAAAAAGTGACAGGTTCTTTAAGCTCTGGGTTGAGCAGACATTGTGAAGTAGAGGCAGACAAAGAGAGAGGAAAACATTTCAGTTAAGTTCCACACATCAGTGCATATTTGTTGTTATCAATGCTTTGCTTTCACTTCTCAGTTCTTCCATTTTCATTATTGTACTTTAAAATCCATGCTATTTAAAAATCACAGAACATACAAACCAAAAACAAAAGGGCACAGGAAGCAACACAGTCCAGGAAGCAGACATCCATTTTCCCTTCTCAGAACTTAGTCACAACAGCACAACACCATTAACCTTGTACTCTCACTGAACGTATGACCTACAAGCTCCCTGCTCAAGGATCCACCATGCCTCTGCGTTACTTCCTGTGGGCCTAGAACACAAAAAAGGGAGGTTAAATACACACATCAAGTTTCAAGTTTGTACGGGATACATCGTCCAATGAAATGCTTACATACAGGTTCCTTCTAAACAATGCAACAAATAATACAAGAATACTAACAAAGTAAATGGTTCACTTAATTATCCGATGGGAGCTCTGATTGGGTTCATGTGCAATTAGTCACATTTTAATGGTCTATTACATTGACATTTTAGCCATCTAAGAGAGCTGCTGTTGGACCTGCTTCTACATCGGTTCCTTGGTGGTTTTGGTGTAGGTCTAAAGAACTTCAAGGTTGCACATGAGGACTCTGAGAAGGACCTTGAAACATGGATTATTACAGAGCAGGACTTGGTTTCAGAAAATCATTGAAAGGCTAAATTTATCGTTAGAATCTTTGTAGGAGCACCGATAAGTCTCCGAGCTGTTTCCCAAAACCATTGTTAAAGTTGCACTTGAAAACGCTCGTAATCTAAACGCCTGCCTCAGACAACTAGTAGTACAGCTACAGTAAATGCGTTTAGATTCATATTTTTTTGCCTCTAGATTTTTTTTATTTTTAATACACAGATCTCCAATATACATAGAGTTACATGGGAACGGGGATCCCTAGTCAGTTGCACAACTGAATGCATTCAACCAAAATGTGTCTTCTGCCTGAGGTGTTGGGCCCATAACCGAAAGGTTGCTGGATCGAATCCCCGAGCTGACAAGGTAAAAATCTGTCGTTCTGCCCCTGAACAAGGCAGTTAACCCACTGTTCCTAGGCCGTCATTGAAAATAAGAATTTGTTCGTAACTGACTTGCCTAGTTAAATAAATCCCTGGCTCAGGGATTTGAAACAGCAATATTTCAGTTACTGACCAAATAGTTTGCAATTGATACAAATGATGCTTCAAATGAAAACAGAGATGACTGCATTAAAATAAACAGTAGAGGCTATGCCTCTTTCAATCATATTGAAATACATTTCATGTTCAATCAAGTTATAATTTTCCTACTTGTAAGCTGTCTGTAATTTGTCTCAATATACACTACCGTTCAAAAGTTTGGAGTCACTTAGAAATGTCCTTGTTTTCCATGAACATACATCAAATGAGTTACAAAATGAATAGGAAATAGTCAAGACGTTGGCAAGGTTATAAATAATGATTTAATTGAAATAATTGTGTCCTTCAAACTTTGCTTGTCACAGAATCCTCCATTTGCAGCAATTATAGCCTTGCAGACCTTTTGAGGTAATCTGAAGAGATTTCACCCCATGCTTCCTGAAGCACCTCCCACAAGTTGGATTGGCTTGATGGGCACTTCTTGTATACCATACGGTCAAGCTGCTCCCACAACAGCTCAATAGGGTTGAGATCCGGTGACTGTCCTGACCACTCCATTATAGACAGATAGATAGATAGATAGATAGATAGATAGATAGATAGATAGATAGATAGATAGATAGATAGATAGATAGATAGATAGATAGATAGATAGATAGATAGATAGATAGATAGATAGATAGATAGATAGATAGATAGATAGATAGATAGATAGATAGATAGATAGATAGATAGATAGATAGATAGATAGATAGATAGATAGATAGATAGATAGATAGATAGATAGATAGATAGATAGATAGATAGATAGATAGATAGATAGATAGATAGATAGATAGATACTTTATTGATCCCCCGGGGGGGGGGGATTTCATACCAGCTGACTGACTGCTTAGTTCTTGCATTGTTTGGAGCTGTGCTTTGGGTCATTGTCCTGTTGTAGGAGGAAATTGGCTCCAATTAAGCGCTGTCCACAGGGTATGGCATGGCTTGCAAAATGGAGTGATAGCCTTCCTTCTTCAAGATCCATTTTACCCTGTACAAATCTCCCACTTTACCAACACCAAAGCAGCCATCAAACCATCACATTGCCTCCACCATGCTTGACAGATGGCGTCAAGCACTCCTCCAGCATCTTTTCCTTTGGTCTGTGTCTCACAAGTATTCTTCTTTGTGATCCGAACACCTCAAATTTAGATTAATCTGTCCATAACAATCTTCCTCTGTCCAGTGTCTGTTCTTAATCTTGTCTTTTTATTGGCCAGTCTGAGATATGGCTTTTTCTTTGCAACTCTGCCTAGAAGGCCAGCATCCCGGAGTCGCCTCTTCACTGTTGACGTTGAGACTGGTGTTTCGCGGGTTCTATTTAATGAAGCTGCCAGTTGAGGAAGAATCTGTTTCTCAAACTAGACACTAATGTACTTGTCCGCTTGCTCAGTTGTGCACCAGGGCCTCCCACACCTCTTTCTATTTTGGTTAGAGCCAGTTTGCGCTGTTCTGTGAAGGGAGTAGTACACATGAAATCTTCAGTTTCTTGGCAATTTCTCGTATGGAATAGCCTTCCTTTCTCAAAACAAGAATAGTCCGACGAGTTTCAGAAAGTTATTTGTTTCTGGCCATTTTGAGCCTGTAATCAAACCCACAAATGCTGATGCTCCAGATACTAAACTAAAGAAGTTTTATTGCTTCTTTAAATCAGCACAACAGTTTTCAGCTGTGCTAACATAATTGCAAAAGGGTTCTCTAATGATCAATTAGCCTTTTAAAATGATAAACTTGGATTAGCTAACACAACATGCCATTGGAACACAGGAGTGATGGTTGCTGATAATGGGCCTCTGTATGCCTATGTAAATATTCCATAACATATCCAGCTACAATAGTCATTTACAACATTAACAATGTCTACACTGTATTTCTGATCAATTTGATGTTATTTTAAATGGACAAACAAAGTGACCCCAAAGTTTTGATTTGTAGTGTAATATTTCATGATGTGTAGCAATGACGGTGATTTAGTGCATTTGTTATTGGTTAGTATTAGAACATGACCCTCAATATGTGCAGCCGTGGTAACATCTCTTTAGGAGCTGATCCGTTGTCAGTATTGTGAAATAATTATAATGTTACGGAAAGATTTGAATGGAAAAAGCTGATCCGAGAGCAGCTCTCCCTTTCTTTCGATCCTTTCTGTATCGACACATGCTCTAACAAACAAAGATGGCTAAAAAAATATATCAAATAACAATTACAACTTAACTTAGTTTTAAAGAGCACAACCTCTTCTTTACAATGACACCACATTCATGGCAATAGGAATGATTCACTTTGTCTTCCATTGTGTAAAAACACTATCAAAAAACTATTAACTCTAAAAATTATTTGACTAAATTACTCACTCGAAATGTACCAAGTATAATATATTTATATATAATTTACATATTTAAAAAAACATCTAAAAAAATTTGACCAGAGGACAACATTCAAAAAGTATTTCAAAACCCACACAAATGATGCTATTTGATTGACAACGATTCTTACTTTTGTAACAATGTTGATGACCCCTCTCAATAAGACTTAGTAAGGACTAGGCCTGACACGAAATGTTAAAACAGTGGCCTACTTTGACAATCCAGTGGATGCAACAGATTATTAGATAGAGCAGACAAAACAAGCAACTTGGGGCTATCTACCCCCAACACCACAGGCATCTACCCCCAACACCACAGGCATCTACCCCCAACACCACAGCTAAACTGTCAAATAATAGGAAAAACGAGGCAATGTATATCTGCACCTAGCAAACATGACAAACCATAACCTAAGGCCATCAGAAATTACTCTAGCCTTCATTTCAGTGGCTAGTTAGCTCGGTCTGTAGCAAGCAGCTTGGGCCGTTTCCATATAAATGACATCAGTAGAAACGATACAAAACAAACTAGTTAGCTGGCTATATATACAGCTAAACACTGCAACTATTTCCATGAGACAGAGAGCAATCATTCGAGCTCCACCACTGAAGTGCTCACCAGTACATCATGACAGGATTTGCTAATCTGATAGCTATTCCCCGAGTTTAACAGTACCAAACATCAACAACGCCAAACATACACTAACGTTTAAGAACACTTACAGTACTTATTTTTACATTGTAGAATAATAGTGAAGACAAACTATGAAATAACATATGGAATCATGTAGTAACCAAAAGTGTTAAACGAATCAAAATATGTTTGAGATTCTTCAAATAGCCACCCTTTGCCTTGATGACAGCTTTGCACACTCTTGGCATGCTGAGCACTTGTTGGCTGCTTTTCCTTCACTCTGCGGTCCAACTCATCCAAAACCATCTCAATTGGGTTGAGGTTGGGTGATTGTGGAGGCCAGGTCATCTGATGCAGCACTCCATCACTCTCCTTCTTGGTCAAATAGCCCTTACACAGCCTGGAGGTGTGTTGGGTCATTGTACTGTTGAAAAACAAATGATAGTCCCACTAAGCCCAAACCAGATGGGATGGCGTATCGCTGCAGAATGCTGTGGTAGCCATGCTGGTTAAGTGTGCCTTGAATTCTAAATAAAATCACAGACAGTGTCACCAGCAAATCACCCCCACACCATAACTCCATGCTTTATGGTGGGAAATACACATGCAGAGATCATCCGTTCACCCACACCGCGTCTCACAAAGACGCGGCGGTTGGAACCAAAAATCGCAAATTTGGACTCAGACCAAAGGACATATTTCCACCGGTCTAATGTCCATTGCTCATGTTTCTTGGCCCAAGCAAGTCTCCTTTAGTAGTGGTTTCTTTGCAGCAATTCAATCACGAAGGCCTGATTCACACAGTCTCCTCTGAACAGTTAATGTTTAGATGTGTCTTGAATTCTGTGAAGCATTTATTTGGGCTGCAATTCCTGAGGCTGGTAACTCTAATGAACTTATCCTCTGCAGCAGAGGTAACTCTGGGTCTTCCTTTCCTGTGGCGGTCCTCATGAGAGACAATTTCATCATAGTGCTCGATGGTTTTTGTGACTGCACTTGAAGAAACTTTCAAAGTTCTTGAAAATTTCCATAATGACTGATCTTCATGACTGTCGTTTCTCTTTGCTTATTTGAGCTGTTCTTGTCATAATATGGACTTGGCCTTTTACCAAATAGGACTATCTTCTGTATACCACCCCTACCTTCTCACAACACAACTGATTGGCTCAAACGCATTAAAGAGGAAAGAAATTCCACAAATTAACTCAAGGCACACCTGTTAATTTAAATACATTCCAGGTGACTACCTCATGATGCTGGTTGAGAGAATGCCAAGAGTGTGCAAAGCTGTCAAGGCATTTGGGTGGCTATTTGAAGAATCTCATATATATATAAATAAAATACACTTTTTTGGTTACTACATGATTCCAGATGTGTAATTTCATAGTTTTGATGTCTTCACTATTATTCTACAATTTAGAAAATAGTAAAAATAAAGAAAAACCCTTGAATGACTAGCTGTGTTCTAAAATATTTGACAGTTAGTGTATATGGCCTACCTGGTTAAACAAAGGTGAAATATCTGCTGTTTACTTATTTCACTCACCTTGACATCGCATTTTCAAAGTACAAGGATGTGTCAGAATCCGTATCACCAAACAACATAGAGATACAGCCTCTTTCACAGTGAAAAGTCCTCTTAGGCGCCGTCATTTTGAGTAATCAAGTGAAAAAAAAATATTTGAAAAGTTGTCATGGTGCGAAGGCAGGATCCGAGGAGCAGAGCCGTTAGAAAGATCATTTTGCGATATTGACACAGATATTCTTGTTAGAAAAATATTAGTGGCCTTATAGTTATTTAAAGAAAGCCGTTGCTATGGGTTCTAAAGAGTTATACAATAAAATACAATGTTATTGGTCAAATACACGTGTTTAGCAGATGTTATTGTGGGTGTAGCGAAATGCTTGTGATTCTAGCTCCAGCAGTGCCGTACTATCTGACAAGTAATATCTTAAAAATTCACACAATACACACTAATCTAAATTAAAGGAATGGAATTAAGAATATATAAATATTTGAACGAGCAATGTTAACAACGTTCTCTCTGCGTGGTGTTTTGGGAAACACGTCACATCTTTGGCTGTTGTAGGAAAGATGCGTTGCTAAGGCACCCATAAGCCAAAATTCCATTTGGGCCCAAAGCCTTATTACACGTACAGTTAATAAAGTGTTACCAAACAAAGTTCACCGGATTCCAGTGAAGATGACCTTCCTATAACCTTCTCTCCAGTCTCAGTCATTCTATAACACAGGGAGGACTTAGTCTCAGGGTACTTGTATAACAATTACTATTAAAGTCTGGTAGATTACAGGGTGTTGAGCAAGGAATTCCTTAACTGCCAGAGTGAGAGGTTTTGTTCTATTTAATTACCCCGTCTAAACAACCCTACTCTCGGTTTCTGTTATTTCGAAGGGCTGGAAAAATGTTAACACAAAACTCCCACTGAAACCTATTGGCTTCTGCTTGTTAGAGATGACTGTAAACATGCAACAGTCGTGCTGCTGGCTTGGCTGCTGCTTTCGTCCGTAGCATATCTTAGCCTTTCTGAGGCTATCGCTGCTGATAGTTTTGTTCTTGGCACTGAGTGCAAATCCCAGAACATAAGACCAAAAGTTGGAAACACAGCCTGAACAGACAACCCTCTGGGACCATAATGTTTCTCGTTGTCCCTTTAAAAGAAGACAGGCACAGTTTTTTCTCAACATGCCCAGATGTCTCTCTTGCGTAAGAATTGCTGTCACTGGTTAAGATGGCTTTGACTCACCCATGTCATCATACAGCACAACTAATGGTTTATTCACAGGACTCCCCTGATTCGCCCCCCGGGTGAATTAACTGACATATTGGCCTTTGACCCCTCAGTCCCTATCACCAGAGAGAAGGAGGGGAAGTGAGAGCAATCTCTGGCAATGAAAATAATAATTTCAATGAGGTCAATGAGAGGTCAATGAGAGTGTCAAATTTGGTCAACAAAAAATGTCATTGCTAATTTGCTACGTGAGGCTTATTTGATCTAATATAATTTTTGTAATGGTTGGGTTGTTACGAATGTACTCATATAAGTACAACTTTATATCGGAGTTGTGCCTGTTGGTCACACGTGTATCTGCCGTCTCATTGGCTAGAATTGTCCCACCTAATCTCGCCTCCTCCATCTTTGAGGACATGTATTTCCATTGTTAGAGCGGTCACTCGACTATCTTGTCAAGATAATACATAATCCCAACTGGGCTGGCCACCAGCAACCAAGTGAAGAGAGAGCTGGAGAGACTACATCAGTGGAAAGCGGCGGGTCCTGATGGCATCAGCCCAAGGGTGCTTAGGGTCTGTCACCCACCCTCTGCATGCCATGGTTATGATGCAGAGGAGCACTTTCAGTCACAGACTGATCCAACCACGGTGTGCCAGAGAGCACTACAGGAGGTCCTTCCTGCCGGCGGCTATTAGACTAATTAATGCCTCACTGGGTGCCGTGCCATCCATGAGTAACTCTGGTCTGTAATCAATCATTCACTAAGGACTGTACATTTACCTGTACAGTTAATTTAACCATGCAAAATATTAACTTACTTGTTCATTTAATCAGACTGTATATTAAGTAAACTATTATTACCCTCACTCATATCATATGCACATTTAGCTATTTAAGTATTTCTCTGTCATCAACCTGTATAGTATAGTTAACCTCCAGCGAAGGTCCGCAGCCCGGAACCTCCAGCGAAGGTCCGCAGCCCGGAACCATCAGTGAAGGTCCGCAGCCCGGAGCCTCCAGTGAAGGTCCGTAGCCCGGAGCCTCCAGCGAAGGTCCGCAGCCCGGAATCTCCAGCGAAGGTCCGCAGCCCGGAATCTCCAGCGAAGGTCCGCAGCCCGGAACCTCCAGCGAAGGTCCGCAGCCCGGAGACCCCAGCGAAGGTCCGGATCCTGGAACCTCCCGAAGTCAGCACCGCTCTGTGGTTGGAACCTACCGCTCCACCGGTACCCAATCCGGTTCCAGCCGTCTGCTCCGCTCCTGAGCCAGAGCAGTCCGCTCCACCGGTGCACATTCCGGGTCCAGCCATCTGCTCCGCTCCTGAGCCAGAGCAGTCCGCTCCACCGGTGCCCAATCCGGGTCCAGCCGTCTGCTCCGCTCCAGTGCCTGAGCAGTCCGCTCCACCGGTGCCCAATCCGGGTCCAGCCGTCTGCTCCGCTCCAGTGCCTGAGCAGTCCGCTCCACCGGTGCCCAATCCGGGTCCAGCCGTCTGCTCCGCTCCTGAGGCAGAGCAGTCCGCTCCACCGGTGCCCATTCCGGGTCCAGCCGTCTGCTCCGCTCCAGAGCTAGAGCAGTCCGCTCCACCGGTGCCCAAACCGGGTCCAGCCGTCTGCTCCGCTCCTGAGGCAGAGCAGTCTGCTCCACCTGTGCCCATTCCGGGTCCAGCCGGGTCCAGCCGTCTGCTCCGCTCCAGTGCCTGAGCAGGCCGCTCCACCGGTGCCCATTCCGGGTCCAGCCGGGTCCAGCCGGGTCCAGCCGTCTGCTCCGCTCCAGTGCCTGAGCAGGCCGCTGCTGCGCATTGTCTCTAATTAGGGATCCTACATAGGTTTGTATGTTTTCACACTGGGGTTGTGGGTCATTCATTCTCCAGTCACGGTGACAAATGTCGAACTATAATCCCTGCGCTGCGTCTTGGTCGATGTATGCACCATCTCGTGACACAGAGCCTGGAATATAAAAAAAAAAATTGAAACCAGGCAAGTCAGTTAAGAACAAATTCTTATTTACAATGACGGCCTACCCCGGGCGGCCTACCCCGGGCGGCCTACCCCGGGCGGCCTACCCCGGGCGGCCTACCCCGGGCGGCCTACCCCGGGCGGCCTACCCCGGGCGGCCTACCCCGGGCGGCCTACCCCGGGCCAAATGTGCGCCGCCCTATGGGACTCCCAATCACATCCGGATGTGATACAGCCTGGATTCAAACCAGGGACTGTAGTGACACCTCTTGTACTGAGATGCAGTGCCTTAGATCACTGAGCCACTCCGTCATCATGACTCATGTTGCCCAGATATCTGTCCTGATATATATAAACGTAATGTGTAAGAAAGCATCAGTTCGAGCCACAGAATCTTGATCACATAATGATAGCTACGTAAATATGGGATGCAAGGTGATTTGCCAATCAGTCATTCTGCGCAGTCTGAATGCAATCTCAAAAATGCACATTATTTGACTCGATAGGCTCTAGGATATGTTCCTTTGTACATAAACATCTTGTGTAATTTTCAAATAAAACAAGCATTCCCTATAAATCTCATTTGCTTTGATCAAACAAATGTTTGGGTGAAAATGTATATGTTTTTGTGTGGGAGAACTATGAGGGAGTTAAAAATCTTATCATTATATGATAGAGAGATCCATAACACTGATGTAGTCTGTAACAGAGACCCGGCATCAAATCTAATCAAATCACTGCTCATCTGGTCTTCATTGGATGGGTCCGGGTGGAAATGAGATGTCCAGGAAATCAGTGTCAGACTATGTGGCCATGTGTGGGCGTGTTTAACTATACTGGACCAGAAGTCCTCACAAGAATAGTAAACCAAGAGAGAAATGACCAACTGGGGACTTTGTGTCGGTCCTCACAATGTCACATGCTATGTGTGTGTGTGTGTTTGTGTGTGTGTGTGTGTGTGTGTGTGTGTGTGTGTGTGTGTGTGTGTGTGTGTGTGTGTGTGTGTGTGTGTGTGTGTGTGTGTGTGTGTGTGTGTGTGTGTGTGTTAAAAATAGGAGTCAGCATGTACAGTACGAGAGAGAAAGAGAGAGAGAGAGTGTGTGGAAATGGGAGTCAGACTATGAGCACATGCACAATACATGGTAGGCCAGTTGAGAACAAGTTCTCATTTACAACTGCGACCTGGCCAAGACAAAGCAAGGCAGTGCGACAAAAACAACAACACAGAGTTACACATGGGATAAACAAACATACAGTGAATAACACAATAGAAAATCTATATACAGTGTGTACAAATGTAGTAAGGTTAGGAAGGCAGGACAATAAATAGACCATAGTGGTGAAATAATTACAAATTAGCATTAACACTGGACTGATAGATGTGCAGATGATGATGTGCAAATAGAGATACTGGAGTGCAAATGAGCAAAAATAATAAATATGGGGATGAGGTAGTAGGGTGGGCTATTTACAGATGGGCTGTGTACAGGATGAGGTAGTAGGGTGGGCTATTTACAGATGGGCTGTGTACAGGATGAGGTAGTAGGGTGGGCTATTTACAGATGGGCTGTGTACAGGATGAGGTAGTAGGGTGGGCTATTTACAGATGGGCTGTGTACAGGATGAGGTAGTAGGGTGGGCTATTTACAGATGGGCTGTGTACAGGATGAGGTAGTAGGGTGGGCTATTTACAGATGGGCTGTGTACAGGATGAGGTAGTAGGGTGGGCTATTTACAGATGGGCTGTGTACAGGTGCAGTGATCGGTAAGCTGCTCTGACAGCTGAAGTTATTGAGGGAGATGGTAGTCTCTGACTAGCCTTCACACAGAACCATTCAGAAGGTTTGGATTAGACAAAAGGGGCCTGGAGAGAGAAACAAATACACACACAGCCTTTGAAAACATGTTATTGTGGTTTTCCAATTCAGAAAAGGGCATTGCAACAAACAAAATGACACATCCAATAGAATCCAGGCATTGACTGACTTTTAAACAAACACTGATTGGAGTAAAATGATCATGAGCAATGGTACCTATCAAACAATGACCTGAGCATACAAACCAAAAGGAGTATTTGATATTTTTACATTCCTTTGAAAAGGCAAATGTTATTTGCTTTAGAGCAGAGGTCTAGTCCATTAGGAGAAGCAACAATGTGCCCATAGGAGCCCTATAAAACGTCTGGAAGACAGAAGGAAGCTTAAGGGGAGGGTTGCTGCCTGCCAGACAGAGGCTAAAAACTGGAAAATCGTAAATCAATGGTAGCATTTCAGTCCCAGTGCCCGATCAAAGAAAGGATAGATAATGTTGTGGGATAGACGCCGATCTTGGGTCAGTTTTGCATTTTTCCCCACTAATGGTTATGGTTAGGATTGAAGGAGTGGAAGCTGGTCTAAGATCTGTAAAGAGGGAAACTTCCCTCTAGAGCATAATCGTAATCAATGGGTAATGTGTCATGTTGTATCCATTCAGCACCTCCTCTGGTTTTATAGGCTCCTAGCAAAACACTCATAACTTTATGGGCTGCTTTCCCAGACTAAGCTTGCTCCTGGACAAAAAAAAATGCTCAATGAAGATCTCCACTAAAAGTGTTATTTAGTCCATGACTTGACTCAATCTGTGTCTGGGAAACCAGCCCTATAACTGTGAAATGACGGAGAGTAGGGCAGAGAGAGTCTATCTGAATGCAGCACACGCCAAGAACATATGCAGCATAAACGGGAGCAGCCTTGTGCCTCTTGGTGGACTCTGCAGGATTGTGACCCATTGTTTGGTTAATGCATGTGTCGTGGGCCTTTTCCAGAGAGACCAGTACAATTGCTTGCCGTCAGGTAATGTACTGTATACACGGATGCCTCACAAGGGTGCATGCTCAGTCCCCTCCTGTACTCCCTGTTCACCCATGAGTGCGTGGCCACACACGTCTCCAGCTCAATCATCAAGTTTGCAGATGACACAACAGTCGTAGTCCTGATTACCAACAACAAGACAGCCTACAGGGAGGAGGTGAGGCCCTGTCAGAGTGGCGCCAGGAAAATAACCTCCTTCAACGTCAACAAAATGAAGGAGCTGATCATGGACTTAAGGAGACAGCAGAGAGAGCACTCCCCAATCCACATTGACAGAAAAAAAAAGCTTCACGTTCCTCGGCGTGCCCATCATAACCTGTCTGTATATTAAGTAAACTATTATTACCCTCACTCATATCATACGCACTTTTAGCTATTGAAGTATTTCTCTGCCATCCAACATCCACCAATGTATAATGTAAAAGTTTCAGTAGTTTGCTTAGGATGACGCCTATGTTATGTTAATTACATGAGAGTAATGGCAGGACCCTACGTCTACCCTACTCGGGGACGTAGTCACGTTAAGCCACAGGCTCCGTATAACTCTGGATAGCTCCGCATTCTCACTTCTGCTAGCTAAGGTTGTAAAAGTAAGATGTTGACATGATCAGTCCAATCAAAGCTACTGTAGATATAACCTGATTTGACATAATTTATGTGGCCAATGACCTTGAGCCTTCTTGGAAATGCACTTATGGCTGGACCCAAATGGCTGAAATGTTGGATGTTCACAATGTCCCCATGAGTGACAGAACACTGAACCAATCACGGCACAATGCTCTCATTTTCTGCTGGCCCGCCCTACCACCACAGAAAGCACTGAGCTAGGCTGAAACACCTGCATTTTGGAGCTGCCTTACTCAAGAAAACAAAAAATAGACCATGTTTGTATGTGGCTTTATTAAGTCAATTAATATATATATATATATATTTTTTTTTTTTTTATTATTTTTTTTTTTGCAAACTGATATGTGACAAGTATTAATGCCAAAATAACATGCAAAACAGGCAAGCACCAAAACATCCAACTGGCTCTGCCCCACCTGCCCTGAATGACGGGTCGCCACTGGTAATTTCACAGAACAACCAGCAAGTTTACTGGATGAGGCCAGGTTTCTTTAAAGCCACAATCAGGAGTTTGTTTTTTCAGCACAGCGGCAGCCCTAGCAGCAAATTGGTTTGATGGATGGGGCCTTGAAAAAACGGGTGAAAAAAATTCTAAAACATATGTTGAAGCTACATCTGGATTGCATACATTCAACATAATGGAGTCATACAACCTTATATTGTAATCTTATAAAAACATAATGGAGTCATACAACCTTATATTGTAATCTTATAAAAACATAATGGAGTCATACAACCTTATATTGTAATCTTATAAAAACATAATGGAGTCATACAACCTTATATTGTAATCTTATAAAAACATAATGGAGTCATACAACCTTATATTTGGGTTTATGATATGTGAAGATTGTAGAACCATACGTTAAAGTTCCCCCCCCACACACTTTAATGTGATGGTGATTAACTTTAACAATGTAAGTAACCAAATAGATAGGTTTCCGGTTGGTAATTGGCCAGACCCTTACATATATTTTCCTTAGCACAGACATTCTGGAATGGAAAGGGGAATGATGGGAAAAACAGCCAGGAGTCAATCAGAGAAACCACAGGCCCCCATCAGGAACTAATAAGAGGACATTTATATGACATGAGATCTCGGAATGGGTTGATACTTTTGATCATTAAATAGAATACAAAACAAATGTGAGAAATACAAAACAAATGGTGAATACTACTCTATTCTATTTGATGATCTATCATGATTTTCTACTCACAGAGTAGTCTACATACGTACTTAAAAGAACATTCATGAGGTTTTGGAAAGACACCCAACACACAGCAGAAATTAAAGGGGAAGTTCAGGATTTTGCAACTTGATGTTTCCTCACTCTGAAAGTAGTAGTCTATGGGCCAGGGGAAACTGTAATCCATAGTTTGGTTCTTTAAACAGCTGCTACAAGCTTTAGCCAGCTTTAGTTACAACTATCTAACAATTAATGGAAGTGAATGGAGGTGTGCACATTTTTTTTATGGCCAAATCACCTTTAAGTAACATCAAATCAAATTTCAAATCAAAAGTTTATTGGTCACGTACATAGATTTGCAGCAAAACACTTATGTTTCTAACTCAAACAGCACAGCAATATCTTGAAGCAGGGACACAACTTTCACTGGGGACAGGGAGACATGACCCACACACATTCTGAATATTCATTTTTCTCAGAGTGGTAAAAGGAAGCAGAGCAGAAACAGACTACTCTTTATTTGACTGATATAGCTGGCAAGGTAACTGCTGTATTTATTCCCAGTGCTGAGCTAGTAGTGTAACAGACATGTAACGTTAGGCAATGTTTCATCCCTTCTCGACTATCTAGCTCACGTTAGCTAGCTAGTAGCTACCACAGCCAGTTCAGCTCTAGCCTCTAGCTATCTGTTTGGTAGCAGTATCTAACAGCTGTTGTGTGTATGGAAATGTTTTGTAGTCTGTCCTGTTTCAATAGGCTAGTTTTCGACAGTTGATAAAATAAAATAAAATTGTATTTCTCATATGCGCCGAATACAACAGGTGTAGGCCTTGCAGTGAAATGCTTAATGAGAATAGGGGCGTGCTCTGTCCCCTTTTTTTCCTGTAGTCCACAATCATCTGTCTTGATCACGTTGAGGGAGAGGTTGTTGTCCTGGCACCACACGGCCAGGTCTCTGACCTCCTCCCTATATGCTGTCTCATCGTTGTCGGTGATAAGGCCTACCACTGTTGTGTCATCGGCAAACTTGATGATGGGGTTGGAGTCGTGCCTAGCCATGCAGTCATTAGTGAACAGGGAGTACAGAGCACACACCCTCCTGAGGGGCCCTCGTGTTGAGGATCAGCATAGCGGATGTGTTGTTACCTACCCATACCACCTGGGGGCGGCGTCCTTAACTTAGTGATGAACACTGAGCTGTAGTCAATGAACAGCAGTCTCACATAGGTGTTCCTTTTGTCCAGGTGGGAAAGGGCAGTGTTGACTGCAATAGAGATTGCATCATCTGTGGATCTGTTGGGGCGGTATGCAAATTGGAGTGGGTCTAGGGTTTCTGGGATAATGGTGTTGATGTGAGCCATGATCAGCCTTTCAAAGCACTTCAGACGTGAGTGCTACGGGTCAGTAGTCATTTAGGCAGGTTACCTTAGTGTTCTTGTAGTCAATGGGCTTTTGTACTGGGGAGAAAAGGGCGTGTTTCATAGTTCTCAACCAATGTCTGTTCACTTGGGCGTGACCACTGACTTGGCCTAAGTTTTACTTGCAAACAAATTCTCTCCTTTAGAAGACTAAATTACATTTTATCTTTTTACAAATAGTTTCATATTCAAACATATAAATTGCACAACAATTCCATGAAACTGAATGAATGAAACCATTCAAAAATACAATGATGTTGTATTATCATGCAGTAACAATATCCCAAAACAACTACGGATTTGACATCACATTCTTTAAGGACTAACTGACACTTTCAACTGGTTGGATTACAGAAATATTGTTCCGTTCTTCAACCTTTTGGATGTTACCAGACTGTAGAGACGTTCTCTGTGGTAACAAAGGCTGAGACAGAGATAACAAGGGGGGCAACGTCATGACACATAGAAAATACTACACTGAACAAAAATATAAATGCAACTGTTCAGAGGGGACTGTGTGAATCAGGCCTTCATGGTCAAATTGCTGCAAAGAAACCACTACTAAAAGGACATCAGTAAGATGAAGAGACTTGCTTGGGCCAAGAAAGACGAGAAATGGACATTAGACCAGTGGAATTTTGTCCTTTGGTCTGATGAGTCCAAATTTGTGATTTTTGGTTCCAACCGCCGTGTCTTTGTGAGACGCAGAGTAGGTGATCACCCCATGTGTGGTTACCACCGTGAAGCATGGAAGAGGAGGTGTTATGGTACACACGCATACACATTATGTTTGGAATATTACTCATTCAAGGGTTTTTCCTTTATTTGCACTATTTTTTACATTGTAGAATAAAAGTGAAGACATCAAAAATATCACATAACACATATGGAATCATATGGATTCTTCAAATAGCCACCATTTGCCTTGATGACAGCTTTGCACACTCTTGGCATTCTCTCAACCAGCTTCACCTGGAAAGCTTTTCCATCAGTCTTGAAGGAGTTCCCACATATGCTGAGCACTTGTTGGCTACTTTTCCTTCACTGCGGTCTGACTCATCCCAAACCATCTAAATTTGGTTGAGGTTGGCACCAAAAATCTCAAATTTGGACTCCAGACCAAAGGACAAATGTCCACTGGTCTAATGTCCATTGGTCATGTTTCTTGGTCCAAGCAAGTCTCTTCTTATTATTGGTGTCCTTAAGTAGTGGTTTCTTTGCAGCAATTCGACCATGAAGGCCTGATTCACAGTCTCCTCTAAACAGTTGATGTTGAGATGTGTCTGTTACTTGAACTCTGTGAAGCATTTATTTGGGCTGCAATCTGAGGCTGGTAACTCTAATGAAGTTATCCTCTACAGCAGAGGTATTTCTGAGTCTTCCATTCCTGTGGCGGTCCTCATGAAGCTGGTTGAAAGAATGCCATAGGTGTGCAAAGCTGTCATCAAGGCAAAGGGTATTATTTTTTGTTAACAATTTTTTGGTTACTACATGATTCCATATGTGTTACAGCCTTGCAGACCTTTGGCATTCTAGTTGTCAATTTGTTGAGGTAATCTGAAGAGATTTCAACCCATGCTTCCTGAAGCACCTCCCACAAGTTGGATTGGCTTGATGGGCACTTCTTACGTACCATACGGTCAAGCTGCTCCCACAACAGCTCAATAGGGTTGAGATCCGGTGACTGTGCTGGCCACTCCATTATAGACAGAATACCAGCTGACTGCTTCTTCCCTAAATAGTTATTGTATAGTTTGGAGCTGTGCTTTGGGTCATTGTCCTGTTGTAGGAGGAAATTGGCTCCAATTAAGCGCTGTCCACAGAGTATGGCATGGCGTTGCAGTGATAGCCTTCCTTCTTCAAGATCCCTTTTACCCTGTACAAATCTCCCACTTTACCACCATCAAAGCAACCCCAGACCATCCCATTGCATCCACCATGCAAAACTTAAATTTCCTGGAGTCGCCTCTTCACTGTTGACGTTGAGACTGGTGTTTTGCGGGTACTGTTTAATGAAGCTGCTAGTTGAGGACTTGTGAGGCGTCTGTTTCTCAAACTAGACACTAATGTACTCGTCTTCTTGCTCAGTTGTGCACCGGGGCCTGTGCTAACATAATTGCAAAAGGGTTTTCTAATGATCAATTCGTCTTTTAAAATGATAAACCTGGATTAGCTAACACAACGTGCCATTGGAACACAGGAGTGATGGTTGCTGATAATGGGCCTCTGTACACCTATGTAGATATTCCATTAAAAATCAGCCATTTCCAGCTACAATAGTCATTTACAACATTAACAATGTCTACACTGTAATTCTGATCAATTTGATGTTATTTTAATGGACAAATATATATATAGTCATGTGAAAAAGTAAGTACACCCCTCTGGAAGTTCTCTTTTTACATATTTTGACAGATGGATATGAAATGCTCACTTCAACACTATTGACAGATAAAGGTTACCCAATTTAACAAATCACAAAAACAATGTTTAAATTGTTATGTATTTAAAATAAACAAAAATGCCTTTTCCTTATGGAGAAAAAGTTAGTACACCCCTATCTTTACAATCACATAAAATGGCTAAAATTAGAATTAGGTACCAAAACAAGTACAAATGATTAGAAAACATTAGAGAGAAACTTAGGAGGGTCCAGCCTTCCATAAAGATAAGAAAATTGGTCTGGTTTGATCTTAACCATATGGGTGTGTGGTAACACATTATTCAAAGATCAAAAGACCAACCCGAGGCCCTCAGAAGAAGGATTATTGATGCCCATGAGTCTGGGAGGGGTTACAAATCCATTTCCAAGCTATTCTAAGTACATCATTCCACTCTCCGACGAAAATTCCAGACCACTGGCAAACTACCTAGGACAGGTCGTCCCACCAAAGTCAGCCAAAAGCTGCCTGAAAGATGCTCATAGAAGTCTCTAAGAACCCCAGGGTAACATCGAGGGATCTACAGGCCTCTCTTGCCACAATCAATGTTGAAGTGCATGGTTACACTGTCAGAAAGAGACTGCACAAACTTGGCCTGCATGGGAGGTCAGGAAGGAAGAAGCCTCTACTCTCAAAAAAGAATATCAAGACACACTGACTTCACCCAGGTGTTTTCTGGCAAACGTCAGTTGTGTCTTGATATTCTTTTTTGAGAGCAGAGGCTAATTTTAGCCATTTTATGTGATGGTAAAATGTAGGAGTGTACTAACGTTTCATTTAATAATTTAATCTAGGCATTTTTCTTTATTTTAATTGCATACAATTTTCATTTTATTTTTGTGTTATTTGTATATATATATATTTTTTTTTAAAGATAACTTTCCAGGGGGTGTACTTACTTTTCATATAAATATCTATAAAAAACACTTTATATACACAGGTATTAATAAACAAACGGGAAACAATTGACACAATGAATTGGCAGGAGTCTGTGCATTATGAAGAGAGATGCCTATAGCATATAGTGGTTTCTGAAAGTATTCAGACCCCTTGACTTTTTCCACTTTGTTGTGTCTTATTCTAAAATTGATTCAATAAAACATTTCTCATCAATCTACTACCGCATAATGACAAAGCAAAAACAGGTTGAATTTTTTATTTGCAAATCTATAAAAAATAATAAACAGATATACCTTATTTAAGTATTCAGACCCTTTGCTATAAGACTCAAAATTAATCTCAGGTGCATCCTGTTTCCATTGATCATCCTTCAGATGTTTCTACAACTTGATTGGAGTCCACCTGTGGTAAATTCAATTAATTGGACATGATTTGGACAGACACACACCTGTCTATATAAAAGGTACTACAGTTGGCAGTGCATGTCAGAGCAAAAACCAAGCCATGAGGTCGAAGGAATTGTCCGTAGAGCTCAGAGACAGTATTGAAGGTCCCCAAGAAAACAGTGGCGTCCATCATTCATAAATGGAAGAAGTTTGGAACCACCAAGACTCTTCCTAGAGCTGGATGCCCGGGCCAAACCAAGCAAGGGCCTTGGTCAGGGAAGTGACCAAGAACCCGAAGGCCACTCTGACAGAGTTCCTCTGTGGAGATGGGAGAACCTTCCAGAAACACAACAATCTCTGCAGCACTCCACCAATCAGGCCTTTATGGTAGAGTGGCCAGACGGAAGCCACTCCTCAGTAAAAGACACATGACAGCCTGCTTGGAGTTTGCCAAAAGACACCTAAAGACTCTCAGACCATTAGAAACAAGATTCTCTGGTCTGATGAAACCAGGATTGAACTCTTTGGCCTGAATGTCATGTATGGAGGAAACCTGGCACCATCCATAAGGTGAAGCATGGTGGTGGCAGCATCATGCTGTGGGGATGTTTTTCAGCAGCAGGGACTGGGAGACTAGTCAGGAGAGGGAAAGATGAACAGAGCAAAGTACAGAGAGATCCTTGATGAAAACCTGCTCCAGAGCACTCAGGACCTCAGACTGGGGTGAAGGTTCACCTTTCCAATGGGACAACGACCATAAGCACACAGCCAAGACAACACATGAGTGGCTTTGGGACAAGTCTCTGAATGTCCCTGAGTGGCCCAGCCAGAGCCCAGACTTGAACCTGATCAAACATCTCTGGAGGGACCTGAAAATAGCTGTGCAGAGACGCTCCCCATCCAACCTGAGAGCTTGAGAGGATCTGCAGAGAAACTTCCCAAATACAGGTGTGCCAAGCTTGTAGCGTCATATTGAAGAAGACTCAGGGCTGTAATCGCTGCCAAAGGTGCTTCAATAAAGTACTGAGTAAAGGGTCTGAATACTTATGTAAATGTAATATTTCCTTTTTATAAATGGTATACATTTGCTAACATTTCTTAGCAAATGTTTTTTGCTTTGTTTGTATGTACAGTGGGGAGAACAAGTATTTGATACACTGCCGATTTTGCAGGTTTTCCCACTTACAAAGCATGTAGAAGTCTGTCATTTTTATCATAGGTACTCTTCAACTGTGAGTGACGGAATCTAAAACAAAAATTCAGAAAATCACATTGTATGATTTTTAAGTAATTAATTTGCATTTTATTGCATGACATAAGTATTTGATACATCAGAAAATATTTGGTACAGAAACCTTTGTTTGCAATTACAGAGATCATACGTTTCCTGTAGTTCTTGACCAGGTTTGCACACACTGCAGCAGGGATTTTGGCCCACTCCTCCATACAGACCTTCTCCAGATCCTTCAGGTTTCGGGGCTGTCGCTGGGCAATACGAACATTCAGCTCCCTCCAAAGATTTTCTATTGGGTTCAGGTCTGGAGACTGGCTAAGCCACTCCAGGACCTTGAGATGCTTCTTACGGAGCCACTCCTTAGTTGCCCTGGCTGTGTGTTTCAGGTCGTTGTCATGCTGGAAGACCCAGCCACGACCCATCTTCAATGCTCTTACTGAGGGAAGGAGGTTGTTGGCCAAGATCTCGCGATACATGGCCTCATCCATCCTCCCCTCAATACGGTGCAGTCGTCCTGTCCCCTTTGCAGAAAAGCATCCCCAAAGAATGATGTTTCCACCTCCATGCTTCACGGTTGGGATGGTGTTCTTGGGGTTGTACTCATCCTTCTTTTTCCTTCAAACACGGCGAGTGGAGTTTAGACCAAAAAGCTCTATTTTTGTCTCATCAGACCACATGACCTTCTCCCATTCCTCCTCTGGATCATCCAGATGGTCATTGGCAAACTTCAGACGGGCCTGGACATGCGCTGGCTTGAGCAGGGGGACCTTGCGTGCGCTGCAGGATTTTAATCCATGACGGCGTAGTGTGTTACTAATGGTTTTCTTTGAGACTGTGGTCCCAGCTCTCTTCAGGTCATTGACCAGGTCCTGCCGTGTAGTTCTGGGCTGATCCCTCACCTTCCTCATGATCATTGATGCCCCACGAGGTGAGATCTTGCATGGTGCCCCAGACCAAGGGAGATTGACCGTCATCTTGAACTTCTTCCATTTTCTAATAATTGCGCCAACAGTTGTTGCCTTATCACCAAGCTGCTTGCCTATTGTCCTGTAGCCCATCCCAGCCTTGTGCAGGTCTACAATTTTATCCCTGATGTCCATACACAGCTCTCTGGTCTTGGCCATTGTGGAGAGGTTGGAGTCTGTTTGATTGAGTGTGTGGACAGGTGTCTTTTATACAGGTAACGAGTTCAAACAGGTGCAGTTAATACAGGTAATGAGTGGAGAACAGAAGGGCTTCTTAAAGAAAAACGAACAGGTCTGTGAGAGCCGGAATTCTTACTGGTTGGTAGGTGATCAAATACTTATGTCATGCAATAAAATGCAAATTAATTATTTAAAAATCATACAATGTGATTTTCTGGATTTTTGTTTTAGATTCCGTCTCTCACAGTTGAAGTGTACCTATGATAAAAATTACAGACCTCTACATGCTTTGTAAGTAGGAAAACCTGCAAAATCGGCAGTGTATCAAATACTTGTTCTCCCCACTGTATGTATGTATGTATGTATGTATGTATGTATGTATGTATGTATGTATGTATGTATGTATGTATGTATGTATGTATGTATGTATGTATGTATGTATGTATGTATGTAAACTAATAGAAAGAAAAAATATATATAAATATATATTTTTTTTAATACACACTGACAGCTAAACCACGTACTAGGAGGCTCAGTGGATCTCTCAGCACATAAAGCTGTGACTATCTAATAGCTTCATTGTAGCTTATCTGTTAAGAAGTGATTCTGATCTAAGCGGCCATTGGTTTCCTCCAGCCTTCAGAGGTCAGGGCTGCTGCTCTAGCCCCCTCATAGTTCAGAGTGGTGGTGATGTGTCTGTGGAGGCTTGGTGGTGTGTGACCCTTGGGGGTTGTGTGCTCCAGCTTTGGCTTGTCTTTCACCACCAACACTGCTCCCCCTCTCCTTCTCTTTCTCGTTCTCTCCCTCTGCTCTCTCACTCCGGTTTGTTTTAGTCTTAGCGCTCCTCTGGGAGGCATAACCCGGTACTTCCTGGTCCATGACAGACAGGAAGTTGTAGAAGGGCATGGGGGGTGCCCATTTCTCATCTACGATCACACCTGGGTGAGGGGAGAGGGAAAGATAGAGGGGGAGAGAGAAAGGTAAAGAGGGGGAGAGAGAGAAGCAGAAGCAGTTTAGAAAGCACCACTCAAATAGTAAAATAGCAGAAAATTTGATTTTTCCAAAATCAATAGACATGCATTGCATTAACCAGCCTGATTAGATTAATTTATTAAAAACTGAATATGAATGGAGTTATAGGCAGACTATCACATTCTACCTATACCATAGACCATCTGTCCTATTTAAAAAGGACTGAAGACAGAAACAGATCATTTGGTTCCATTTAAAAATATATATTAGGGAAACCAAAGTTCTGTAACATATTAATTAAATCAAATAGCCTAGTACACACACACACACACACACACACACACACACACACACACACACCAAAACTTTTCAAATATTCAGATGAAAAAGGCTATTGCATGGAAAAATCGAGTACATCACAAATTCTGAACCGCTGGACAGCAACAAACTAAAGCACTGATCATTGGTAATGAGATCAGAATGACTGTTAAGGCTTGATCCATAAATTAAATTAGGTAGCTTAGCCTACAAAACTAAAACAATCCATAATGTTCAAATCAAAAGGCCTGATTACGTCAATAAATGCAGCCACACCCCGAGTCCCTGGTGCCAACACGTTCAGAAATCAAAAGATGTTTTAAACTGAACAAAAATATAAAAAACACAACATGTAAAGTGTTGGTTGACCTTAAATAAAAGATCCCAGAAATGTTTCATACCCACAAAAAGCTTATTTCTCTTAAATGTTGTGCACACATTTGATTACATCCCTGTTAGTGAGCATTTCTCCTTTGCCAAGATACTCCATCCACACCTGACAGGTGTGGCATATCAAGAAGCTGATTAAACAGCATGATCATTACACACATGCACCTTGTGCTGGGGACAATAAAAGGCCACTAAGATGTGCAGTCGTCACACAACACAACGCCACAGATGTCTCAAGTTGAGGGAGCGTGCAATTGGCATGCTGACTGCAGGAATGTCTACCAGAGCTGTTGCCAGATAATTTAATGTTAATTTCTCTACTATAAGCCGCCTCCGTTGTTTTAGAGAATTTGGCAGTACGTCCAACTGGCCTCACAACCGCAGACCACGTTTAACCACGCCAGCCCAGGACCGCCACGTTGGGCTTCTTCCCCTGCGGGATCATCCGAGACCAGCCACCCGGACAGCTGATGAAACTGTTGGTTTGCACAAGCAAAGAAATTCTGCACAAACTGTCAGAAACCGTCTCAAGGATGCTCATCTGCGTGCTCGTCATTCTCACCAGGGTCCTGACCTGACTGAAGTTCTGCGTTGTAACCAACCTCAGTGGGCAAGCTCACCTTCGAGGGCCACTGACATGCTGGAGAAGTGTGCTCTTCACGGATTAATCCCGGTTTCAACTGTACCGGGCAGATGTCAGATAGCATTTATGGCGTTATGTGGGTGAGTAGTTTGCTGATGTCAACGTTGTGAACAGAGTGCCCCATGGTGGCGGTGACGTTATGGTATGGGCAGGCATAAGCTACAGACAACACAATTGGATATTATCGAAGGCAATTTGAATACACAGAGATACCATGATTAGATCCTGAGGCCCATTGTCGTGCCATTCATCTGTCTCCATCACCTCATGTTTCAGAATGATAATGCACGGCCCCATGTCACAAGGATCTGTACACAATTCCAGAAAAGTTGAAAGTGTCCCATTTCTTCCATGGCCTGCATACTCACCAGACATGAGCATGTTTGGGATACTCTGGAGAAAACAGAAATCCACTTTGGGTAAAAAAATGGAACTTCTGCTTTCAAAGATGTAGCCTACGATGCAATACTCTTTATAGTTTTAAGGAGAACAAAAACTACTTAGCCTAGATTTTGAACACCACCGCAGATCGTTCGCTATTCGTTACCTTCCCAATTAAGTCGTCTAATTTTGTTGTTTGGTTACTTGAAGTAAACTAGGACATATCACTCGCAGCCCACCTCTTCCAATGCATTGTGGGAAAGTGTGTATCGAATTCTACTAGATGAAGAGCTGAAATGAGTATAGCATCCTGGCATTTAAACCATACTCCATTTTCGAAAATTCAAATACTATAACGTATTCAATTTTCGCATACTGAGAATGCGTCATGCACGATTGCGTTGTTTCCTATATACTAGATTTTCGAAATGTTGCATACTATTAAAAACTATATTTTTTCCGCATAGTGAAACGGCCTACTATTTAGGACGCAAGTATGGGTATGTGGACACGGCCAGTATGTCAAACAAAATGTGTGTATGAGAAAATATAGACGAAGGCCCCTATTTGGCGAGAGTGAACGTTTGTTCACACATATGTATAATACTTAAGCAAATTTTTTCACTTAATAGATGGAGAAGGAACACCTGTGAGAAGGGGAACGGTCCTAGCCTTGGTGCCAGTTGGTTTCTGCTCTCGTGAACTACTTATGGAATTGTCATGCCAAGAAGTCAGGCAATTTTGGCAATCTCAGCATTCAATCATATTCATGCATAAATAAAAAGTATTGCAAGTAAGAAGTTTGTAAAGTTAGTGTGGGAGAGTTGTTATCAATCAATAATGACAAACTTAGGCATTTACAACTTAGATGGAACGCTACTGAGGATGGTAGCTGTCTATAGCAACTCCTATCGTCATATCTTTAATCTGAGCCTAGAGGAAAGCCAAAGTCATTCCGCTAAGAGTGGTAAAGCAGCCTTTACTGGTTCAAACAGCAGGCCTATAAGCTTACTGCCAGCTCTTAGCAAACTGTTGGAAAAAATGGTGTTTGACCAAATACAATGCTATGTAAACAAACTAACAGACTTTCAGCATGCTTAAAGAGAAGGGCACTCAACATGTACTGCACTGACACAAATGACTGACGATTGGTTGAAATAAAAAGAAGATTGTGGAGCTGTACTGTTAGATTTCAGTGCAGCCTTTGATATTATCGACCATAACCTGTTGTTGAAAAAAAACTTGTGTTATGGCTTTTCAACTTCTGCCATATTGTGGATCTAATATAACTCAAAGGGTTTTCATTAATTAAAGATTCTCTAATGTCAAACATGTAGTGTGGTGTACCACAGGGCAGCTCTCTAGGTCCTCTACTATTTTTACCAATGACCTGGCATTAAACAAAGCCTGTGTGTCCATGTATGCTGATGATTCAGCAACCACAGCTAATGAAGTCACTGAAACCCTTAACAAAGAGTTGCAGTCTGTTTTGGAATGGGTGGCGAGTAATAAACTGGTCCTGAACATCTCTAAAACTAAGAGCATTGTATTTGGTGTAAATCATTCCCTAAGTTTTAGACCTCAGCTGAATCTGGTAATGAATGGTGTGGCTGTTGAACAAGTTTAGGAGACTAAATTACTTGTTGTTACCTTAGATTGTAAACTATCATGGTCAAAACATATAGATTCAATGGTTGTAAAGATAAGGAGAGGTCTGTCTGTAATAAAGAGATGCTCTGCTTTCTTGACACCACACTCCACAAAGCAAGGTCACAGTTGTAAATGAGAACTTGTTCTCAACTGACCTACCTGGTTAAATAAAGGTGAAATAAAAATGTTTATAAAAAAAGCAAGTCCTGCAGGCTCTAGTTTTGTCTAATCTTGATTATTGTCCAGTCGTGTGGTCCAGTGCTGCAAGGAAAGACCTAGTTAAGCTGCAGCTGGCCCAGAACAGAGCAGCATGGCTTGCTCTTCATTGTAATCAGAGGGCTGATATATATTCTATGCATGCCAGTCTCTCTCTTAGCCAAGAGTGGAGGAGATTGACTGCATCACTTCTTTTTTATAAGAAACATTGTGTTGAAAATCCCAAATAGTTTGCAATTTACACACAGCTCTGACATACACATGTACCCCACCAGACATGCCACCAGGGATCTTTTCACAGTCCCCAAATCCAGAACAAATTCAAGAAAGGATACAGTATTATAGAGCCATTTTTGCATGGAACTCCATTCCATCTCATATTGCTCAAATAAACAGTAGACCTAGCTTAAAAAAACAACACCTCACAGCACAACGCCTCTCCCCTATTTGACCTAGATAGTTTGTGTGTATGTATTGATATGTAGGCTACGTGTGCCTTTAAAAATGTATGTAGATCTGTCCTTGTCTATTAATGGTCTGTATTATGTCATGTTTCATGTGGACCCCAGTAAGAGTAGCTGCTGCTTTTGCGACAGCTAATGGGGATCCTAATAAAATACTAAATATACAGTTGGATTTAGTGCAAGGTCACAGATTGGTTGCTGAACATTACATGGAATAATTCCATGACAACATGTGGAACCTCAATTTAGAATGAGATTTTCCACTGCCGCTCTGAAATCGATACAGCAGGAGGAAAAGTCTAAAATGACCAGCAGGATCAAACACCAGATCCATATTGGAGAGTAAACAAGTGGACAGTTAAAGGGATAGTTCACTTAAAAACACGCAAAATGCATCAGTTTTTGCTCTGTACTGAAAGTTCTCCATCTTTAAAACTTGACTACTGATATGCACACTTTTTGGGGGTTGTACAGTGGACTAATGAACAAATACTAAAATAGTATTTGAGTGACCTATACCCATTAAGAGAGAAGGGTACAATTCATGTTAATACAATACAACAACAACACAATGGGTGTATATAGCACTTTTCTAGAACCAAAGGATGCTTGTGATGTACACTGGTTGTAGCACTAAAAAGGTAATAGCTTGACCTTTCACAGATAATACTCATGATCTATATAGACAGCTAGGTCCAAAACTATTGATAAAGATTAGCATACAATATATACTGAGCTATATTGTATGGTCAAAAACTATATTATACTAATTCAATTGCTCAGAGAAAGAGATTGACTAATTTTAAATAAATCTAAGAAAGAGATTGCCACTCGTTTTCAATAATCCAGAACACTACCCTTGCGAGGATAACAGACCTGGTTTCAAACACTATCAGTTATTTCAATTACTTGTCATTAAAATGTCAAAAGTATACAGATAACTTTCATGAAAAAAACAAAAAACAAGTAGTTGAATATTGTAATGCATTTGAAAATACTATTTGGAAAGTATTGCCATGTATTTACTATTACTTCAAATACATACAGTATCGTTGGAAGTATTTGAAAGAATATTTTCAAATTAATATTTGAATTATTTGGTATGCATTTGAAAATAGTTCTGAATGTACATTGTTATTTCAAATGAAACTAACAACTCTTATACATGAATGTTACTTAACGGCATCATGAACATTACTAAGTACCAGGACATTTTAGTCAAAAACCTGGTTGCCTCTGCCAGGAGGCTGACACTTGACAATAAACCCAAGCACACATCAAAATCCACAAAGAAATGGTTAACTGACCACAAAATCAACATTTTGCAATGGCCATCTCAGTCTCCGGATTTGAAGCACATTGAAAACCTGTGGTTTGAATTGAAGAGAGCAGTCCAGAAGTGCAAACGAAGGATATCAAGGATCTGGAAATATTCTGTATGGAGGAATGGTCTAAGATCCCTCAAATGTTCTCTAATCTCAAACATTTTTGAAAAAGGCTCAGTGTCGTTATCCTTGCAAGGGAAGATCTCTGAGATATGTTTTATTACTTATTAAACAAAAATCTTGTTAAGTATGCATTCAATATAGTTCAGTGTTTTTATTTAAATGACAGTGTTTTTTGCTCGTCTTTATAAAAAGGGTGCCAATCATTCTGGACCTGACAGTAGCTTCGTCTCTCCAGACAGGAATATTGCATTATATACACAACTTATGCTTTTATAGCAGTCACTTAATACGTGGCCAATTTCCATCTTCCATTTCCATGCTTACAGAGACTGACTAAGAGACTTTGTGTCTGTCTCAAAGAAATGTACAATAAAGTAATGAGCTTCATTGTGTTGTGAGTGGAATGCATAAGCCGTCAATGTGTAGAGAGAAGGGAGAAACGTGATCCAAAACCCACTCTACTGTCATTTAAGACTTGAGCTAGTCTTTGAAAGCAACTGTAAGTGTCATGTCCTCAGAATATGATACAATGCTTGAATTAGACAGTAGAGCAGTGATGCAGGTTGTGTGCATCACTGCCTGGTCGACCGTGAAAGGAGGAGTCATTTTGTCGCCTTGCCAATGGTTGCAGATCCTAGAGGGGAGAGGCGTGCCATCAACCAGAGGGTTGCCGGTTCAAATCCCAGGTCTTACTGAAAAAAAAAATCAGTTGGTTGCTGGTATCAAATCCTAGATGCCATCTCCTGCCGTTGTGCCCTTGAGCAAGGCACGTACTTCCCAAACTGCTCCAGGCTTTACTATGGCTGACCCTGTGCTCAAACCTCTTCTCGCCGTGTGTGTTTTGAAGCAGAAATCAAATGTTCCTCTCTGTGATAATGCACAATGATCATCATCATTGTGTGGAGAGTTGAATGCATTAGAAGTTCATGCATAGAGAGAAACATGAGCCTACACTCCTGTCAAATCAGGCTTTAGTGGGATTGAGCTAGTCTTGAAAGCAACTGTAAATGTCATGTACTTAAACAATGATACAATGCTTGAATTAGACAGTAGAGCAGTGATGCAGGTTGTGTGCAACTTTACAATCGGATTTGATACAAGCCATTTTGTCGCCCTGCCAATGGTGTAGATCCTGGAGGTTAGAGGTTAAAGAGTGATGCCAGCGACCAGAGGTACTGAAACATCTACTGGTAGGGGTAGCCGGTATCAAATTCTGAATGCCATCTCCTACCGTTGTTCCCTTGAGCAAGGCATTTCGCCTAAACTGCACCAAGGTCCCCTTACCATGACTGACCCTGTGCTCCAACCTCTCAAATATGTGTGTGTCTAGAAGGGGTTGAAATAAAACAGAAGACATTTCCACTTCCCTATGACAAATGGACAATAAAGTGATCATCTTCTTTGTGTGGAGAGTGGAATGCATTAGCCATCAACGCGTAGAGAGGTGAGAAATGTGAGCCAACGACCCACTCTACTGTCAATTCAGGTTTTAGTGGGATTGGGCTAGTCTTTCAAAGCAACTGTAAATGTCATATAGTCAGACAGACGATGGATCTGTTTGAATTACACATAAATGAGGAGAAGCCAAGATATATGCACAGGTCGTATGCATTATCGCCAGGTCGAGTGTGAAAGGAGGAGTCATCTGCCAGACTCTCAATGGGCTTGGATCCCTCTGGTAAATGCAAGTATTTTGGTGGGAAGACCTCGGATTTGTTACCAAACTTCCAGACAGAAATGTGTTGTGTAGAGCAGACTGGTTCACAGTCTGTGCGATTGGGAGTAGTGTCAGCTCTAGAAATTGCAGCTCTATCTGCAACGTTGTGTACAGAACAGTCTAGATTGACTTGACTGACACATCTAAAAATGAAGTGCTTCCGAGTATGATTTTCTCTAAACGATATTTCCACATTTCGTAACTGAACTAAATGTTAATACGGATCAAAACCCATATCAAATATAAGATATAGTAAGCTTGTCATAGATGCATGAGTATCACAAAAGGTCCTAACAGTCGATTGACCTGTCCGTCAAAGTTTAACACAACCATATTACTGAACTAATGTAACTGAGGTCTATAGGGTTTCTGACTAGAGTCAGCTCCAGAAAATAAAAAACAGTCTAAACATCAACACTTCTCAAGTTGATGGATTATGTGCTTCTCCAGACATAGAGAATGTGCAGGCTGGTGTTCATTAGTGCACGCAATAAACACAAACCAGAAAGAGGGGGCATTAGCCTGAAAAGAACCTCAATCTATGGGGAGTGCTGTATGATGATTCAGGACTGTAACTGGCAACCATCAGACACAATTAAGAGATACAGTTCCCTCCAGAGACCGAGTAAGTGGATTGGAAGCTGCTACTGCTGCTGAGAAGAGAAGGGAGAAAACTCAATAGATGGTGCTCAGACATTGGCAAAAACCCTCCTTCACTTCAGCTCCCTCTGTGTCACTAGAAGTGGAATAACTGAAAGAAAAACCTGACCACCTAGTCTTTGGAGGTTTGTCGATGAGTGTGCATTTTGGGTAGAAACCAGCAAGGAATCAACACAGTCTGTCTCTCTTACACACACACACACACACACACACACACACACACACACACACACACACACACACACACACACACACAATACTAATCCGCCAACAAAACAATAGCGATTGGATTAGCTCAAAAATGCACTGGAGAAAGAGGTTTGAATGAATGAATGAATGGAGGAGGTGGTGATCTCATGAATGGTGGTGACTGATGGAGCTGTGTGGTACAATACTCACAGACAGCCAGACAGGACACCCGAGATTACAGACTCTTGGCAAAGTCTCAATTGGCAATAAAAAAGCACATGTACACAGAATGGCATGAATGGCACAATCAGGAAAAAGACCATAAAATATACCTACTCCATTATTCACTAACACATACAGTACAGAATGTGTTGACATGGTTACACCCTTGTGATGTAGAACATGTGACGTATCTCATCCACACACACACACACACACACACACACACACACACACACACACACACACACACACACACACACACACATTCACTAGTAATAATACATATGGACAGAGGCAGTGGTGAATGAATTAATTGATGTGAGAACGTGCAAATAGGAGCTGGTAGTCAGAGCCTTCCACTTTCACCCCTGGCAGCAGGGCTTTGTGTGCCCCCTAGAGGACAGAAACTGCAGGTGCAATGGCAGCATTCGTCAATAGTCAAAGAGTGCACTTGCATAGGGGGATGCAAAGTATTTTTTATTTTAACTTAACTGATTGTTCTTTGCTGATAGACTCATTTCTACAACTAGTGCTCAGTGGTCATTTTGGCCACAGCCAGTGTTAAGTGTGTAAATCAAGGAGAGACAATGTGGACTGTTGGGTTGTAATTTTAAATACTTGCAAATGGAAGTTTATGGTTATGTGTAGGCTGAATTTACAGTTGAAGTCGGAAATTTACACTTAGGTTGAAGTCATTAAAACTCATTTTTCAACCACTCCACAGATTTCATGTTAACTAAACTATAGTTTTGGCAAGTCGGTTAGGACATCTACTACTTACAGACAGATTATTTCACTTATAATTCACTATATCACAATTCCAGTGGGTCAGAAGTTTACATACACTAACTAAGTTGACTGTGACAGAAAATTATGTCATGGCTTTAGAAGCTTCTGATAGGCTAATTGACATAATTTGAGTCAATTGGAGGTGTACCTGTGGATGTATTTCAAGGCCTACCTTCAAACTCAGTGCCTCTTTGCTCGACATCAAGCGAAAATTCAAAAGCAATCAGCCCAAAAATTTTACACCTCCACAAGTCTGGTTCATCCTTGGGAGCAATTTCCAAACGCCTGAAGGTACCACGTTCATCTGTACAAACAGTAGTACGCAAGAATAAACACCATGGGACCACGCAGCTGTCATACCGCTCAGGAAGGAGACGCGTTCTGTCTCCTAGAGATGAACGTACTTTGGTGCGAAAAGTGCAAATCAATCCCAGAATAACAGTAAAGGACCTTGTGAAGATGCTGGAGGAAACAGGTACAAAAGTATTTATATCCATAGTAAAATGAGTCCTATATCGACATAACCTGAAAGGCCGCTCAGCAAGGAAGAAGCCACTGCTACAAAACCACCATAAAAAAGCCAGACTATAGTTTGCAACTGTACATGGGGACAAAGATCATACTTTTTGCAGAAATGTCCTCTGGTCTGATGAAACAAAAATAGAACTGTTTGGCCATAATGACCATCGTTATGTTTGGAGGAAAAAGAGGGAAGCTTGCAAGGTGAAGAACACCATCCCAACCGTGAAGCACGGGGGTGGCAGCATCATGTTGTCGGGGGTGCTTTGCTGCAGGAGGGACTGGTGCACTTCACAAAATAGATGGCATCATGAGGAAGGAAAATGATGTGGATATATTGAAGCAACATCTCAAGACATCAGTCAGGAAGTTAAAGCTTGATCGCAAATGGGTCTTCCAAATGGACAATGACCCCAAGCATACTTCCAAAGTTGTGGCAAAATGGCTTAAGGACAACAAAGTCAAGGTATTGGAGTGGCCATCACAAAGCCCTGACCTCAATCCTATAGAAAATGTGTGGGCAGAACTGAAAAAGCGTGTGCGATCAAGGAGGCCTACAAACCTAACTCAGTTACACCAGTTCTGTCAGGAGGAATGGGCCAAAATTCACCCAACTTATTGTGGGAAGCTTGTGGAAGGCTACCTGAGACGTTTGACCCAAGTTAAACAATTTAAAGGCAATGCTACCAAATACTAATTGAGTGTCTGTAAACTTCTGACCCACTGGGAATGTGATGAAAGAAATAAAAGCTGAAATAAATAATTCTCTACTATTATTCTGACATTTCACATTCTTAAAATAAAGTGGTGATCCTAACTGACCTAAGACAGGGATTTTTTACTAGGATTAAATGTCAGGAATTGTGAAAAACTAAGTTTAAATGTATTTGGCTAAGGCGAGGAGGGTATAAATACTGGTGCTGGTGGAAACATGTCTTTGTCATTCAGCTGTTTGACCCATTGGGTGAATAAACTTGGTTTGAGCTTTAACTAGTTGTCCCGTTAGCTTCTAAATAAACTAACAAGTACTTAACACCCCCCCCCCCCCCCCCACATACCTGCAGGTGGTTCTTCACCGTCCTCCACTCTCCGCAGCCACTGCAGAATGGGCTGTACCATTAGGGGTCTGCCAGTGGGGTAGTGGAAGACCTCTCCTCCTGCAGCCAGCTGGGAAAGCACCAGGGCAGGAAGCAGGGGCAGGGAACCCAGGTATGCCTCCAGGACAGCCTTACCTGCAGGGGTACGACCCCTGGAACACACAAGATAACCCTCAACACCAAAATAGACCCTGCATCCACCGGTTTTTCCATCCAACCATGACTCAGTCAATGAGCTGAGGTTCAATTCAAAGGTTGTGGTAAAAGTAAAACACAATCCGTGTTGAGTTATAAAACCCCAATTCTGAATCAGACTTTGCCTTGAAACAGTCTATTGAAATGTTCCTCCCAAGTGGATGACAATAATGTACATTTAATGCCACTAGAACTAAACCTTTCAGTCACATAATTGGCTGCCTTTCCCTGAACTTGATGTTCCTAACACTGAAACCTACTGTAAACCTTCATTGATGTTGGAAACGTAATACTATATTTGGAACATACAGGTGGATCCAGCAGGGCAGGTAGGGGTTGAGCCGTCCTGTGTTCAGCAGACTCCTCATATCCTCCAATGCTCCCTTGTTCCCTTCCCTACCACTCTCCTCCTCTTCTTCCCCAACAAATAACAACAGGAGGGGTTTCTTTAGCGCCAGATACAGGGGCAGGTTCTCCACTGTCAATTCCGGCTAGAATGGGTAGAGAGAGCGAGAAAAAAGGGGATCAACGATAAATACAGTGTCTTGCAAAAGTATTCAGACTCCTTGGATTTCTTCACATTTTATTTTGTTACAAAATGGGATCAAAGAGATGTACAGTTGAAGTGGGAAGTTTACATCCACTTAGGTTGAAGTCATTAAAACCACTCCACAGATTTCATGTTAACAAACTAAAGTTTTGAAGGTAGGCCTTGAAATACATCCACAGGTACACCTCCAATTGACTCAAAAGATGTCAATTAGCCTATTCCTTCCTCATGAAGGAACACACACACACACACACACACACACACACGATGGAATAGTTTTTTTTAAATAGTTCAAAAAGCATATATCCATCCAAATGTTTGATGAACCTGTGATACAAACACAGACTTACAAACGTATCCAGTAGTGCTGTCTGGATGTGTGTGACCAGTTGGTCCGGCATGGAGAGGTGGAGAGAATGAGCCTCAGTTTGGGCTGTAGGTCCTCGTGACACCAGAATGGCAGGCAGTGTCACAGAATACTCTAGAGCCCTGAGAACATAACAATACATTAGAATAACTTGCCCCCGCCCCCCAGAAGATACTTCAATATTAATTAAATTACAAAAATAGAAAAGATAGCTTCTCATAAATTGCTACACACAGTTATTAGTGCAAACACACATACAGTTGAAGTCGGAAGTTTACATACACCTTAGACAAATAAATACATTTAAACTCAGTTTTTCACAATTCCTGAAAAATTCCGTTTTAGGCCAGTTGGGATCACCACTTTATTTTAAGAACGTGAAATGTCAGAATAATAGTAGAGAGAATGATTTATTTCAGCTTTTATTTCTTTCATCACATTCCCAGTGGGTCAGCAGTTTACGTACACTCAATTAGTATTTGGTAGCATTGCCTTTAAATTGTTTAACTTGGGTCAAACGTCTCGGGTAGCCTTCCACAAGCTTCCTACAATAAGTTGGGTGAATTTTGGCCCATTCCTCCTGACAGAACTGATGTAACTGAGTCAGGTTTGTAGGCCTCCTTGATCGCACACGCTTTTTCAGTTCTGCCCACACATTTTCTATAGGATTGAGGTCAGGGCTTTGTGATGGCCACTCCAATACCTTGACTTTGTTGTCCTTAAGCCATTTTGCCACAACTTTGGAAGTATTCTTGGGGTCATTGTCCATTTGGAAGACCCATTTGAGATCAAGCTTTAACTTCCTGACTAATGTCTTGAGATGTTGCTTCAATATATCCATATAATTTTACTTCCTCATGATGCCATCTATTTTGTGAAGTGCACCAGCACCTCCTGCAGCAAAGCACCCCCACATCATGATGCTGCCACCCCCGTGCTTCACGGTTGGGATGGTGTTCTTCGGCTTGCAAGCCTCCCCCTTTTTCCTCCAAACATAACGATGGTCATTATGGCCAAACAGTTCTATTTTTGTTTCATCAGACCAGAGGACATTTCTCCTAAAAGTACCATCTTTGTCCCCATGTGCAGTTGCAAACCGTAGTCTGGCTTTTTTATGGCGGTTTTGGAGCAGTGGCTTCTTCCTTGCTGAGCGGCCTTTCAGGTTATGTCGATATAGGACTCGTTTTACTGTGGATATAGATACTTTTGTACCTGTTTCCTCCAGCATCTTCACAAGGTCCTTAGCTGTTCTGGGATTGATTTGCACTTTTCACACCAAAGTACGTTCATCTCTAGGAGACAGAACGAGTCTCCTTCCTGAGCGGTATGACGTCTGCGTGGTCCCATGGTGTTTATACTTGCATACTGTTGTTTGTACAGATGAACGTGGTACCTTCAGGCATTTGGAAATTTCTCCCAAGGATGAACCAGACTTGTGGAGGTCTACCATTTTGTTTCTGAGGTCCTGGCTGATTTAATTAGATTTTCCCATGATGTCGAGCAACGAGGCACTGAGTTTGAAGGAAGGCCTTGAAATACATCCACAGGTACACCTCTAATTGACTCAAATGATGTCAATTAGCCTATCAGAATCTTCTAAAGCCATGGCATCATTTTCTGGAATTTTCCAAGCTGTTTAAAGGCACAGTCAACTTAGCGTATGTACACTTCTGACCCACTGGAATTGTGATATAGTGAATTATAAGTGAAATAATATGTCTGTAAACAATTGTTAGAAGAATTACTTGTGTCATGCACAAAGTAGATGTCCTAACCGACTTGCCAAAACGATAGTTTGTTAACATGAAATCTGTGGAGTGGTTGAAACATGAGTTTTAATGACTTCAACCTAAGTGTATGTAAAATTCCGACTTACACAAACTGTGGTACTGACATTAAGCAATTCCTGGTACATACAGTACTTTCCCTCCAATTTCCAGGGGAGCCCACACCCTGAATTTGTAATGGTCCTTGGAATACCATGGATCTATGACTAAACCCAAGCACCCTTCAACTGGGATCCGGTGGACATCCAGTTAGGTGGGGTGATGAGCTCTACAGCAGACTGCCACAACTCAATTGTTGGTTGATAACAGTTCTGCCCCCCCCCCCCACTTCCACAAACAAGAGCAAGCCTGGCCTGCTGAGGAGTGACGGACTCCATCCAAGCAGGAGGAATGCTCTAATCAACATAGACAGGGCTCTAACTTCTCTAGCTCTACAATGAGGCAAGGTGCAGTCCTGGTAGCCAGCCTGTTAGCCAGCCTGCCATCTTAGTGGAGTCTGACACTAGCAGTCAGTGTAGGTTCCCCATTGAGACAGTGTGTGTCTCGATCTAGGTCGGGCAAAACTAAACATAGCAGTGTTCGCCTTAGCAATCTCTCCTCCATTCCTGTCATTATTGAAAGAGATTGTGATAATATAATATAGTTATAGTCAATTAACTAATCACTCATCATAACCTTGATGTGATTGGCCTGACTATTTTATCACAACAAATAATCTACTCAGAACACAACCAGGGATTATCACTTTTTACTTTCATAGTACTGCAAATAACATTTACATTCTTGTTAGTGTGTCAAGTGCAATACTATCAATATCTTCAACATTGTCGCTGGTTCTAGAAGTAAATTGTTGTATTTGTTAACAGTCCATTCAGATGTTCATTAATGTATCAACCTTTAGGTCACAACTGGAAATGTTTCTATGGGTCTTTACTGTCCCAGTACAGTACTGTCCAGCCCCAGACGGGTCTTTACTGTCCCAGTACAGTTCTGTCCAGCCCCAGACAGGTCTTTACTGTCCCAGTACAGTTCTGTCCAGCCCCAGACGGGTCTTTACTGTCCCAGTACAGTACTGTCCAGCCCCAGACAGGTCTTTACTGTCCCAGTACAGTTCTGTCCAGCCCCAGACGGGTCTTTACTGTCCCAGTACAGTTCTGTCCAGCCCCAGACGGGTCTTTACTGTCCCAGTACAGTACTGTCCAGCCCCAGATGGGTCTTTACTGTCCCAGTACAGTACTGTCCAGCCCCAGATGGGTCTTTACTGTCCCAGTACAGTACTGTCCAGCCCCAGATGGGTCTTTACTGTCCCAGTACAGTACTGTCCAGCCCCAGAGGAGAACAAGCTGCAGGATAAAAGGGTAGGGTTTTCACCAGAGTGTCTCTAAAGCCCAAGATGACCGCTGCTGACCAAATCTTCTACTAAACAGAGGGAAACATTTTCATTGTGTATACAGATTTGTTGAATATGTGTTATTGTAGAATGACAGGATATTCCAAAAGATGTACATATTAAACTCCAATACATACCATAAACAGAATCCATTAAAACAAATATATCCCAGGAGAATGAAAAGAAGTCCCCACAAACTTGGATCAATAAAATACTACTACTACTCTTTAGTTCTCATCTTCCTGCACCTAAACTAGCTTGTGGGGTGTGTGGTAGATTCCTCCAGTACGATACGCTCAACCACACACGATTTAAAATTAGCACTGTACCATCTTTCTGCCCGTCTGTCAGCAAACAGCCCGACCATCGTCTCTCCTCTGAGTGCTTTTGCTGCTTCCTTAAACACTGACACACCTGAGACACACACACACACAAACACACACACACACACTATGAGACAAGAGAGAAATCCATTTCAATGCATAACTGTTATATTTGTCAATGCCATACAGTCCACACGCACGCACGCAACTCACACACACACGCTACCTGCGTCTGCCGTGGAGCTGAACAGGCCCAGTACTGTGACAGGGGCGATAGCTGCATGTCTCTGGTACAGGTCCCCCTCCAGGAATGATGTCACCTCATCAGGAGACGACAGGAGAACAGGGGACACCAGACGACTCCTGGGTCACACACCAAAAGAGAAGACCGACATGGTGATGTGCAGGCCCCATGGTCTGGCGGTCTTGGCACATGTAAGCAACCTCTCAGACCGGGGTTTGAGCCCCTTCTCCCCCGCTCTTTCTAAGCTGTCTGAATAACACAAAAATACTTTAAAATCTTGATATGAATAAAAAAAGGATGAACATTTAGAAGCCTCTGTTATTTCCTGATTTAAAATAATGTCTGCCTCATTTATTTATTGATAACCAATTACCATTGAGCACTTTGAGAGATCTACTAACATGGTATCTTAACATCAGAGATCTACTAACATGGTATCTTAACATCAGAGATCTACTAACATGGTATCTTAACATCAGCGCTTCCCATCATCCTTGTTTTCTACAATGGACTTTTAATTGAACATGTAAATGAAGGCATTACAGTAACATGTAAATGAAGGCATTACAGTAACATGTAAATGAAGGCATTACAGTAACATACATGTAAATGAAGGAAGTTCTAGCTTTGTTTTTTTTGGGCCTTTGTTCCTTGAGGTTAAATCTATATCTACGGTACACAACACATTTCTAGCTGAACATTCTATAACTGAACCCACCTGAACAGACCTCATATACCTAGTATGAAGGAGATGTCCAAACATACAATAGAATATTCTAGATGTTCTATTTTGATTTGGTGGAGGTGTCACTCACAGCATGATGAACCTGTTCAGGCTCTCAGTACCCAGCATGCCTTGGTAGGGCTGGCTAGGCTCTTGTGGGCGGTACAGACGGACCGTGGGAAAGGAGCTGATTCGCTGAGCGCCGCACACGTCAGTCCACTCCCCACAATCCAGCACGGCCAGCTCTACGTCGCTGACTTCAGCGTCTTATAGATACACAGAGAGCGAGACGGGACAGACACGTTAGACAGATACATGCATAAAGTCAACTGACACATTGATGTCAAATGGATAGGCTATATACAGTATACAGTTCACTGACAGATTCCTGAAGATGCCAAATAGATACATATACGGATATCAAATACAGACAGAAATACAGAAGTATCCGACATTCAGACATATTGATCTGACGAACCAGATGAAAATAGTTCTATTCACTGAGCCTAACTGTCAAGATTATCAGGGAACTTGCCTAACCCCTTTTTCTAAAAGATAAGTACAGTTATTTACAAGAAACTGATAGAACATTGAAAGGAGAACTGCTGAATCAACCATTCAAATACTTCATGCATTACCTTCTAGGGATTCTGACACCTCTATGTAGGACTGCATGAAGGCCATAGAGACAGCGTCCCCTGGTGGAGAAAAACAGAAACACTCACATTTCAATACAGAAACGTAGTGTGATAGTAACATACTTGTAAAAGTGGTAAAATAAACATTTTAAAGGTGGAATCCATATTTTAAATAACAGGACCGAGGGGTGTCTTTGAAAATCTTTTACACTAGCCTGGGCACCGGTCATCATGGCACTCCCTTGTCATGCCAAACAAATGTTTGGTATGGCAAGGAGTTGACATGATGGCACAAACAGATCGGGGAGCAGTCACTACACTGATTGGCTTCTCCAGAACTGTGTGTGTGTGTTGTGAGACACTTTCTTTGCCAAGGCAATTCTGAATCATAAAATACATTTGAACATTACGATTAACCAAACAAAGGAAATTTGGTAGAATGTATAGCAACAAGGGCTGACCACATTTAGTTGACTGGTCGATTGTTTGGTCGATAGGCTGTTGGTCGACCAAGATTTATTTTTATGGTGCACAAGACACCAGTCTGATTCACGCCCGTCTCAGTGGACTAATCCATTGCAGAGGCCACGGGGATGGCACAGTCCAGAATTTTAAGAAATTGTATATGGTTATATTATGTAAAAAATAATGGTGCACTAATGCATCTAATATTAGTTTATAAAAATGTGCTTTCTACCGTGCTGGATATAGTCTCTGTCTGCGGTTCTGAAACATAATCTTCAGTGCACCGTAGAATTGGTGCCTTTCCCCATGTTGCTAATAATAATAATAGCAGAATTAACCGGCATATTGGGATTGAGAACAATGCAGCGAAGGCAGCAGCGGAGACAGGAAACAACCCTATCGGACAGGATTCGTTTTACTGCGGGTGGTCGGGTTATATTATTATGTGCACAAGCACAAAACACCACAGTTCATTTTAGTCCCATTTAAATCTGACATGTCAGTAACTTGTAGATTGCAGAGTGTAGCAACTCCAGATGGTTTGGTATGGTTTAGATATCATACTCAAGTAATCAGTGTAGCGCTGTTATCGTCTGGACTTGATTTCAAATGTACTTATCACTTTATTTACATTCTCCCTCTCCCCAGCTTGTGCAGGCGGCCAGCTCAAGTTTCTGGGAAAGCAAACAGCACTGGAGGTACGAGCTCAGAAACATAGCCAACATAACCTTCACCCCAGTCTTTGGTCTTGAGCGTTCTGGAGCAGGTTTCCATCAAGGATCTCTTTGTACTTTGATCCGTTCGTCTTTCCCTCGATCCTGACTAGTCTCCCAGTCCCTGCCGCTGAAAAGCATCCCCACAGCATGATGCTGCCACCACCATGCTTCACCGTAGGGATGGTACAAGGTTTCCTCCAGACGTGACGCTTGGCATTCAGGCCAAAGTTCAATCTTGGTTTCATCAGACCAGAAAATCTTGTTTCTAATGGTCTGAGTTCTTTATATGCCTTTTGTTAAACTCCAAGCAGGCTGTCATGAGTCTTTTACTGAGGAGAGGCTTCTCAAGGATGATCAATGGAAACAGGATGCAGCTGAGCTCAATTTCGAGTCTCATAGCAAAGGGATATTTATGTAAATAAGGTATGTTTTTTATTTTTAATACATTTGCAAAAAATTATAAAAACCTGTTTTCTCTTTGTCATTATAGAGTATTGATTGTTGATTGATGAGGAAAAACATGAATTTAATCAATTTCAGAATAAGGCTGTAACATAATAAAATGTGGAAAAAGTCAAGGGGTCTGAATACTTTCTGAAGGAGCTGTAGTTCGATTTAGTTTTAGGGACAGAAAGCGTGGGAGGCTAGGAGCTATTTGGGTTGTGTAGTTTTTATGTCACTTCTTACAACTGGGGGAACAGTAATACATAAGGTGATGGGGTTAGGTCATTGGTTGGAGTCATTCCACATCCCTTTTGATTAGCGGAGGTGATGGTCACGTGTGAAACGCTCTGTGTAGAAACAATTAGATCCTTGATTGCGATACGGTTTTGGAAACCTTGAACACATTATAATCCAAAAATACTACTCTGTAGTAAAACAGCTTCGAGACAACGGTTTTTTTTTCCCTCCCGAGTTTGTGCAATCTGTGTTATAACGACGCACAGTAAGTGTATCTTTTGTATTTGTAAAATAATTTTAGGGTGATATGAAAGTAGAATTTCTGATGCTTCCAAAACAGTATTACGTGTAGTGATTATTAACGCGTTATTATTAACTACACAGCCGTCGGTAATTGTACATGTTGGCCTCGCTGTTCAAATGAGAACCTTATGGCTGTACGGCCTTCGGTTCTTGAGAGCTAAAGTTAGGTTAGAATTATAAAGTTAATCTCAACGGGACTTGATTTTAAAAAGGGAATATCACACGCGTGCAGATTTTACTTCTAACCTTATTCCATCCTGTGGCAAGGGCAATAAATAAAATAACAGATTGCACCTTAAAACCTCATTCCAGAACGATAGAAAATCAACACGCTCACATTTCACGTAAAACAGCACCACTGTGTGGTCGCTCTCCGCCACTGCGCTGTGGAATGTGTCAGCAGTGAGTTCTGTGACAGCATCCATGTCCAGACTCTGGCCCCTGTCTCTGTACACAGACTCTGCCACCTCGTCATCCAGCACATCTAGTGACAAAGAAACAGTCAACCAATCAGCTCAGAAACACAAAAACATATGCAGAATGCAGTACAGTGTGAGCAGAGGGCTATACAACGTTTCCTTTTAACCCTCTTCCATATACACACCTGCCTAGGCAGTAGTCTAGAAGTTTCTACAAGACCCTTTCATTTAATGTAATAAAGAATGTAATAAAAGTGTTTATGGGTAATGAAACAATGTAGAGAGCAGAGAACTAAAAGTGAATATTAAATTATTATTATTATTATTATTTTTGTTTACTGTCACCGTTTAGTTCTGTGCTATAGTTTATTGGTATTAAAATACAGTATATGTACAACTTGTTTATGATGTTGACCTGAAACAAGGAAAATTAAATAATAAAAAAGGTATCTACAACAAGACCCCTTCTTACCCAGAGTGGCCCAATTATCATCGTCCTCTTCCTCCTCCTCCTCCTCCGGAGTGCTCTCATCTCTGAACAGGCCGATAACATCCTCTAGGTTGTTCAGAATCAGGTACTTGACCTCTGAACCCTGACAAACACAGCATATGGTTAGTGTCTAGTTAGTGTGTGTGTATGTCACTTTTGAGCTGTGGAAATAATTTCTAAGGTTGAAATTGTACACTACTGTGGTAATAAACCGGACTTTTTTGTACCATATACAGTGAGCTCCAGAAGTACTTGGACCTTAGGCACGAGATGCCATCATGTAACTATAAGCTCCATTCCACATTTAAATTATAAATGCCTAGCGTACTGCTTGCAAAATACATATATATAAAAATAAAAATTATTTTGCTGACTATCAAGAATGCCTGAATTGCTTCACCATCCTTTTACGGTTGACTGGCAAGTTTCACCATCCAATTATTTCAGATATACAGGAATGCAAGTTTCATGGCATGGCCTAGGCAGCAGATCCGTGGTGATACGTTAGGCACATGGGAATTATTTTAAATATTAGTCAATTATTCAATCTTATCCATGCAGTCTTTCGCGGACTACCTGAGACATGAGACAGATAGGTGGGTGAGAATACAGCAGTCACTAATTTAATAATACTAACTGGGTAAAGGAAACACGTCCCACAGTTTCTTGTTGTTGTGTGAGACGTCGTTACGTCCAGCTGTTTTTAAAATCGACACAAGATGATTAAATGGAAACTCACACTAGCAGGCAATTGCTGCATCTGTTTTCTTCGCAAACTTTCAAAATGTAAAAAATCTATTTTCACTTTGTAAATTATACAATGACTATGAGGTTGAAGTGCAGACTGTCCGCTTTGAGGATGTCTTCATTCATATCGGGTGAACCGTTTAGAAATTACAGTAGATTTTGTACATAGTAATGAATGGTAAATGTATGTATTTTGCCATTTGAGTCACTTTTATTGTAAATAAGAATAGAATACATTTCTAAACACTTGCTACCATGATTACAGATAACCCTGAATGAATGGTGAATAATGATGGGTGAGAAAGTTAGACACACAAATATCATACCTCCAAGACGTCCATTTTACTATTAAAATAACAGGGGAGGCATTTTTGTGGGGTATGATATTTATTTACCATTAATTTCTATTGGACACAAAATAATCTGAAACAACCAAAACAAACAGTAAATTCATCCAACAAATGTGCAGAGTCACAAACTTGATGTAGTCATTGCATGCTGGGAATATGGGGGGACTATGTATAAAAAGCGCTGTAATTTCTTAACGGTTCACCCGATGTGGATGATAATCCCCTCAAATTAAAGCTGACAGTCTGCACTTTAACCTCATAGTTATTGTATGGTTTCATTTCAAAATGCTGGAGTACAGAGCCAAAACAACAACAAAAAATATGTCACTGTCCCAATACTTTTGGAGCGCACTGTAACTAAGCCTGGCCATCACAAATAATATTTTGTTGGGAGAAATTGATTGCTTTCTATAAAGCCATTTATGTAACTTGCTAAATAATAAAAAAGGGCCTCACCTCTCCTGGTAGTCTGTAAGCAGCATTGTATTCCAGTGGGGTTTTTACATCAGGACTCTCTCTGCCACAGATCGGAAATAATAGTCTGTTTACTCTCTTTACGTGTGTTGTTGGAATAGATTACATGTTAATTCAATGGTCACTTCAAGAAAATCCTAAAGGATTGCATGGGTATACACATTATGGGAAAGGAGATAAGTGGAAAGTCCAGTGCCAAACTATTACCATATGGCTCACATGGACCAAGCCATAGTACACTAGGTAGGCCCTAACAACCCATGATGACTATAACCAGGGTCATGTTCATTGGGGCACACTGAAGCATAACGTTTCAAAATCCCCCGTTTGAAAAAGGGAACCATCACTTGCACTTGTCTTTTCTTACTAGCACTGACTTTGCTGATAAGTTCGTCTCACCGAGCGATCATAAGCTGAATGCACTAACTGTACGCCGCTCTGGATAAGCAAGTCTGCTAAACATTATAAACATACAAAAACAACAAGGTCTTCTAGGACACACACAGATAGTACCCCTTCTACCAACCTGTTTCAGACGGTTTTCTTCCATTTCATGCCAAATTAACACAATCCAACAAAAGGTAGGATGAGCCAGTGTTGTCATGGCCCTCAGCTCCCCTCTGCTGGTACTGACCTGTGGATGAGCACCAGGCCCACCTGGCCTCTCAGCCTCCAGGCTAGAGTTTGTGCCGTGACCCGGTCAAGGGCCACTGTGTGGGGCTGAGAGAAGAGGAAGAGCAGGGGCACCTGGAGGTGGCTGTGGACCACCTTTACCTCTGAGGGCTCCACCGTGGCCTCGCTCTGATAGGGAGAGAAAGAGAGATAAATTGTATAAATGTTTTAAATCCCGGACAGTAGACAATGGGTTTGTCAGACAGGAACAATACTGACAAAAAGATGTGCTGCAAAATCACTACACTTCCACCAACAAGGGATACATGTAGTCCTCCTGTAGCCTGAGAATCGCTAATCAAACTGTTGTCTTAGAATGAAGGCTGTGTTATTTGCTTGTTTTGAAGTTGTCAACAATATATTCACTTCAAAGACAAGGGAAGCATAGACACTGTGGAGGGAGGATGGCTACAGTATTCGCTCTCAGTCTGAAATCAAACACCAGCAAAGGAGTAGGGACTGATTTGAGACTGGGCAACCAGGCTTCTCACCACCAGTGGGGCTTCCATCAGCTGGATGAAGGTGTAGATTTGGAGGGTGGTGAGGGCTCTCCTTAGGGCCGTGTGTGGACAGGGGTCTGAGTGCTGGGACTGGGACATACCCTTACAGTGCAGGAACCACAGACCTGCTGTCAGAGACAAAGGGTCCTCCACCCTGCAATGTGGCACAAGAGGAAGATGACACCAATAGTTGTAATATGCCAAATTCTAAATTGTGCCCAGGCACCTACTCTTTTGTGTGATCTGAAAGAATGAGATAAGTGTAAGTAATATTGGGAAAAGTCTATTTAGGCTATCAAAGACTCCGGGTAACATATCCAAACTTTCAGATCTACACAAAATGTCTAGTGGTAATTTGAGAGCTGAGCAATAGTGTCAGCCATAGAAATCTAGAAACAGGATTCTACTTACCTAGTCATGGTGCAGACCCATTTGGTCATACATATGTACATATATCATCCAGGGATATTAGACATCTGTTTTTCACATTTCATACAGAAGAGGGTATGATGTTTCAAATGTTTCACAATTATTTCATACACCGTTTCATCACAGTCGTGTTCAGTAGAGAGAAAACGTTTTGAGACAAGAGTGAAAAGGGGAGGCACATCCTGTATTTGACCAATAAGACCAAAGACGTGTGTTATCCGTTAGGCTTGGGTGGTATACAGATTGCCATACCCTCATAAGGACCTTGTGCAATCACAGGATGTGGTAATACAGACACTGAACACAAGGGGCACTATTTTCAAACACCACTGAGCCTCGGTAATCTGAAGGATATGTAAATTCCCATAGTGAATGCTAGCTAAGCGCATTGGTTAAGAGATCTAGTTGGCAAACAGTTGTGAATTACATACTGCAACTCCATACAGTGCATTTGTTACGTTACAGCCTTATTCTTAAATGTATTTTTCCCTCATCAATATACAGTTAAAGTATATACAATTCCTGACATTTAATCCTAATCCCTGTCTTAGGTCAGTTAGGATCACCACTTTATTTTAAGAATGTGAAATGTCAGAATAATAGTAGAGAGAATTATTTCTTTCAGCTTTTATTTCTTTCATCACATTCCCAGTGGGTCAGAAGTTTACGTACACTCAATTAGTATTTGGCCTTTAAATTGTTTAATTTGGGTCAAACGTTTCGGGTTGCCTTCCACAAGCTTCCCACAATAAGTTGGGTGAATTTTGGCCCATTCCTCCTGACAGAACTGGTGTAACCGAGTCAGGTTTGTAGGCCTCCTTGCTCACACACATTTTTTTAGTTCTGCCCACACATTTTCTATAGGATTGAGGTCAGGGCTTTGTGATAGCCACTCCAATACCTTGACTTTGTTGTCCTTAAGCCATTTTGCCACAACTTTGGAAGTATGCTTGGGGTCATTGTCCATTTGGAAGACTCATTTGCGACCAAGCTTTAACTTCCTGACTGATGTCTTGAGATGTTGCTTCAATATATCCACATAATGTTCCTTCCTCACGATGCCATCTATCTTGTGAAGTGCACCAGCACCTCCTGCAGCAAAGCACCCCCACATCATGATGCTGCCACCCCCGTGCTTCACGGTTGGGATGGTGTTCTTCGGCTTGCAAGCCTCCCCCTTTTTCCTCCAAACATAACAAAGGTAATTATGGCCAAACAGTTCTATTTTTGTTTCATCAGACCACAGGACATTTCTCCAAAAAGTACGATCTTTGTCCCCATGTGCAGTTGCAAACCGTAGTCTGGCTTTTTTATGGCAGTTTTGGAGCAGTGGCTTCTTCCTTGCTGAGCGGCCTTTCAGGTTATGTCGATACAGGACTAATTTTACTGTGGATATAGATACTTTTGTACATGTTTCCTTCAACATCTTCACAAGGTCCTTTTCTGTTGTTCTGGGATTGATTTGCACTTTTCGCAAAAAAGTACGCTCATCTCTAGGAGACAGAACGCGTCTCCTTCCTGAGCGGTATGATGGCTGCGTGGTCCCATGGTGTTTATACTTGCGTACTATTGTTTGTACAGATGAACGTGGTACCTTCAGGCGTTTGGAAATTGCTCCCAAGGATGAACCAGACTTGTGGAGGTCTTGGCTGATTTCTTTAGATTTTCCCATGATTTCGACCAAAGAGGCACTGAGTTTGAAGGTAGGCCTTGAAATACATCCACAGGTACACCTCCAATAGACTGAAATGATTTCAATTAGCCTATCAGAAGCTTCTAAAGCCATGACATAATTTTCTGGAATTTTCCAAGCTGTTTAAAAGGCACAGTCAACTTAGTGTATGTAAACTTTTGACCCACTGGAATTGTGATATAGTGAATTATAAGTGAAATAATCTGTCCGTAAACAATTGCTAGAAGAATTACTTGTGTCATGCACAAAGTAGTCCTAACCGACTTGCCAAAACTATAGTTTGTTGTAAACTTCCGACTTCAACTGTACACACACACACACACACACACACACACACACACACAATACCCCATAATGGCAAAGCAAAAACTGGTTTATAAATTTTAACTAATGTATTAAATATACAAAAACAGAAATATCAAATTTACATAAGTATTCTGACCCTTTAATCAGTACTTTGTTGAAGCACCTTTGGCAGTGATTACAGCCTCTAGTCTTCTTGGGTATGACGCTACAAGCTTGGCACACCTGTTATTGGGGAGTTTCTCCTATTCTTGTCTGCAGATCCTCTCAATCTCTGTGTGCTTAGGGTCATTGTCCTGTTGGAAGGTGAACCGTCACCACCAGTCTGAGGTCCTGAGCAGGTTTTCATCAAGGATTTCATTGTACTTTGATCCATTCATCTTTCCCTCGATCCTGACTAGTCTCCCAGTCCCTGCCGCTAAAAAACTGCTTCACCATAGGGATGGTGCCAGGTTTCCGCCAGACGTGGCGCTTGGCATTAGTTTAAAGAGCTCAATCTTGTTTCATCAGACCAGAGAATCTTGTTTCTTATGGTCAGTCCTTTAGGTTCCTTAAGGCAAACTCCAAGCAGACTGTCATGTGCCTTTTACTGAGGAGTAGCTTCCGTTAGGCCACTCTACCATAAAGGCCTGATTGGTGGAGTGCTGCAGAGATAGTTGTCCTTCTGGAAGGTTCTCCCATCTCCACAGAGGAACTCTGGAGCTCTGTGAGAGTGACCATCGGGTTCTTATTCACCTCCCTGACCAAGGACCTTCTCCCCCGATTTCTCAGTTTGGCCAGGCGGCCAGCTCTAGGAAGAGTCTTGGTGGTTCTTCCATTGAAAACTTCTTCCATTTAAGAATGATGGAGGCCACTGTGTTCTTGGGGACCTTTAATGCTACAGACATTTTTTGGTACCCTTCCCCAGATCTGTGCCTCGAAACAATCCTGTCTCAGAGCTCTAAGGACAATTCCTTCGACCTCACGGCTTGGATTTTGTTCTGACATGCATTATATAGACAGGTGTGCGTTTCCAAATCATGTCCAATCAATTGAATTTACAACAGGTGGACTCCAAGTTGTAGAAACATCTCAAAGATGATCAATGGAAACAGGATGCACCTGAGCTCAATTTCAAGTCTCATAGCAAAGGGTCTGAAATAAGATTTGCAAAAATGTCTAAAAACCTGTTTTCACTTTCTCATTATGGAGTATTGTGTGTAGATTGATGAGGAAAAACATTTAATTTAATACATTTTAGAATAAGGTTGTAACATAATAAAATATGGAAAAAGGGAAGGGGTCTGAATACTTTTAAAATGCACGATAGATAGATAACCTGGCGAATGCTGCACAACAGTGACTCTGCGTTGACACTAGGAAGCAGCATCGCGCGGTGAAACATCGGAAGCCATTCACTTTTAATGGAAGGAAAGCGAGAGAAGCGGACTGGGCTGGGGGACCGTTGAGTACTGCGAGCTGAACAGGGCGGGACTAAAGTTGGGGAAAGCTGAAGTTGATTCAGATCCTCTGCGATATTGAGACGCAAGTGATCAATCAAAGCTCTACTGGATTGGCTGACAATGGCTGTTAATACGTAGCACTACCTAGCTTGCTTGCTAGCACCCACATGAGGATGAGCTTGTATAGTGTAAACGGACAGTAAGTGACTCTAAAGGCTCCCGTCTCTCGTCGTCGTGTGCTTGTAAACAAACACCACGTGACTGGTGACTACCGGTAAGATTCATCATGAAAAATAAAAAAAAAAACTTATTGCAAAAGCTGACTGCAGGTATTTACTTAAAAAGTAGCAACAAATATTTAAATGTATAAAACCACTTAACGGTATTGAAAAACCATCCCGATATACACAGTCTACTGCCCAAGCCTATTGTCCTTTGCGAAATGTTTTGCCACGCTGTTCCCTACTGAACACAACCCAGCTTTATCTTGTGACTGGGGAGAGGTGGCCTCTTTGGCTTGGACGGGGCTCCCGAGGGGGCTACGGATGGAAGAACACTGACCCCATGTTCGTCAGCACTGGGCCTCCTGTGGTCAGCACAAACTGGTACTTGGCTCCGTACACAAATGCTGTCTCCATCAATGCCCGGTGCTCTAGATAGAATGACAGGACAGGACAGGGACGTGAAGGTTACACACGAATGACAAAACAACTCAGAAGTTGGTATAAAGTATTAGGCTGCACTAAAATTGAAACAAGGGTTTAAAAAGCGAAAGATAGAAAGGTATGTATGAAAACTACTTTCATCCTTGGCTACAATTCAATATTCTAAAATAGATCTCTTAAATCTGGAGTCAATCCAGGCTGGGTGAAAGCAATATGACCTCTGAGATGAGGAGTGAGGAAACCTCAGACTAATTGAAGTGCACCTCGTGGTTTCCTTTCTTTTTATTAGCCTATTAATGTAGGGTGGGAGACCGGACCTTACCTGGTAAGCCCAACACCTGGACGTGGCCTAGCACAATGTCAGCCTTGCCTTTAGCTGCCCTCTCCACTGACTGTAGCTCAGCAACTGTATGGATGTACCTCACCTCATCAAAAAGCACAGTGCTGCGAGAGAGAGAGAGACAGGTCACAGATGCATACATACACAACAAATAAATAAATGCCATCGCCTTGCAGGTTACTATACACAAATTAGTGACGTGAAATTTATTCGTACATGTTCATGTACCATTGTGCAACACAACTCAAGATTATTATAAAGGTGCATTTATGGTGAAAATGATCATCCCCAAACGCTGTTTATGTATGTTAGGCTCTACACCCCTTGTAAAGCGGATTAATGTGGGAGGGAGAAGCATTCGGTCTCCTAGAGATGAACATACTTTGGTGCGAAAAGTGCAAATCAATCCCAGAACAACAGCAAAGGACCTTGTGAAGATGCTGGAGGAAACAGGTACAAAAGTATCTATATCCACAGTAAATGAGTCCTATATCGACATAACCTGAAAGGCCACTCTGGTCTGATGGAGAAAAAAAATTGAACTGTTAGGCCATAATGACCTTCGTTATGTTTGGAGGAAAAAGGGGGAGGCTTGCAAGGTGAAGAACACCATCCAGACCGTGAAGCACGGGGGTGGCAGCATCATGTTGTGGGGCTGCTTTGCTGCAGGAGGTACTGGTGCACTTCACAAGATAGATTGCATCATGAGAAAGGAAAATTATGTGGATATATTGAAGCAACATCTCAAGACATCAGTCAGGAAGTTAAAGCTTGGTCGCAAATGGGTCTTCCAAATGGATAATGACATTAGTTGTGGCATACTTCCAAAGTTGTGGCAAAATGGCTTAAGGCCAACAAAGTCAAGGTATTGGAGTGGCCATCACAAAGCCCTGACCTCAATCCTATAGAAAATTTTGGGGCAGAACTGAAAAAGCGTGTGCGAGCAAGGAGGCCTACAAACCTGACTCAGTTACACCAGTTCTGTCAGGAGTAAATGGGCCAAAATTCACCCAACTTATTGTGGGAAGCTTGTGGAAGGCTACCTGAAATGTTTGACCCAAGTTAAACAATTTAAAGGCAATGCTACCAAATACTAATTGAGTGTATGTAAACTTCTGACCCAATGGGAATGTGATGAAAGAAATAAAAGCTGAAACAAATCATTCTCTCTACTATTATTCTGACATTTCACATTCTTAAAATAAAAGTGGTGATCCTAACTGACCTAAGACAGGGAATTTTTACTAGGATTAAATGTCAGGAATTGTGAAAACTGAGTTTAAATGTATTTGGCTAAGGTGTATGTAAACTTCCGACTTCAAATATGTATAAGGTGTAGTATGTAAGTACAGTGTTAAAGCTTATAATAGCACCAATTGAATCAACTCAAACAACATTTCTGAGGAAAATATTAAAATGAGTAAACTTACACTTATTCTAAGTTATTTCCACTATTGTATGTTGTTATCGTATGGCAACTGTGGCATACCTGGGGGAGAGCCGAGGGAAAGCGTCATTGACCACCGCTATGTCCCAAGCGGCTGGCTCCCCCTGGTGGAGATGCCAGTACAAGAAACGGGAGGGAGGAGAGCTGGTCGAACACGTCGACAGGAAGCGCACTAACGAAGAGTCACTATTGTTTGTTAAAATCCTGCAGTGTGCTGAAAGAAGAGCCATTAGTGAGGAGTTGGAGTATTCCTGTTTTATTTGTGTATCCTGACCAATAAACCTGGCACCTTTTATTTGGTCATTATTTGTGCGCTGTGTCGTCTCTGTGTTCGGGCTGCCACACAACACATCATAAAGTACCTTAAAATTATATTTATTTCTATAGGTCTATCATAATGCGTACTGTAGAGGGTTAAACGACGAATGGAGGACGCTATACTCCTGTTGTAAAGATAAGTAATGTGCTGAATATTAGGAAGGTTTAGTAATAAACATAGTAGGCCTAGCCTATAGAAAGCTGATCCTCCTATTTTGATTGGAGGCCATCACCGTTTTCTCCCGTAATTGCATAGTCTATTGAAATATTGCGCAACATGAGCTCATGGGCTCTCATGAAGTGTTTGATTCGATTTTCAAAAACATTTGCATTGATGTCAGAGTGATTAGAGGGACAATAGAGTGTTGAGTACCAGACAGTTAACAAGTTTGGTAGACTACTAATGACCATCAGCAGCATCAGAGCTTGGAGAAGCCTAATTACCGTGACTAAACGGTCAAGTGGAATTTGACTGCCTTCATGACTTGCCATTGTGGTGGTAATACGGTCACCGCAATGAGGCTAAAAACAGAAGTGCAGGTGCCTTTTAAAGTGACCTGTCATTTGTTGATACACAAATTTCCACAGGTCTGTCAAAGCCCCTTCCTAACAGTGAGGGTATGACGCTTCCTCTGAAGTATGGATTAGCTCAAATAACCCATCAATCCATCAGTTGTCTCCATTATCTGTTACCTGGAGACACCATCTACAAAGACACTGACTCGGCAGGCACCGACTGACAGACAGAGTTGTCAGAGTTGAACATCGATTGACCCCTAGGTGAGCTACTGTACTCACAGCTCAAGGTAGAAGTTGCCCCTAACCACAGATCTACGATCAGATTACCCTTAAAAGGGCCAAACGATAACAAAGCGCCACTGTTTCGGTAAAAAGCTGAGGTATCTGTCTGGAGAAATGTAATCACTCAAATTCAGTCACAATTATATTTTTGGTTTGTTCGTTTTTGTAATTTTACCCTTTTTTTCTCCCCAGCTGGTAGTTCCAGTCTCGTCCCATCGCTACAACTCCCGTACAGACTCGGGAGAGGCGAAGGTCGAGAGCCGTGCGTCCTCCGAAACACGACCCTGCCAAGCCACACTGCTTCTTGAAACACTGCTCGCTTAACCCGGAAGCCCGGCCGCACCAATGTGTCAGAGGAAACACGGTGTACAACTGGCGACCGAAGCCAGCTTGCAGGCGCCCGGCCCGCCACAAAGAGTCACTAGAGCGCGATGGGACAAGGACGTCCCGGCCGGCAAAACCCTCCCCTAACCCAGACGACGCTGGGCCAATTGTGCGCCACCTCATGGGTCTCACAGACAGCCTGGGATCGAACCCGGATGTGCCTTAGACCGCTGCGCCACTCGGGAGGTAATTATAGTTTCAACCATGTTTTGAGGTTAAACAGTGTTTGTTTACATTTATTTTGTTTACAAACATCGGAATGGAAGCTTATTTGGGTTCTGATTGGGTAAGACCATTAAACTGAGCTCATGAGGCGTTTAGAAGTTATATTCTTCAAAAATATAAGAATCAATGGCTCCAAAAATGGATGTAGCAACCAACTGCTGATTTTCTCCTTTAACCACTTTAGAGGTCATTCAAGATCTAACCCTGCATCAGTGTTTAGGGGCAATGTTTACAAACTCTGTACTTACAAGAGAACGTGAGACACTATGGCGTTCACGTCGAAGACCGTGTCTGTGTCGAAGCTCTTCAGGACATTGCCACCCCTGCAAGACAACATAGATAGAATGGTTTAGCGTTCATTTTTGTGAGAAATGGAAACATCTGCTCATCTCAAACCATAAGCTGTGTTTTAAAATCACATTGTATAGGTGTAATATGCATGTACTGTTAGCACAAGATTCAATCAAGCTGCTTACGATTCACAATACACACCTGAACAAATACACTTTTTTCATCAGCTTCTCTCCAGTGCAGTACTTTGCTATGTGTTCATTAGTACAATTTACCTGCAAACATACATAGTCATTGAAAACAATTCATTTCAAACAGACGTTTGTTTACTTTGCTCTTCACATAAGTGTACTTGTAAGTGCAAAACTGATCAAAGTGGTCAAAGAAAATACCTGGAGCCCTTTGGCAACCAGCAATGCATACTACAGCCGACAACTATACAATATTTTCAAAAACCCAATAAACCTTTTATTTTGTTATTATTCCTCTTATTTGTTGTGGAATTAACCAAAGTTTGTACCATTTGCAAGTAGAATCAACAACATGCTGTGTTCTCAAACAATCCATCACTACAGTGATGTCAAAATACAAAGATAATCACCTCCCAAGGCTCCCATCAATCTCTAATTTCTCCTTGTGCAGAATTGACTCAGCAAAAGTGGTGCTTTGAGTAAATCAAGGGATAAAGATGTTGTGTTGTTACCTTGGCAACTGAAATACCGTAATCTTCTAGTGCATCGGCTGACTTCTCCAGCTGTTCAATGAAGAGACCTATGGTTGGATTCACTAGTAATCAAAAATACATTGAATTATAACCTGTGGGGTTAATAGTAAACAATGATTGTGTTATTAACTGCATTATTCAATTGCACTACAAATGGCAGATATACTGTAATGAAACAAGGGAATAGCACGAGGTAACTACCGGGTAACGAACCCCAGACGCATGGCCCAAATACAAATGCCCTCATCAGTAGCCACAACCCCAATACGGATATAATCCACCATTGGGGAAGGTGGTATGGCGATTATTAACTAGGGTTATTACAATACAATGTAGTATTTTATTAACCCATGCCTAGGTAGGCTCATTACAACCTCAGAGTGAGTTAGAGCAGTGGCTAGCGAGATGCCTGCGGGCTGAGAGACCCAGGTTCGAGACACGCAAAGGGTGTTGCACTATCGCCATTCGCAACATACTAAATCCTTCACATGTGCCTCACCGAGGACCTCAATGGTGCCATCCAACTCCTGACACCAATGTAACAAATAGTGCCAGTGCAACACCCCTTGCGAGTCTTGAACCCGGGCCTTCCAGACACTTTGGGGAGATGAATGTCCCTACCTGAGGAAGGGTCGTAAACTGCAATTGATAAGAGTATTCAGTGCAATATGTCTATCTTTTCTCACCTGATAATGACACTTACCTTGTTTTCCAAAATATATAAAAGACGTCTTTCCTGATTGCATTTTCTCTAAGAAATGGTCAGCTGTGTGCTCAATGAGTTTTGAGGCATTTCCAGTGGTGCATTGCTCACTTTTTGAGCATAGTAAAAGTATGACGACACATATGAACCATGCCATGGTCGATGAAGGCTCGAGCCTAACATGTAGTTCAATTGAACCGACAGCATCTAGTAGAGATGACTGGAATACTTTCGATGATGCAAGCTGGCTAGCTCTGTTACGGCATAACGATGGCTACGCTAGTCAGCTATCTAGCAAACGTAGCCAGACAAAGGCCATTTAAATTCCATAACCACGATATAGGCACGTTATTAATACATTGCAGAAGCACTTTATATAACTAGCTTTTCGACAACTTAAACGACCTGGTAACGAGCTGTTTTTTCACTTGCTTTTTGTTAAATTATTTAGCTAAACTACCCAAATGAAAGAGGGATGCTAGAACATTTGTATCTTTTCATCTTCCTGTGTCCCAACTAAAAAGCCAATCAGAACGGTGGATTTTTTGGAAGATTTTGACAGCCAATCGAAAATTAAGAGGGCTGCACCGTTAGCGCTGACATCATTGCAAGCCAATCACAAATAAGTATTCTGGAGGCTGGGTACCATACTGACCAATGATGAAATAGTGGGTGGAGAGAGAACTCTATTAGGCGATATGGACTAAAACCGGACACCATTGTGGTTCTAAAGCGATGCGTTTCAGTGAATTCAACGCAATATGTGATTGAAATGGAGCCAAGATGGCGTTGGGAGCTAGTTCAAGGCTGCATATTATTGGTCAGGAGGCGGGCCCCAAACTGCAGCTTCACTCAGCTGATCTCACCCTGCTTCACGTCCCCTTTTTTCCCTGATTTGTTTTTTTGCACAGATGAGCTGCTTTGCAGAGACTGTAGGTTTTTCTCTTGTTTGTCTGTTTTATACCTATAGCTGTAAAGTCATCCTTTCTGTCGCTAACCCTCGGATTTATGTAGGTAGGTGGTTAGTTAGTAGTTTTATCATGCTCGAGCTTTTGTTTTTGAGTGGACATAAAAAATACATCAAAAGCCGGAGCCTTCTATTATTTTAGAATAAAACATTAGCTATGCTTATGTAAGTCGTTATCGTTAAACTTATCCGTTCGCTATGTTGTTGAAAGAAAACCAGGTCATCTTAAGTGTTTTCACGTCTGTAACGGACTCAAGTGAGGAACCGATTCGAGCTGCGGTTCCTCCGTCTGTGGAGCTCGGACTCACCATTGTGTATACCGTCCTATATTCGCTACTTTTTGTGTTTGTTTACTGGCAACTTTGGCTTGTTTTGCATTATGGACACAAGCGCTTCAGCTACCAGAGCGTCTTTCTTTTTCTCTGTTTGCTGTGGTCAGCGCTAAGGACTACATTATTTTCATTCTACTTCAAGAACGTTGTCCAAGCAAACCAGTTGCAGTCTTTGCCTTACTGGCTTTTGTACTGTTTTCCAGTATGCCTCCAATTTTTCACTCTGTGTCTGCTCAATCTTTATTTTGCACAGGTAAGTGCATGTTCTATATTGATACATTTTCTGATGTTGCAAAGTCATGTTTTTCATGTACACACAATCAAGTCATCTTTATTATAGACCTATCAACTAAACATGTTTATCATGTTTTTTTTTGCACATGTCATTTATCATGCAAATTTATGAGTAAAGAGTATGTCTCCATACAATATGTCTATAGGGTAATTTCAATGTAAAAAAAGACCCATGAGCACCAACATGTGAAGTTCATAGGAGCATGTCAAATTGGGTGTCAAATAAACGCAGTCTATATTTTTTTCAAATTAAGGCGTATATACATTTTTCAAACATTTTCTATCCCCACCCAAAAATACAAATAAGAAAAGGTTTTGTCAGACAGATGGAAAAGCAGTCATAGAAAAACAATACCAGAACAAATCTTAAAAGATATTAGTAATACATTAAATATATATATATTTTTTTTATTTAACCTTTATTTAACTAGGCAAGTCAGTTAAGAACAAATTATTATTTACAATGGCGGCCTACCTAGAGGGTCAGCCATGGGAGTACGGCACCCCTGGAGCAAATTAAGGTTAAGTGCCTTGCTCAAGGACACATCGACAGGTTATCATCTTTGTAAGCTCAGGGTCTCAATCCAGCAACCTTTCAGTTACTGGCCCAACGCTCTGACCACTAGGCTACCTGCCACCTAGTGGTCAGAGCGTTGAATGTTGAAGTAAAGACCCCTGCCAACTAATATCAAGACATATTTGGTTTAGGGAAAAAAATTCTGCCTTCTATAAGTTTAAGAAACATTGCCTTGTGCATTTAAATGTAGTTACCAAAAACCCACATATCTTGAAGTTATTTTCTAATTTCACTCCCTCATGAGGAGGGAGGATAATGAAAGTTCAGACCTTAAACGTAAAGGTAGAGCTACCTATTAGTTATAAGGTTTTTACTGATTGTTAAGTGATTAAAATCGATAACAGAATTTACGAAAAATTGGTAGCTAGAATGGGAAATCATAGTGGTCACAAACCACAGTTGGGTCACCTGCTACGGTCCTCCTTTCCACTGACACAGTACTGTTATGTTCAGCTGATAACTGTTTTCTTTCTCTTTCTGTCGTCTGATGGTCAAAGCAAGTGTGTGAACAGTTGAGAGACAACTCCTCTGTCTCTCTCTCTCGCTCTCTCTCGCTCTAATTAATGTCACCTCCCCCGGCTCTAACTGACAACTACCCATGAGCCTCTTCTCTTTCCATTTACTGTAAGCAGCATCTGAACCCACTGAGCACCGATCAAGTTGAAAAGTAGTTGAAATTAGGTTTTTGTTTGGCATACAGCGGGTGAAATAAGTATTGAACACGTCACCATTTTTCTCAGTAAATATATTTCCAAAGGTGCTATTGACATGAACGTTTCACCAGATGTTGGTAACAACCCAAGTAATCGATACATACAAAGAAACCAAAACAAATAAGTTCAGAAATTAAGTTATGTGTAATAATGTGAAATGACACAGGGAAAAAGTATTGAACACATGAAGAAAGGTAGGTTCAAAAAGGCATGGAAGGCCAAGACAACAGCTGAAATCTATCAGTAATTTAAAAGCAATCCAGCCCCCTGTCAGTGCAAATTAATATCAGCTGGTTCAGTCCCAACTGATGGCCTACAAAAAGGTCTCATTGCCAAGGTGTCACACAAGACACATCTCATGATGGGTAAAAGCAAAGAGCTGTCTCAAGACATTCGCAACCAAATTGTTGCAAAACATAATGATGGCATTGGTTATAGGCGCATTTCTAAGCTTCTGAATGTTCCAGTGAGCACTGTTGGGGCCATAATACGGAAGTGGAAAGACAATCATTTCACCATAAATTTGCCTCGACCAGGTGCTCCTCGTAAATTTGCCCATTCATCCTTCCTTCAATTATGTGAAGTTTGCCAGTACCATTTGCTGAAAAGCAGCCCCACACCATGATGTTCCCACCTCCAAACTTCACTGTTGGTATGGTGTTTTTAGGGTGATGTGCAGTGCCATTTCTCCTCCAAACATGGTGTGTATTATGACATCCAAATAGTTCACTTTTGCTCTCATCTGACCACACTATATTCTCCCAGTATTTCACTGGCTTTTCCAAATGTTGTGCAGCAAACTTTAAACGAGCTTCAACATGTTTTTTTTTCAGCAATGGAGTCTTGCATGGTGAGCGTGCATACAGGCCATGGCGGTGGAGTGCATTACTTACTGTTTTCTTTGAGACAACAGTACCTGCTAATTGCAGGTCTTTTTGAAGCTCTCCACAAGTGGTCCTTGGCTCTTGGACAACTCTTCTGATTATTCTTTTCAGTCCTCTGTCAGAAATCTTGCGAGGAGCACCTGGTCGAGACAAATTTATGGTGAAATGATTGTCTTTCCACTTCCGTATTATGGCCCCAACAGTGCTCACTGGAACATTCAGAAGCTTAGAAATGCGCCTATAACCAATGCCATCATTATGTTTTGCAACAATTAGGTTGCGAAGGTCTTGAGACAGCTCTTTGCTTTTACCCATCATGAGATGTGTCTTGTGTGACACCTTGGCAATGAGACCTTTTTGTAGGCATCAGTTGGGACTGAACCAGCTGATATTAATTTGCACTGACAGGGGGCTGGATTGCTTTTTAATTACTGATAGTTTTCAGCTGTTGTCTTGGCTTTCCATGCCTTTTTGAACCTCCCTTTCTTCATGTGTTCAATACTTTTTCCCTGTGTCATTTCACATTATTACACATAACTTAATTTCTGAACTTATTTGTTTTGGTTTCTTTGTATGTATGGATTACTTGGGTTGTTACCAACATCTGGTGAAACTTTCATGTCAATAGCCCCTTTGGAAATATATTTACTGAGAAAAATGGTGACGTGTTCAATACTTATTTCACCCGCTGTATATTTTAACAGGGCCGGCTCCAGGCATAAGCAACATAAGTGGTCGCTTAGGAGGAACTCAGGTGGAGTCTCAACTTACTGTTGAGAGTGAGAATAGTAGAATAAACAAGGTGCAAGTTAGAAATGTGGCTGTGCATCAGCAGTTTCTCTCTTGTTTTGTCAGTCAATGACAGTCACTCAATTAGCCATGTCAGCTAAAAACAGTTTGGATTGGTAGATTAGTCTGGCCAGTTATCTAAAGTTGTAGTAATCATGGCCGCATACTGACTGGGCATGGAGGGCACGGGCCCAGGGGTTCTGACCTCCAGGGGCCCATTATTGATTTTGTTATAGATATCATTAAGATGACATAAGTAATGGCAACATGTGTAGAATTGCAGGACATTAGCTATGGGCCATAATATGTGTGAGATTTTGTGTTTTTAATGACAAAAGGCACAATTCCTTCCAAATCTGTAGCTAGGAGGCAGATTTGGAAGGAATTGTGCCTTTTGTAATTAAATTACTTCAGTCTTCAGAAAACCAGTCTCATAACTAACCTATAGTTATAGGTATAGATAACCAGTCTCTTAACTAACCTATAGTTATAGGTATAGATAACCAGTCTCATAACTAACCTATAGTTATAGGTATAGATAACCAGTCTCATAACTAACCTATAGTTATAGGTATAGATAACCAGTCTCATAACTAACCTATAGTTATAGATAACCAGTCTCTTAACTAACCTGTAGTTATAGGTATATATAACCAGTCTCATAACTAACCTATAGTTATAGATATAGATAACCAGTCTCTTAACTAACCTATAGTTATAGGTATAGATAACCAGTCTCTTAACTAACCTATAGTTATAGGTATAGATAACCAGTCTCTTAACTAACCTATAGTTATAGGTATAGATAACCAGTCTCATAACTAACCTATAGTTATAGGTATAGATAACCAGTCTCTTAACTAACCTATAGTTATAGGTATAGATAACCAGTCTCTTAACTAACCTACAGTTATAGGTATAGATAACCAGTCTCATAACTAACCTATAGTTATAGGTATAGATAACCAGTCTCATAACTAACCTATAGGTATAGATAACCAGTATCTTAACTAACCTATAGGTATATATAACCAGTCTCATAACTAACCTATAGTTATAGGTATAGATAACCAGTCTCATAACTAACCTATAGTTATAGGTATAGATAACCAGTCTCATAACTAACCTATAGTTTTTTTATTTTTTATTTTATTTTTTATTTTATTTCACCTTTATTTAACCAGGTAGGTCAGTTGAGAACAAGTTCTCATTTGCAACTGCGACCTGGCCAAGACAAAGCAAAGCAGTGCGACAAAAAACAACACAGAGTTACACATTAAACAAACAGTCAAAAACACAATAGAAAATCTATATACAGAGTATATATATATATATATATATATATATATATATATATATATATATATATATATATAGTTATAGGTATATATAACCAGTCTCATAACTAACCTATAGTTATAGGCAGGGTTGGCAGAATAAAGCCAACCCTGCTTCACGAAAATCTCCTAACAATCAAGACTATTCACCTTGTTCCCACAGCTTCAAAACCTAGCTTGTTTGTCTAAATTTGACTTATCACATGTCAAAATACTTTGATGCTTGCGTCACACTGTTGGCTACAGCAGTCACTCTCACGCTCCCTTTCTCTTGTCTTTGTTCCACTGTGGACTGACTCACTGCGCGCAGCAACCACAGCAACCCTCCAACCTGTAAGACAATCCCTACTGTGTCCCAGAGCAGTACTGGCAGCCTCTGTGTGGCATATGTCCATCGCTTGGAGATGAGCAAAGAGAGGGGTGTGAATGTTTTTCTCTCCCCAAGTCTCAACAAAGCGAAGCTGGTATTGCTCGAGGGAGAGGCTGATACCGCCACGAGGTGGCATTTAAACACAATAGCCAATAAGAAGCATAACATCACCCCTTTCTTTGTCCTGTACTATTCCAGTCACACAAAAAGGGGTTTGTAGGCAGCGAGCCGTATAGGAGCAAAGCACTCTAGCCCTCTGTCTCATATATAGCATAAATCATCTGAAGTCTCTCAAATGTATCGGCCAAATATAGACCCTTTCTTGTGAAGATGGATAAGGATGGTCATAGTGTATTGGAGGGGTTGTTGTGTGAGGGAGATTGGAGATCGCACCTGGAAGCATCCCATTACCATTGGCAATGATCTTCATCATCTGTTCAATGTACAGCGGGTGAAATAAGTATTGAACACGTCACCATTTTTTTCAGTAAATATATTTCCAAAGGTGCTATTGACATGAAAGTTTCACCAGATGCTGGTAACAACCCAAGTAATCCATACATACTAAGAAATCAAAACAAATAAATTCAGAAATTAAGTTATGTGTAATAATGTGAAATGACACAGGGAAAAAGTATTGAACACATGAAGAAAGGGAGGTTCAAAAAGGCATGGAAAGCCAAGACAACAGCTGAAAACTATCAGTAATTAAAAAGCAATCCAGCCCCCTGTCAGTGCAAATTAATATCAGCTGGTTCAGTCCCAACTGATGGCCTACAAAAAGGTCTCATTGCCAAGGTGTCACACAAGACACATCTCATGATGGGTAAAAGCAAAGAGCTGTCTCAAGACATTCGCAACCTAATTGTTGCAAAACATAATGATGGCATTGGTTATAGGCGCATTTCTAAGCTTCTGAATGTTCCAGTGAGCACTGTTGGGGCCATAATACGGAAGTGGAAAGACAATCATTTCACCATAAATTTGCTTCGAAATTTGCTGTTGCAATTTTCAAATCACACATGCCCCAATAAGTTGATGATTTGTGTTTACTAGTCCTTATGGTGCATCATGATGACAGTTCTAATTGAAATAATAACTGTGGGTAACACTATAATATACCTAGGTAATTGTGGTAATCCAGCACAATTGTTTTTCTTCTTTGTTCTGACATTTGGGCCTGGACGATACTAGTATCGCGATAGTATCGCGTCAAGGAAACAAAACACAAAGCGTATTTAACAACTTTAGGAAAACAGCCCTAATATTGGAAACAAACTTCATTATGTCATCCGGAGTCACATTTATTTTTTATCCAAGCTACATACAGTAGGTTTTAAAGGACCAAAGAGTTGTCTGCTTCGTGTTTTCATTTTTGCCATGGAAAATATATTGCAGTACTTGTTGCCATAAGGTGTGTGTGAGTGTTGTGTTTTTACGCATTCATGTATGTGCGCAGACCCCATACTTTCACAGACAAGTCAGGTGTCAAGGCCTCAGTGTTCTCTTTTCCGATGACACAGCCATGCATGAGGTGTCATGTGCTTTCATGTTCCCCTTGTAAAAGTCTCTACCTCCTCCCCTCTCAGCTCCTCCCCTCTCAGGGGCAAAGTGATTACCAATTAATTTGTCAGATTACACTTTCAGCAACTCTCCTGGTTGCGTGGCAGAAACACATTATGGCTCGCTGTGCCTTGAATACCAACTGTTTACATTAAACAACCATTCCCCGATGCATGTGATCTGTGCATATCGGGTCTAATGCATGCTTTACCGGCACCCAGCTGGCTACTGTGTGCTATTACAGTTGAACTGACTTGTGATTTATGCAACAGTGAAAAGGGCACAGAGAAAGAAAGAGGGAAAGACAGGGGAGGAGGCGAGAGAGAGACAACAAAATGGTACCTTCTTGACTAAAGACTGTCATCAAAAGGCGTGTCATTCTCAATCCGAACTGGGAAATATTGATTCCAACTCTCAGAGGATTCACTCTTTACAAACACCTGAGAATGTTTTTTGTCCTGTCTCATGTCCCGTGTAAATAGTCTATATTTAGTCTGTAATTAGTCTGTCTTTACGTATATTTTTCTTATTCCTCATATACTTTTCCTGCAACCCGCCTCACCCAACGTGGAATGGATCTACTGTTTTTGTTATTTCTTTATTTCTTTCTCATTTAACTGAACCTCAGACAAAAGCTAGCCTGCTAACTAGCTACTAGCCATTGCTAGCCACTGCTAGCGGTCCTCACCACTACTGTGCCTGTATCAAACAGCTTTAGTTCGGACAATATCGCCCAGTCTGCACAGCGCTCTATCAACCCTGCGCATATCGGATTGCGTTCCCTTCCACTTCACCGGATTTCTGCCAAAATCACAGGACCATCACACAGGATCATCGCAGCTAGCTAGCTGCAACCGAGTGGCTGTTGTTTGGCTAACACTACTGTCCGGAAGCTTGCACCAGTTAGTCTTGAGCTAGCCTCGAGCTAGGCCCATCTCCCGGCTAGCCGACATGTACTAGCTAATTCCCGGGCTACAGCACATTTGTCAACCGGCCTGGACCTTCTACTGTCGACACGAAGCCCCATCGATCCATCACGACTGGTCTGCCGACGTAATCGTCCGACGTGGTTTCAACAGGCTTTTCCGTTGCGACGTAGCCGAATGATCCATCTGCTAGACCCGGCCCGCTAGCATTCTGAACGCCGTGCCTCCCGCTCGCCTAGTGCAGTGTCCACTGAACTGCTCCCTGGCTCACCTCTTTGCTGCTCATCGGACCTTATGATCACTTGGCTACACAGCTGATGCCTGCTGGACTGTTCCCTTACATGGTACCTCATTCTGTTTATCTGTTAAGCCTCAGCTCTGAACTCAGGTCCTGTGTGTGGCACAACATTTTCTCAAAATTTTCTCAGTCTATTCATCGCCATTACCCGTTGTTGTCTTAGCTCTCTTGATTAACTGTGATTGTTTTATGCCTCTCTCTTGTATCAATATGCCTTGTCTGTTGCTGTTTAGGTTAGTTCTTATTGTTCTATTTCACTGTAGAGCCCCCAGTCCCGCTCAACATGCCTCAGATAGCTCCTTTGTCCCTCCCCCACACACGTGGAGACCTCACCTGGCTTAACTGGTGCCTCCAGAGATGCAACCTAACGCCTAGGTTTACCCCCACTGAATTCTCATCCTACCATATCCCTATTCTATCGTGCCCAGAAAATCTGCTCCTTTTATTCTCTGTACCCAACGGACTAGACGACCAGTTCTTAAAGCATTTAGCCGTACCCTTATCCTATTCCTCCTCTGTTCCTCTGGTGATGTAGAGGTAAACCCAGGTCCTGTAGCCCCAGTACTACACCTATTCCCCAGGCGCTCTCATTTGTTGACTTCTGTAACCGTAAAAGCCTTGGTTTCATGCATGTTAACATCAGAAGCCTCCTCCCTAAGTTAGATTTATTCACTGCTTTAGCACACTCCGCCAACCCTGATGTCCTAGCAGTGTCTGAATCCTGGCTTAGGAAGGCCACCAAAAATTCTGAAACTTCCATCCCCAACTACAACATTTCCCATCAAGATAGAATTGCCAAAGGAGGCGGAGTTGCAATCTACTGCAGAGATAACCTGCAGAGTTCTGTCATACTATCCAGGTCTGTGCCCAAACAGTTTGAGCTTCTACTTTTCCAGAAATAAGTCTCTCACTGTTGCCGTCTGTTACAGACCCCCCTCAGCCCCCAGCTGTGCCCTGGACTCCATATGTGAATTGATTGCCCCCCATCTATCATCAGAGTTTCTACTGTTAGGTGACTTAAACTGGGATATGCTTAACACCCCGGCCGTCCTTCAATCTAAGATAGATGCCCTCAATCTCACACAAATTATCAAGGAACCTACCAGGTACAACCCTAAGTCCGTAAACATGGGCACCATCATAGATATCATCCTGACTAACAGCGATCACTGCCTCATTGCCTGCATTCGTAATGGGTTTGCCGTCAAATGACCACCCCTTATCACTGTCAAACGCTCCCTAAAACACTTCAGTGAGCAGGCCTTTCTAATCGATCTGGCCCGTGTATCCTGGAAGGATATTGACCTCATCCCATTGGTAGAGCATGCCTGGTTGTTCTTTAAAAGTGCTTTCCTCACCATCCTAAATAAGCATGCCCCATTCAAAAAATGTAGAACTAAGAACAGATATAGCCGTTGGTTCACTCCAGACTTCACTGCCCTTGACCAACACAAAAACATCCTGTGGCGTACTGCATTAGAATCGAATTGCCCCCGCGATATGCAACTTTTCAGGGAAGTCAGGAACCAATATACACAGTCAGTTAGAAAAGCAAAGGCTAGCTTTTTCAAACAGAAATCTGCATCCTGTAGTTCTAATTCCCAAAAGTTCTGGGACACTGTAAAGTCCATGGAGAATAAGAGCACCTCCTCCCAGCTGTCCACTGCTCTGAGGCTAGGAAACACTGTCACCACCGATCATTGAAAATTTCAATAAGCATTTTGCTACGGCTGGCCATGCTTTTCACCTCCCTTCACCTCCGCCGCAATTGTTGCAACCTCTATTACTAGCCTCTTCAACCTCTCTTTCGTATCGTCTGAGATCCCTAGAGATTGGAAAGCTGCTGCGGTCATCCCCCTCTTTAAAGGGGGAGACACCCTAGACCCAAATTGTTACAGACCTATATCCATCCTGCCCTGCCTTTCTAAAGTCTTCGAAACTGACCCAAGATCAGCGTTTTGGGGCAACTTCACCCTACATACACAGTGGAAGTATGTAACAAGACCAGTCCAACAGAGCTCTAATTTGCCAAAATTGTTTGTTTTGTTCGGAATACCAGGATTCAGGAATGTTGTTTTATTTCTCCTCCTGGAATTACCTGGATGTGGTCATCAATGAAATCAAGAAACTGTCCATCCTTTGGTTTTTATTCCCTTTGATTGCAAATGAAAAGCATAGCCCATTGATTGCAGTTTGTGGATAGGATGGTTAGGCTAGCTACATTGGCCACACAGGTGTATGTCTCTGCTACCTCTGTGGTAGCCTCGCTTATGTCCTGTGAGTGGCATGGTTATGACTGCCTGGCTGCGGGTGTTTCACAAACGCTTGTGTAACGTTACGCCAGTCATGTGCATGTGACCTGTGACTCAGACAGTATGGGGACTGTGTGGAGCGTCATCTGCATCTGCCATGACAACCCTTCCACCACGAGTTTCCTGTTCCTCACAACCTGAATCTCCTTTCTGTCTTTATCTCTTTCAAATGTCTGTCTCTCTGTTTTTCTCTCTCATTCTCTCTCCCAGTATCTCTATTTTTCTGTCTCCCCCCTCTGTGAGTGGAGAGAAGGCTAGGAACCAGAGCTTGTCTGTTTCTGCTTGGACAAACAGGTTTTTATGGAGACAGAGGCCCTTCCAGGTCTCAGTGTTTTTATGGAGACAGTGGCCCTTCCAGGTCTTAGTGTTTTGCTCCGTCAGATTATCGTGTTCAAGTTCCAGTCATTTTACATTTCAGTCATTTAGCAGACACTCTTATCCAGAGTGACTTACAGTTAGTTAGTGCATACATGTTCATACTTTTTTTCGTACTGGTCCCCCGTGGAAATCAAACCCACAACCCTGGCGTTGCAAGCACCATGCTCTACCATCTGAGCTACACCATCTGAGCTACACGGGACTACGAGGCAGTCAAATGTTTGAATGAATGAATCTGGGTTAAGGCCAGTCGTGATGTTGTTAAAGCCAGCGCTTGACCCTGAGGACACAATAGAATAGTGCATTCCTCTGACTTGAAGTCATGACTCTGCATATCCTCACAATACTGAACTCCTATAACTTAAGGTTCGAACTCTCCCATATAAACATGTCTGCAGAAATCTGGGTCGAGTTCAGTAGGGACACAGTGTTGTGTGACAGTGTGCCCTACTGAACATGACCCAGATGTATTGACCCAATGGGCTTCCTTTCCTATTGCATTAATGCCATAGGATCCTTCATTATTTCTCATCTACTACTCATCTACTACTCATCTACTACTACTCATCTACTACTCAACTACTACTCATCTACTACTCATCTACTACTCAACTACTACTCAACTACTACTCATCTACTACTCAACTACTACTCATCTACTACTCAACTACTACTCAACTACTACTCATCTACTACTCAACTGAAAGCTCTTAAAGATTAGATGTTGTCCTCTTTGGCTCAGTTGGTAGAGCATGGCACCTGCAACTTCAAGATTGTGGGTTTGATTCCCGCTGGGGCCACTAATACAGAAAATGTATGCATGCGTAACTGTAAGTATCCGCTAAATGGCATATATTATTAGATATTATTTATAAAGCTGTTACTACAAGCATAATAACTTTTGTTTTTTGAGGAACCTGCGTAATCTCCCAGATTTGATACATCAGTGTACATTGATCTTTAACTTAGAGTCAGTCCACTGTGATTGACTGAAGGATTACATTACATATATGGATATGACCAAATGTAAATGTTTCTAACAGAATATATATAAAAAGCATATGTATGACCATGGTAGAAATGACCATGGTAGAAATGACCATGGTAGAAATGACCATGGTAGAAATGACCATGGTAGAAATGGAAAGAAAACACTTTGGAGATTATGGGGAAATTATCAGACCAAAAATTACACTGTTGATTTTATGTGCATTTGACATTTACTATACTTATTACTGTGGGTTTGAGTGAGAGGTCTAACTGGTGTCTCCAAGTGGCCACACACCTTTCCAAACTGGGTTTGAGTGAGAGGTCTAACTGGTGTCTCCAAGTGGCCACACACCTCTCCAAACTCTGGGTTTGAGTGAGTTGGAAGTACTGCCAAATTCTCTAAAATGACGTTGGAGGCGGCTTATGGTAGAGAAATTAACATTCAATTATCTGGCAAAATCTCTGGTGGACATTCCTGCAGTCAGCATGCCAATTGCAGGCTCCTTCTTGAGACATTGGTGTCATTGTGCTGTGTGACAAATCTGCACATTTTTATTGTCCCCAGGACAAGGTGCACCTGTGTAATGATCATGCTGTTTAATCAGCTTCTTAATATGCCACACCTGTCAGCTGGGTGGATTATCTTGGTAAGGACAAATGCTCACTAACAATTCAGCAAACAAATTAGTGCACAAAATTGGAGAGAAATAAGCTTTTTGTGCGAATGGAACATTCCGGGATCTTTTATTTACATGGGACCAACACTTTACATGTTCAAATCAAATCAAATGTTATTCATCACATGCGCCGAAAGAACAGGTGTAGACCTTACGGTAAAATGCAGTTCAAGAAAGAGTTAAGAAAATATGTACTAAATAAACTCAAGTAAAAAATAATAAAAAGTAACACAATAAAATAACAATAACGAGGCTATAAACAGGGGGTACTGAGTCAATGTGCGGGGGTTCATGTTAGCCAAGGTAATATGTACATGGAGATAGGGGTAAAGAGACCATGCATAAGGGCCTCCCGAGTGGCGCAGTGGTTTAAGGCCCTGCATCGCAGGTCAAGCTGCGTTGCTACAGATGCGGGTTCACAGCTGGCCGCGACCGGGAGACCCATGAGGCAACGCACAATTGCGTCAATGAAAATAGTCCGGCAGGCCATTTTATTAATTGTTCAGCAGTCTTATGGCTTTGGGGTAGAAGCTGTTAAGGAGCCTTTTGGTTCTAGACTTGGCGCTCCGATACCGTTGCCGTGCGATAGCAGAGAGAATAGTATATGACTGGGGTGACTGGAGTATTTAACAATTTTGGATGGCAGGAAGCTTGGCCCCAGTGATGTACTGGGTCGTACACTATACCCTCTGTAGCGCCTTCTGGTCAGATGCCGAGCAGTTGCCATACCAGGTGGTGATGAAACCGGTCAGGATGCTCTCGATGGTGCAGCTTTAGAACTTTTTGAGGATCTGGGGACCCATGCCAAATCTTTTCAGTCTCCTGAGGGGGAAAATGTGTTGTCGTGCCCTCTTCACGACTGTCTTGGTGTGTTTGGACCATGATAGTTTGTTAGTGATGTGGACACCAAGGAACTTGACACTCTCAACCCACTCCACTACATTCCTGTCAATATTAATGGGGGCCTGTTCGGCCCGTCCTTTTCCTGTAGTCCACGATCAGCTCCTTTGTCTTGCTCACATTGAGGGAGAGGTTGTTGTCCTGTCACCACACTACCAGGTCTCCGACCTCCTCCCTATAGGCTGTCTCATCGTTGTCTGTGATCAGGCATGCTACCACTGTTGTGTCGTCAGCAAACTTAATGATGGTGATGGTGCTGTTTGGCCATGCATTCATGGGTGAACAGGGAGTACTGGAGGGGACTAAGCACGCACCCCTGAGGGGCCCCAGTGTTGAGGATCAGCGTGGCAGATGTGTTGTTGCCTACCCATACCACCTGGGGGCGTCCCGTCAGGAAGTCCAGGATCCAGTTGCAGAGGGAGGTGTTTAGTCCCAGGATCCTTAGCTTAATGATGAGCTTTGTGGCACTATGGTGTTGAACGCTTTTGTCCAGGTAGGAAAGGGCAGTGTGGAGTGCGATTGAAATTGCGTCATCTGTGGATCTGTTGGGGCGGTATGCGAATTGGAGTGGGTCTAGGGAATCCGGGATGATGGTGTTGATGTGAGCCATGACCAGCCTTTCAAAGCACTTCATGGCTATCGTGAGTGCTATGGGGCGGTAATCATTTCGGCAGGTTACCTTTGCTTCCTTGGGCACAGAGACTATGGTGGTCTGCTTGAAACATGTAGGTATTACAGACTCGACTCAGAGTCAGGGAGAGGTTGAAAATGTCAGTGAAGACACTTGCCAGTTGATCCGCGCATGCTTTGAGTACACGTCCTGGTAATCCGCCTGGCCCTGCATGTTGACCTATTTAAAGGTCTTGCTCACATCGGCTACCGAGAGCGTGATCACACAGTTGTCCGGAACAGCTGGTGCTCTCATGCATGTTTTAGTATTGTTTGCCATTTTCCAGTGATTGCACGTTGGCCAATTGAACGGATGGTAGTGGAGGTTTACTTACTCGCCTACGAATTCTCAGAAGGCAGCCCGTCCTCCGCCCCCAATCTTTTCTTCACGCAAATGACGGGGATTTTGGCCTGTTCTCGAGAAAGCAGTATATCCTTCCCCAAGTGGCGCAGTGGTCTAAGGCACTCTCTCGCAGTGCTAGCTGTCTCACTACATTTCCTGGTTCTAATTCCAGGCTGTGTCGCAGCCGGCCACGACCGGGAGACCCATGAGGCGGCGCACATTTTGTGCTCTTGTAGGAAGCAATCACTCCCATATTGCTGACTACAAATGATCTATAACTGGTCTAATAACTCACTAACTAGCAAAGGATATGAACAAAATGTGCACAGGTGGCTACATGCAGCTCTCGCTTTGATCTCAAAACAAGCGCATCTACTCATGACCACAGCTGTAAAAGTGAATGGCACAGATCCATAAATGGCAATGGTCATTTGCATATAGGCCTACTGCAGCTCTTATTGGTTATGCCGCATGGGTCTATGGGCTGTGTCATGCACAATGATGCTTTCTGCCTACAACAAAATATCTTGCAGAGTTTGATTTGTTTCGGTATGGCTAATATTGCGTTGATTCGATCACAATTGCCACAGTAAAGGGAAACGGTGATGTGATGTGTTGAGTGAAGTTCAATCTCGTGCTTCTCTCCATGGGCTGATATGTTTTCTAACCACGCGTGCAGTTTAGAGGGGAGGGAACATTGCCTACCATTTACGCGAAGAATCAGGTGACTGCTGAACAAATGGACACCTTAATGAATGTAGTGTGTTAGATTGACAGACAATGTCTACTGTAACAACATTAACAAACCAATACCCAGTGTTGTAGACGAGTAAGCCTAGCCCAGGAGTCTGAGAATTTAGTATCAGGCTGAAATACAAACTAAATATTGCTATTTTTTCAATTGTTTCACTCTCAAAATAGAATGGTGTACAAAATTTCAGTGTGGATTCCTGGGTAGTTGATACCTAGGATAGTCGAAAAGGGGACAAGCAGGGATTACTAACAGAGGCGTGATGTTTAAAAAATGTGTCCTGTTCAGATTTGTCCTGCTTAAAAAATATATATTCTTTTTTTTGTTTCTCTGTAATACTACTAGCCACCTAGCATCATTATGAAGGTGACTTTAACTAGCCCAGATAGGTTCCCAATCTCCCAACCTCATAACTAGATTTAGCTAGCCCAGATAGGTTCCCAATCTCCCAACCTCATAACTAGATTTAGCTAGCCCAGATAGGTTCCCAATCTCCCAACCTCATAACTAGATTTAGCTAGCCCAGATAGGTTCCCAATCTCCCAACCTCGTAACTAGCTACCAAGAAGCCATTTCAGGCTATCAATGATTTTAGAATAGCTAGCTTGTCTAACTATCTTAGCTAGCATGCCTGCTGGCAAGGTTGGTAAACTTGGTAGACACAAGCAATTATTTAATGTACTGAATAAGACATTCCTTTCAATCTTTCACCCCGATTTTAGCAGAGTTGCAGAGATGCATATTTAGTGTCTTAAAAAAAAAAAAAAAAAAAACACCAGTCAGGAGGAGACAAACAGCTCAAGAGGTATGCTTAGATGTACATAAAAATGTAAGCGTAATGATTATGGCTCTAGCTTGCAGGAAAAGGGTGTTTAAAAAAATTATACATTTGCCAATTTAAGGACAGGTGGCCTAGTCCCCCTCCGTATCACTCCCAGCCATCCTCACATACTTTGTACCCCTTCAGATGTTTAGGGTGCACAATGCCCCTGATTACTAACCCTCCTTTCCCAGCTTTGTTGCCTGGCCTGCCTCCCCCCTCCTCAGCACTCTATGTCTGGCCCAGTCCAGCTTTAGTCTGCAATCAGATTAGCTTCAGGCTTTCTGCCTGGTTGGTTGACTGGCTGGCTGACTGGTAGACTGGAGAGACTAGGAATCCTCCACTACACAGGTGGTAATCCTTCCCCAAACCCCCTCAACACACTGACACTGACTGGCACAAACACTCTGACACAGACATAAAGAGAAACATTCAAATACACACACACACACACGCATGCACGTATAGAAACATTCAGATACAGATGTTAGGCCCACACACACACACACAAACACTTAACGATGCCCTCGCCAATAACATCAGCTGATGTGTAGAGTTCAGTGCTGTGGAATCCCAGCCCTCTCGTTCTCTCCCAAAGGTGTCAGGGAATTTCGACGCGTAATTTCACAGTTTCTCCCTAAGTGGTCTAGCTCAGCACGTGACCACTCTCTTCTACCCTCTCCGTATTTTGGAACTTCCTTCAGCCCTGGTCCTGGTTTCCATTTTTAGGGAATTCTGTTGAGGATCCTATTTTACCCTTTTCACACTATTGTGCTGATCTGAATTCATACCATGCTGACTCTGTTTTTGCTTCACATGATACTTTCCAGCATGGTTCCAGCAATATGGACACTGTACTTATTAGAATATAAATGCCAACAGTCAGTTTGTAGATTCTAATTTGAATTACGGTCCCTTGCATGAGGTTGAGTATCTAGAGAAACACAAAGCAGGGTACAGATGGACTATCCAAATAAAGTCTTACGTTTTTTATACTTACAGTGTGTGAATATCATTGGCGAACCGTGACTATTGGAGCTCGGCCCTCAGTTGCAGAAAAAGATCTGACGTCATACATATAGATAGAGAACTGGTATACAGAGCATGACTTGAGACCTTTCTTTTGCAGACTTACGTTGGAGAAGAAATTCTTTGATGACAGAGTCAAACGGTCCTAAGCCTCGGCTGTGGCTCACAGAAGCAGCACACGAACACAACGGTTACAAATATCGATAGCAGGAACCACCTTAGAAGAAAATACGGTTGCGTCGTTTCAAAGAAACATTTGCCAAAACGAACAGTCACTCAAATAGTGGTGGAATAAATTCAACCACACAACTACTCACATTGTTTCAAGACCACGGACAGTACATGCTGTCAGAGAGAAAGAAGTTGCGCTGTATTCAATGTTCTATCTCCAGCATGCAACAATAAAAAAAAAAATGCACCACAACAACCCAGTACTTCAAATTGCAAAGTCATTACCTTTGTTTTTACCACACAACCAGGGATCTAAAGTTGAAATAATATTTTACACATTGTATTCAAAATGATATGAACAAGATGGCAACAAAAAGCAAGCTGTCGATGAAAACAAAAAATTATGATTATCATTTAAAAAAAGTCCATTCTATCAATTAGTCTCTTCTGCTGGAGAAAGTGGAGCAGATCAGCCGGGCTCTTACCCTCCAAGTCAGACATTGAGTCCATAACGGTGAGTTCTGTTTTAAGCTGCGGCAAATCAAAATTAGGGCCATAGCTTTCCTCAAGACTTGAGAACGCATGGTTTGTTTGGCGTTTCCCTGTATATTGGGAACTTTAGTGGGTCAAGGAGGGATAGGAACATGAGCCTTTCATGGTCATTGAACCTGTTTTTTAGCTGAATTACAATTTTGTCGATGATCGCACTGTGTGGCTGTTGGTACTGCCCGCGAACCTCTCCTTGGAACTCTGATCTCACTCACAGTGTCCTCGTAGATGGAATCAAATTTTACTTTTCTCCCTGACAAGCAGAACTGCATGTCAAACTCCCTGTTCTGCAATATTGTGCGCACAGCAATGAATGAACAGAGCTTGCGGGATAGTTTCTTTCGCCTTGGCTTGTACTCCGTTTATACCAGAGGCCATGACTGCGGCCCCATCCTAACACCGTGCCACAACTTTGGCCGTGCATTCACACTCCTCTAAAAAGCTGATAATGTGGGCAGCAACCGCTTCTGCCTGTTTATCCTCAGTTACATCCTCAAATTTGAAAAACCTTTCCTTCACACCACCATCGGTAGTGTAACGCAACACATAAGACATTTGGGCTACATTGCTGATGTCTGTCGTCTCGTCAACCATGATGATGGTGTGATTACATTCGCGACCGCGTGTATCAGGTCATTTTGGATTTTGCTGGAAGTGCCTGTGAACATGGTAGCCGTAGCCAATTGGTAGTTAAGCGTGCTGTCATACTCAGACAAGAAATCCAGTATTTCCAAGTAGTTTCCCTTATTAGCTGATTCTTTACCCTCATCATGTCCTCTGAATGCTAATTCTTGCTTGCCTAAAAGCACAATTGTATGAATAAGGCCCTTTATAATTTCCCTGTTGTGTCTGACTTTATCACTGTGACCAAGTGTCTCGTTGCACCACTGCTCGTTAAGAAGAAGGTCTACTCGTTTCCTCAAATGTTTTTAAACTCACTGTAGCTCGCAGGTGTGAAGTTGAGTTTTGGTGTCGAAGTGCTGACTTTGTCAAACAGGCTAAATCTTTAAAACCAGTAGTCCAGGCTGAGCTATTATCGGTACTGAAGAGTAGGTCATTCCAACAGTAAAGCTTTTTTGTCAGCTTACAGCCGGTTATCCACGGATAGCGCTCATAATTATTAACTTGACAATGCCTTTCAAAACTCTTTCCTCGTTGCACCAAATCAGGCAGTGCAGGAGTTGGTCTCCCGGTCTGTACAATTTCATTAAAAGTTCGTCTTGAAAAGGGTGATGCTAACAATTTAGCCACCACATCGTCCTCGATTACTCTCTCTGCAGTTGCCATAGTTACATACACACTGCAAAAAGCTAGCCAGCTAGCTAGGCTCAAACGTGAAGAAACAAGATAAGGCTCACTATTGGCTCTGAATTAGATACGTATACTTAGGCCTCTAGAGGGCCTTGAGGCATCATATAATTGTCCCACCTATTACAAGACAGTTTGTGATTGGTTGATTCTATTGTCATTCCAAAATGCTGCTCTAATTTAAGTCAATGTCAATGACGTTGGCTGGTGCCTTCTATTCAAAGCCTGAGGGCCTAGCCAATGAGCACTGAGCCCAGCTAGACTATTTCTACCAAGAGACTACCAAAGAAAAATTCAGATTGGATATTTCTTTCTCTTGGATATTAACTCTTCTTTTTTCAACACAAACAGAAGAAATTCAATAGAAAGATCATTACAATTAAGACAAAAAAAGGCCCAGCGTCGTCTGGGTTAGGGGAAGCCGGGGTAGAACATCATTGTAAATAAGAATTTGTTCTTAACTGACTTGCCTAGTTAAATAAAGGTAAAATAAAATAATTACATATTGCTCACAAACACACACACACAGAGAGAGATATAGCTCTGCCAGGGGAACAAGTGTTGGGAACTTATTTTACAGGAACTTTTACAGTATCACAGGGGGACCAGTAATACTGATAATAACAGTGTGAAGACCATTGATGTGAGAGAATGTTTTCTGGATCTCTTTCATCATGATGGCTGCTTTTTTGTGGCAGTGTCTTTTTTGGTGATGTTTTGTTAGAATCTCTGTTAGAGATTCAGGGCAACATTGCCATAGTAAAGCTATGAAAATGTCACCCTCAGAATTTTAAAGGCCGCTATGTTGTCACATGGCACAGTCCGAGACAAGCACATTCAACTAGAAATACAAATAGTTTTTGAATGTTTGGAGCCAACATGGAGGACAGTTTCCTTGCCTTGTTAACATTATCCTCATGTTGTGTAAACTGCTGTATCTAGGGATATGTTTATAGGCCCCATGATGGCTCTGTGCTCTACTCTTTTTGCTCTGGGACTGCTTCATCAGTGACGATTAGAAAGAAGGGAAGGGACACATCGGTTCAGAGGTGGAGGAGGGTAAAGAGGGAAGGGAAGAGTCTGTCTCCCCCGCTGCTCCCCCTCTCTACATCTGGCTCCCAGCCAGTCCCACAGATTTAGCCCTGATTTTAGGCCTATTAGCCTCGGTTATAGACGCTGACAGATAATTTCTCAACAAACCTCTGTGGCAGAACGCCAAGGCACTGTCACTAGAGACCTTAACCCCATCGGCGTCTGCATCCCCCGACGGTCAGTCCGCAGATGTTGCAGAACGGTTGGGGTCTCCTTTGTCCCCATAATTGTACCCTTTTCACACTATTGTGCCACCCAAACTATACTGGCTTGGAGATTTTCTTTGCACATTGTCAGCAACCAGAAACTATGGTGGACCGTGGATGTGTAATCAGGCCAGCTCAGTACAGATTGGTTGGACTCGGCTCTGTTCAGCTCAGTAGTGTGAAAAGTATTTCGAAGACCTAATACTGATTGCATGTGTTCAACGCCAGTTGCACATGCTTTTCTGTGCTCCTTAGCAATGTCAATGTCAATGTGTGAATGGTTAATGATGAGTAAACTGTTAATAACAATATGTCCCTTCTCTGTCTCCCCAGGTAATGTTTAAAGCCAAAGCAAAATATTCTCCTGAGCTCAACAAATACAAGTTAGTGGAATTCTTGCTGACTCCATGTCTGGGTTAGTCTGACTGGGTTTATGGTGGGTGGGGTCAAAGTAGGGGAGAGACTGTTGGACAGTAGGGCATCAAATGGCCAATAACCCAAATGAAAGCTGGTGTACGGGAATGGACAGTGTTTTCTTAAACGATACCATGAGAGTTGAAATGCCAAGACACACAATAAAGTCTTCTTACTAGAATGGGATCGTTCAAACCTTTGGTATCAACATTGCTCTGGTTAAGATACACAGAGCCATAGATACAAAACCAAGTCGGCCAAGCTCTGTGTGAACAGTATCAATGACTGACTTTCACTGTATGACTAGAGGGTATTATTGTAGATACAGTGGAACGGATTGTCCCGTAACCTTGATGAAGTCTAATAATGCCTCTGAGCTTTGTCTCAGCTGTCTCCACCCTGGGCTGTTTAATGTGGACGAGGAAGGTGGGGTCCGAATGTTTGGACTAATAAGCACTTTGATCAGCCAGCCGATTAATGTCTGATGCGAAGTGAAAAGCTGCAAGCTAAAATCCCCAATCCCCCGCTCCACACACGTAGGCACACGCACAAATACACACACACACGCACACACACACACACACACACACACACACACACACACACACACACACACACACATCCTGCGAGGGGGTAAAGGAAGAGAGGAGAAGAGCAGGTGGAGAAGGCGAGAGGGGGAACTGGGTAGATTGACTGAGCCAATGCAGTAGAATGGGATGGGGTTTGGGGTGTTTTAAGCTTTATTCATTTATTGTTGTGGAGAATTATTGTAATGCTGTGTGTTATTGTAATGCTGTGTGTTATTGTAATGCTGTGTGTTATTGTAATGCTGTGTGTTATTGTAATGCTCTGTTTGTTTTTTTCCGCAGGGTGCCCATGCGTCTGGCGTTCATCTTTGCCAGCCTTTTCTTCCTTGTGGTAAACCTGACATGCGCCATGCTGGTGCAGCGGGGCATAGGGGGTGGCATGGGGGGCAAGGCGAGTGAGGCAGAGGTGCGGCAGGTGGTGCTGGCCCGGGTACTGGTCAACGACAGCCTCTTCGTACTCTGCTCCATCTCGCTGGCCATGTGCATCTTCAAGATTGCCAAGATGTCCTCGTCCAACGTCTACCTCGAGTCCAAGGTACTGGACGGTCCATCAATCAAGCATTAAATCAATCAATTAGCCAATAAGTCACTTAACCAATTAACCAACTAACCAATCAGTTACTTAACCAATCAATGAATTTATTAATCAAGCAATCCATCTTTATCATCCTTTAGTGCCAGAGTTGCACCATACAACAGGTAGCCTAGTGGTTAAGAGCATTGGGACAGTAACTGAAAGTTTTCTGGTTTGAATCCCTTGAGCAAGGCACTTGACCCTAATTGCTCCTGTAAGTTGCTCTGGACAAGAGCGTCTGGTAAATTACAAAAAACCCAAAATGTAAATGCAATACTCACTCTCTCTCTCTCACCCTCTTGTTCCCTTCCTATCTCTCGCTGTAGGGTACGTCACTGTGCCAAGCTACTGCCATAGGTGCTGCAGTCATCCTGCTTTACACATCCAGGGCCGGCTATAACCTGGTGGTGGTGGCTCTCTCTCCAGAGAACCGGCCCATCGCCTTTAACTACAGCTGGTACAACGTCTCTGACCAGGTAGGATAGCCATGGTTAGGAATACACACGCATGTAAAATGTTGACGATGATCATGGAGATTGTTAGTGTTCAGTCACTGTGCGAGGACTAGGGGGCGTGTGTGTCAGGCCTGTTAAACCTTCAGTGAACTCTGCTGTCCTAGATATTCAAAGCTCGCTGTGCTGCTAGCCAAACACACATAATTAATCATCTATTATAGGGCTGATCAGTCTGAAAATGGTGTGTGTGTGTTGGTGTCTGTATGATTAGACTACAGGGCTGGCCCTCCCATTAGGCAAGATTAGGCGAGCGCCTATGGCGGCACTTGAATTTGGGGTGCCATTTTGACAATTGGCTCCCACCCTTTGGCGCCCCTGATCGGCTACTACACCGGCAGCGGCGCCCCAGCCACCAGCTGCCAGCTCATAACAGTTCCCGCTTCTCCCGGGGGGCGCCGGCGGTGTAGTAGCCGATGTGGGGGCGGTTGTCTCACCTAGGACAGCAGAACGTCCAGGGCCGGCCCTGTTAGGCTATGTCTGCAACTAATTGGCAGTCCCATCCATTCTGCGTTGATGATTTTTTACACAAATGTTTTTGTTTTCTCTCAAATGCCTAATTTAAGTGTCCATGTGTGTTAATGCTTCTATAATCTCTGTTTTTACATGACTCTGTGTTTGTGCCAGTGAACACTAAGCTCTTTTTAGAACAAATCAAATCTAATTTTATTGGTCTCATACACATATTTAGTGTTATTGTTATTGCGTATGTAGTGAAATGCTTGTGTTTCTAGCTCCAACAGTGCAGTATTAACTAACAATTCACAATACACAAACATCTAAAGTAAAATCATGGAATTAAGAAATATATAAATATTATGATGAGCAATGTTGGAGTGGCATTGACTAAAATACAGTAGAAGAGAATACAGTATTTACATATGAGATGAGTAAAGCAGTATGTAAACATTATTAAAGTGACTAGTGTTCCATTATTAAAGTGGCCAGTGTTTACAGGGCAGCAGCCTCTAAGGTGCAGGGTTGTGTTAACGGGTGGAAGCCGGCTAGTGATGGCTATTTAACAGTCTGATGGCCTTGAGATAGAAGCTGTTTTTCAGTCTCTCGGTCCCAGCTTGGATGCACCTGTACTGACCTCGCCTTCTGGATGATAGCGGGGTGAACAGGCCGTGGCTCGGGTAGTTGTTGTCCTTGATTATCTTTTTGGCCTTCTTGTGACATCGGGTGCTGTAGGTGTCCTGGAGGGCAGGTAGTTTGCCCCCGGTGAGGCGTTGGGCAGACCGCACCACCCTCTTTAGAGCCCTGTGGTTGCGGGCGGTGCAGTTGCCATACCAGGCGGTGATACAGCCCTGCAGGATGCTCTCAATTGTGCATCTGTAAAAGTTTGTGAGGGTTTTAGGTGTTAAGCCAAATTTCTTCAGCCTCCTGAGGTTGAAGAGGCGCTATTGCACCTTCTTCACCACACTGTCTGTGTGGGTGGACCATTTCAGATCGTCTGTGACGTGTGCACAGAGGAACTTTGTTTTGTTGATGTTGAGTGGGAGAGGTTATTTTCCTGACACCACACTACCAAAGCCCTCACATCCTCCCTGTAGGGTGTCTCGTCATTGTTGGTATTCAGGCCTACTATTGTTGTGTCGTCTGCAAACTTGATGATTGAGTTGGAGGCGTGCTTGGCCACGCAGTCATGGGTGAACAGGGAGTACAGGAGTGGGCTGAGCACACACCCTTGTGGAGCCCCTGTGTTGAGGATCAGCGAAGTGGAGGGGTTGTTTCCTACCTTCCCCACCTGGGGGCGGCCCATCAGGAAGTCCAGGGCACGAGCTTGATGATGAGCTTGGAGGGTACTATGGTGTTGAATGTTGAGCTATAGTCAATGAACAGCATTCTTACATAGGTATTCCTCTTGTCTAGATGGGATAGGGCGGTGTGTAATGTGATGGCGATTGCATTGTCTGTGGATCTATTGGGGCGGGAAGCAAATTGAAGGGGGTCTAGGGTGTCAGGTAAGGGACAGGTGATATGATCCTTAACTAGCCTCTCAAAGCACTTCATGATGACAGAGGTCAGTGCTACGGGGCGATAGTCATTTAATTCAGTTACCTTTGCTGTCTTGGGAACAGGAACAATGGTGGCCATCTTGAAGCAAGTGGGGACAGCAGACTGGGATAGGGAGAGATTTAATATGTCCGTAAACACTCCGGGCCGGCAGCCTTGCGAGGGTTAACACGCTTAAATGTTTTACTCACGTCGGCCATGGAGAAGGAGAGCCCACAGTCCTTGGTAGCGGGCCGCATCGGTGGCACTGTGTTATCCTCAAAGCGGGCAAAGAAGGTGTTTAGCTTGTCCGGAAGCAAAACGTTGGTGTACTAGGTGATGTGGCTGGTTTTCCTTTTGTAGTCCGTGATTGTATGTAGACCCTGCCACATACGTCTGGTGTCTGAGCCGTTGAATTGCGACTATGTTTAAGCGTTTATGTCAGGATTAGTGTTCAGAGAGGTCTCTGGACACTTCTATGTTTGTCAGGATTAGTGTTCAGAGAGGTCTCTGGACACTTCTATGTTTGTCAGGATTAGTGTTCAGAGAGGTCTCTGGACACTTCTATGTTTGTCAGGATTAGTGTTCAGAGAGGTCTCTGGATAACTCTATGTTGGTTTTGTGGTTGTCCCCAATTGGAGGAAGCTGCACTGCGTTGCCTCTAGTTGGGGATCCTATTTAAGTTCTTTGGTTTTCCACCTGGATGTGGGTTTTTGAACTGCGTACAAACCAGTTCATGGTCGCGGTCTCTCCTTTTGTTTGTTGTTTTGTCTGTTCGTTACAGCTCTGCTCCTCAAGTCCTGTCTTACAGCAACCGTGACAGTTTATCCCACAGTTGCCAAAGAAAACAACACTAAAGCACACATTTACTGCTAGAAATAACATGTTTTCATTTTGAAAAGTGAATTCATACTTTCTCATCATTCCACAATCTGGTTGTGAGTTCTTTAAGGACGAGCACTATATGTCTGTATCTGTGCATACATCCCATATTTACCACCATTCTCCCTAGTCTCCCTTCTACGTTGACGCTTGGCTTGAGTTCACTCAGTCCTGAAGACCTCGATGACAGAGCCATTCTATCCAGATTTGTTTGTGGAGTGTCAGAGCTCTGTGGCTTCCGCAGCAACAATCCATTTTAGGGGATTTGGGAGGATATGGGCTCTGTGGGGGAAAGATCTTTGTTTGTCTATAAATAACTCAGCCAAGTGAGGAGAGGGGGGAGCACAGCCAAGGGCTGCCTGGTGCTGTTGACCTAGATCTGGTCTCAACCCCTGAGACAGACGGCCCTGTACTTGAGGTTTTCCTAGTTCCCTAGGCTAGTCTGGGGTCACTGTGTGTGCTTGGGTGACTGTCTGTCTTGGTTTATTGGTTTAAATGTGTCTTGTTGAGTAAGTGTGTGTGTTTATCTATCACAAATACATAAACTGGCCGACACAGACACACACTCTCACGTGGCTTTGTTTCTGTTTCTATGTCTACTATATAATCTATCAATGTCTGTATTTGTGATTATCTGAGAAATTATCTTTTATATATATATATATATATATATATATATATATATAGTATATTTCTGTCTCAGTTGTAGGGCTGACCCCATTTAGTCGACTGGTCGAATACTCCAGTTTCATCATCTGTCCGGGTGGCTGGTCTCATACGATCTCGTAGGTGAAGAAGCCGGATGTGGAGGTCCTGGGTTGGTGTGGTTACACGTGGTCTGCGGTTGTGAGGCTGGTTGGACAAACTGCCAAATTCTCTAAAACGATGTTGGAATGGCTTATGGTAGAGAAATTATCTGGCAACAGCTGTGGTGGACATTCCTGCAGTCAGGGCTGGACACTTGAGACATTTGTGGCATTGTGATGTGTGGCAAAACTGCACATTGTAGAGTGGCCTTTTATTGTCCCCAGCACAAGGTGCACCTGTGTAATGATCATGCTGTTTAATCAGCTTCTTGATATGCTACACCTGTCAGGTGGATGGATTATCTTGGCAAAGGAGAAATGCTTACTAAAAGGGATGTAAACATTTTAGAATAATAAGCTTTTTATGCGTATGGACATTTCTGGGATCTTTTGTTTCAGCTCATGAAACATGGGACCAACACTTTATATTTTGAGTTTATAATTTTGTTCAAGATAGATATACAGTGCATTCAGAAAGTATACAGACACCATAGCTGTGTTTGAATACTGATACTAACCGTACCATTTATGACGTGAATTGAGTATATAGTATGCTTATTGGTCATAGTATGGATATAGTTAGTATGCCAAAAGTTCCCGGATGTTGTATTTGGAGAGTTTCTCCCATTCTTCACTGCAGATCCTCTCACTTTCTGTCAGGTAGGATGGGGAGCGTCGCTATTTTCAGGTCTCTCCAGATATGTTTGATTGGGTTCAAGTCCGGGCTCTGCGTTGTCTTGGCTGTATGCTTAGGGTCGTTGTCCTGTTGGAAGGTGAACCTTCGCCCCAGTCTGAGGTCCACTCTGGAGCAGGTTTTCATCACGTTTCTCTCTGTACTTTGCTCCGATAATCTTTCAGTCCCTGCCGCAGAAAAACATCTCCGCAGCATGATGCTGCCACCACCATGCTTCACTGTAGGGATGATGCCAGGTTTACTCCAGACGTGACACTTGGAATTCAGGCCAAAGAGTTCAATCTTGGTTTCATCAGACCAGAGAATCTTGTTTCACATGGTCAGAGAGCCCTTTAGGTGCCTTTTGGCAAACTCCAAGTGGGCTGTCATGTGTATTTTACTGAGGAGTAGCTTCCGTCTGGCCACATTACCATAAAGGCCTGATTGGTGGAGTGCTGTAGAGATGGTTATCCTTCTGGAAGGTTTTCCCATCTCCACAGAGGAACTCTGGAGCTCTGTCAGAGTGACCATCAATTTCTTGGTCACCTACCTGACCCTTCTCCCCCGATTGCTCAGTTTAGCTAGGTGGCCAGCTCTAGGAAGAGTCTTGGTGCTTCCAAACTTCTTCCATTTAAGAATGATGGAGGCCACTGTGTTCTTGGGGACCTTCAATGCAGCAGAAATGTTTTGGTACCCTTTCCCTGATCTGTGCCTCAACACAATCCTGTCTCAGAGCTCTACAGACAATTCCATGGCTTGGTTTTTGCTCTGACATGCACTGTCAACTATGGGACCTTATATAGACAGGTGTGTGCCTTTCCAAATCATGTCCAATCAATTGAATTTACCACCAGTGGACTCCAACCCATTTGTAGGAACATCTCAAGGATGATTAATGGAAACAGGAAGCACCTGAGCTCAATGTAGAGTCTCATAGCAAAGGGTCTGAATACTAATGTAAATAAGGTATTTAAGTTTGAATTATTTTATAAATTTGCAAAAATGTATAATTACCCGTTTTTGCTTTGTCATCGTGGGGTATTGTGTGTAGATTGGTGAGTATTTTTTTTATTTAATACATTTTAGAATAACGTAACAAAATGTGGAAAAAGGGGTCTGAATACTTTTCCGAATGCATTGTATATACACTACCTGCGAAAAGTTTTAGAACGCATACTCATTCCAGGGTTTTTCTTTATTTTTACTATTTTCTACATTGTAGAAAAATAGTGAAGACATCAAAACTATAAAATAACACATATGGAATCATGTAGTAACCAGAACAAGTGTTTCAAATAGCCACCCTTTACCTTTTTTTTTTTTTCAAGCGCTATGATGAAACTGTCTCTCATGAGGACCGCCACAGGAAAGGAAGACCCAGAGTTACCTCTGCTGCAGAGGATAAGTTCATTAGAGTTACCAGACTCAGATTGCAGCCCAAATAAATGCTTCACAGAGTTCAAGTAACAGATACATCTCAACATCAACTGTTCAGAGAAGACCTGCTTGGGCCAAGAAACACAAGCAATTAGACCGGTGGAGATTTGTCCTTTAGTCTGGAATCCAAATTGGAGAATTTTGGTTCCAACCGCTGTCTTTGTGAGACGCGATGTGAGTGAACAGATGATCTCTGCATGTGTATTTCCCACCGTAAAGCATGGAGGAGGAGGTGTGATGGTGTGGGGGTGCTTTGCTGGTGATACTGTCTGTGATTTATTTAGAATTCAAGTTACACTTAACCAGCATGGCTACTACAGCATTCTGCAGCGATACGCCATCCCATCTGGTTTGGGCTTAGTGGGACTATCATTTGTTTTTCAACAGTACAATGACCCAACACACCTCCAGGCTGTGTAAGGGCTATTTGACCAAGAAGGAGAGTGATGGAGTGCTGCATCAGATGACCTGGCCTCCACAATCCCCCGACCTCAACCCAATTGAGATGGTTTGGGATGAGTCGGACCGCAGTGTGTAGGAAAAGCAGCCAACAAGTCCTTCAAGACTGTTGGAAAAGCATTCCAGGTGAAGCTGGTTGAGAGAATGCCAAGAGTGTGCAAAGCTGTCATCAAGGCAAAGGGTGGCTATTTGAAGAAACTCAAATATATTTTGATTCGTTTTTACATGATTCCATATGCGTTATCTCATAGTTTTGATGTCCTCACTATTAAAAATAGTACAATTTAATGAAAAACCCTTGAATGAGTAGGTGTTCTAAAACTTTTGACCGGTAGTGTATATAATTACTTTTTTTAGGCACCTGTTTCGGATTCGCGGGGATGGCACACCAGTATCACCAGTAGTAAATTTACAGTTAATTCACATAATCTCTAATCTGCAATGTTTGTTTGGTTACGGTAATTACTGTTAATGGATTCAATATATTATTATTATTACAGTCTTTTACCGTTCTCATTGTCTGAGTGGACACGCTGTTTGCGGACCGCACAACCTAGGCTATACTTGTGACGATCAAATGGTGTTGTTTTTTCATTCCATTGAGGAGTTTCATTGTCTTTTGTTTGTAGCTCTCCTGTCAATGTTGAGTAAGGTTACGCACCTGATTATGCATAGAAGTAGGTCTATGAATCTAGGCCTATAAATGTTCCCATTTGGGGATCTGATAGTGTTTCTGATTGTCTTAAACTATAAGATTTTTATGGGGATTTTGTTACTATGCTAATTAGATTTCAGCAGGGCCATGGATATAAACCAAAGGTTTTCAATTTATGTAACTTTTAAGCTAAGGAAATGTTTTTTGCATTGGAATGCATCTCAATCCACCGCATCTGCCAATATCACCTATCACCTATCCGCATCTGGTGACAGACCATGAGACTTCCTGAAAATCGGTCTTCTCACAAACTCGTCTGTAGTGTCGGAACTGTTTGGCCTACAAAACTATTCTGTGCTCTTGTGTGTGTCTACATGTGTGTATTTTGTCTGTGTTTCATTTCTCAAATTGTTGGATCTGTGTGTGTTGTCCCTCCAGACAGACACAGAGAACCTCAGTGGAGAGGCCTACATCATCTTTGGGATCATCCTCTTTTTCTGGGAGCTGCTACCCACCAGTCTGGTCGTGGTCTTCTTCAGGGTACAGAGGCCCAATCAGAACCTAGTAAGATCATTTACTTTCTGTATACTGTCCAATCAGGCCCAATCAGAACCTAGTAAGATCATTTGACTTCCTGTCAGTATACCAGTCAATCAAGGAGCTAAGGCTGGGCAATATGGACTCAAACTCATATCTCGATTTTTTTCAAACTTGTAGGCGATTCGATTTTTCTTTTTTTCTCTCTAAATAATGTTGTACAATTAAAGGTCAAATAAATAAATAAAACAGTCAGCAATAATCTAATTAATTCAGAGCCTGTGAAATTATATATAGGCTGAATATATTGCAAAAAATCATATAGATAATCTCTCAAGTACAAGCACACCTGCTAGTGAGTAGCCAGCTAATCTTTATATTTCAAATTTAGCCAACTTGGATCTGAATTCAGCTAACAAGGCAAAACAGTTGAATTGTTGTGAACACAACCTTCTGTCCGTCTCCAACTGTTTGAACAGCATGCTAGCCTGTCCACTTTGTTCAGATGTTGAAGTCAAGTGGCCTACCTTATTTCTCAGAATGGGAACGAGTTGCCAATTCCTTATATAATGGTTTTATGCTTATTGCACATTTCTAAATCACAGACTAGACAGATAGTATAGCAATCTTTATCTGACTAAAATGCTGCTGGCGATACGTGGGACCGTAATGCACGCACAACAAACTAACCATTCATTTTCCAGAATGAATGTTCATTGGTACGTCCGTTTTAGAAGTGTCTGCTCTGCTCCAAATTTGAGGAGCTGAAACATAAACAGAGTATGGTTCGAAAGGTTAACTTCTCCTCTATTACAGTAAAATAATGTCTCCATGTGTTTGTGTCCATATGACCGATTCTGTTGGACCAAACCTGAAAAGCCCAATGCGATTCTATGGGCTTATTTTGAACCTAAGTTTGTCGTCTGCCTTCCCGCCTTTGGGACAACGACTACCATTGTTAGGGTGGAGACATGAGCATCTCACCATTATATACAGATCTCTGGTGTAAATGGGAAGGTGCGCAGCACAGAAGGAGCGAACGAGACAAGACCAAAAAGACAACATGTGAACAAGTGAAAATAAACGCTCATAAAAAAATTATTCGATACAGACATTTGGAAGATCCCAGAAATTACTCTCAAATGTTGTGCACAAATTTGTTTACATCCCTGTTAGTGAGCATCTCCTTTGCCAAGATAATCCTCCTCCTGACAAGTGTTGTATATCAAGAAGCTGATTAAACAGCATGATCATTACACAGGTGCACCTTGTGCTGGGGACAATAAAAGGCCACAAATGTGCAGTTTTGTCACAATACACAACAGATGTCTAATGTTTTGAGGGAGCGTGCAATTGGCATGCTGACTGAAGGAATGTCAACCAGAGCTGTTGCCTGAAAATGTAATGTGGATTTCTCTACCATAAGCTGCCTCCATCGTCGTTTGAAAGAAATTGGCAGTCCGTCCAACTGGCAACAGAACCGCAGACCATGTGTAAACATGCCAGCCCAGGACCTCCACGTCCGGCTTCTTTACCTGCGGGATCATCTAAGACCAACCACCCAGACAGCTGATAAAACTGTGGGTTTGCGCAACCAAAGAACTTCTGCACAAACTGTCAGAAACCGTTGTAGGGAAGCTCATCTCCGTGCTCGTCATCCTCCCTAGGGTCTTGATCTGACTGCAGTTCGGCGTTCTTTGGGTCAATGCTCACCTTCAATGGCCACTGGCACACTGAAGAAGTGTGTTCTTTACGGATTAATCCCGGTTTCAACTGTACCGGGCAGATGGCAGCTAGCGTGTATGGCTTCATGTGGTCGAGCAGTTTACTCATGTCAACGTTGTGCCCAACGTTGTGTACCATGGTGGCGGTTGGGTTATGGTATGGTTATGGTAAGCTTCAGACAACGAACACAATTGCATTTTATTGATGGCAATTTTAATGCACAGAGATACCGTGATGAGATCCTGAGGCCCATTCATCTGTCTCCATCACCTCATGTTTCAGCATGATAATGCACAGCCCCATGGATCTGTACACAATTCCTGGAAGCTGAAAATGTCCCAGTTCTTCCATGGACTGTATACTCACCAGACATGTCACCCATTGAACATGTTTGGGATGCTCTGGATCGTCTTGTACGACGAGTTCCAATTCCCGCCAATATCCAGCAACTTCACTCAGCCATTGAAGAGGAGTGGGACAACATTCCACAGGCCACAATCAACAGCCTGATAAACTCTATGCGAAGGAGACCTGTGACCAACAGATGCATATCTGTTTTCCCAGTCATGTGAAATCCATAGATTAGTGCCTAATGAATTCATTTAAATTGACCGATTTAACAGGTGCTATTATCCAGAGCGACTTACAGTAGTGAGCGCAAACATTTGAATACTTTTTCGTACTGGTCCCCCGTGGGAACTGAACTCACAACCCTAGCATTGTATGCGCCATGCTCTACCAACTGAGCCACATGAGACCCATAGGAAAGTATTTGATCCCAAATACATTTACCTAAAACAATGTACTTAACGTTTATTTCCACTATTATTACTATGGATTAAAATTATGTAAAGTCTTTAAGCATGTTTTTCTTGTCAAATATTACTTAAGCTGTAAGTGTGTCCTTTTCCCCAGGCACCAGGAGGAATGATCAACAGTCACAGCTTCAGTTCTAAGGCCTATTTTTTTGATAACCCCCGGAGGTACGACAGCGATGACGACCTGTCCAGGATTATCAACTCCAGAGCAGATCGACCGAGGTGGGTAACAGGCTACTCTATCACTTATAACATCCTATATTGTAAATTCAGTCACCTATAAACATCCTATATCCCCTGGACACAGTCACCTATATATTGCATCCTATATTGTCCGTATACAGTCACCTAAAACCATCCTATATTTTTGTTTGTTTATTTGAATTGCATAGCTTTTTTTTTTGTGATTTGTTAAATTTGTTAACCTTTATCTGCCAATAGTGTTGAAGTGAAGATTACATATCCATCTGTCCAAATCTGTAAAATAAAAGAGAACTTTCCAGGGGGTGTACTTACTTTTTCACATGACTGTAGAACATTCTACATCCTCCAGTCACTTATAATGTCTTATATCCCCCATACAGATACAATGCTAAGTTAACCCTGTCCCTTACATCCCACAGTAGTGTCCTGTCCTCGAAGCCCCAGTTGGACCCCAGCTGGTACGGATCCATCCAAAGGAACGGCAGCCTTACGGGGATCCCCCATGTCCCCAACGGTCCCCAGACCTCCACTGCCCCCCTTCTCCTAGACTACGGCAACATCCAGACCAACCAGCACCATAACTACTATTCTACCCCCCAGATTCACTACTGCACACCTTAGAATCACTACTGCACCCCCCAGAATCACTACTGCACCCCCCAGAATCACTACTGCACCCCCCAGAACTAACCACCCCCGCCGTCCCCAGTAGATACCCCTGAAAACAATCCGGAAAACACTCAGGAAAGGGGCGCTGCTGACCTTCAGCTACATGGCTACAACCTCTGGGTTACCCTGGCGACCCTGTAACTGGAGCTGCGAGGCCACGCCTCCCTCATTCCAGCTATCAACCCACTCCCACCCCACCAGGGCTACTTAACTGCCCATCTTGTTGTAGACATGGTGACGACCTTTGGGATTTCTGGGGCCAGACGAGGGGAGGTCATTTGAGGTCAGTGGTGGTTAGGGAGTGGTCAGTTGAGTGATATTCCTTTTATTAAAAAAGCTTTCCAACATGTCTAATACCATAGTCCTAGAGGTCTGCTACCCAACCCGAGCCCGACGTGCCCCAACATTATGCATCGGGTTAGGGTTGGGTAAGGCTCGCATAAGATGAACCAATTGTGCGTGCTCTGCTGTGTAGTACAGTCATATCTGACTAAGATCATACGATGGTGTCAGAAGTATTTTACAGAAAACAATAATGTTTCTTAGGTTTTTTTAGGAGTTTAGAATGACTGTAAGAAGAGTGACTCTCATGTGTCTTCACTGAGCAGAGCAGCCCAAGCGGAGCAGCCCAAGCGGAGCCATTGCTATGGATACTGAGCGCATGCAAAGTGAGTGGCAGACAGGGAGAAGCAGCTCATTGATTTACTAACTGAGTTATTTTTGATTTTGGGTTTTTGTCAGGGCCTTAAATTTGGCAGAAGCAATCAGGCCTGGGTAGGGTAGGACCTGAATGTTGTGGGCATGGGTAGGGCTCAGGCTTTAAATTCATGCCCCGTGCAGAGCTCTTCCTGGAACATTGTACTATTCCTAAGAAGTGGGATGGGTGTGTAGAGGAAAATAAGGAAGTGTCTGTATGGAAAGGATTGTGCTTCTCAGCTTTTCCAAACACACATACTGTATGTTTGTCGGACATCAAACAGAAAAGTTAGTCCTCTGTCTCTTTCAAGGACCAGACAAGCACGTGGACCAGCATTTGTTTTTGCACCCCTATTCCTTGCCTATTTTGGTTTGGTCCAGTGGGCAGTTCTCCCCGCTTCCCCCTGCACACAGACTCCCCTCCATGCGTAGGGAGGCGACATTTGCACTTGAAAAAAATCCGCTCACTTCACATTCTGAGGGCAAGACCCTGGCTTGAATGTAGACTCAGCTCTTTATACAATCTCAGACTTTCAGTGTGTTCCTGTGTATGTTCCCTGGACCATGTCTCATTTCCCTGTTGAAGACCAGTTGTTAACTGAGCAATGAGCCATCCATGACGATGTCCTTCCAAACCAACACCAATCAAGGCTAGAATCATGGGCAATGCTCTCGGTATTCGAGCCCAATGTGCACTGGGACACCGTGGGAAGTGTTAACACTTTGGGTGTTTGAATCTTTCACACTGTCAAAGACTGTGTGAAAGAGGATGGCCACTTTTGCCAAAGAACGCACAGATCGAGAGTTGGGCCTAACATTTAGTCTTGAGCCTCCAGCTTTCCTAGCAGGGCAATCCCAGGATGATGCACCTGCTCCTTGGGAACTCCTTTGGACGAGAGGCCCCTGATGGAGCATAGACTGTGGTGAAACAATATGTTTCTGATTGAATGTTCTGATCTGGACCCAGTAAAGTGAATGTACGGACTAAGTGTGGATCGGCTGAGTTTTATAGTACAGTAGGCTACTCTTTGCAAAGCCGTAGCAAGGTCCCAGATCAGTTTGTGCTGTCTTTACAACTCTTATGGTCATTGTCGCCAGACAGCACAAACTGATCTGGGACCAGGTTAACTGGTAACAGAGAGGGATAGTTGGGCTTAAAGAGGCCCTCCCTCTCTTTCTATATCCTGACTATAAAGTAGCTGTATCCATGTGGTAGTTTACAGCATCAAGCTCCACATCTTTATCCTGGACCCAGATCTGTTCGTTCTTGCCAACTACTCTGGTCGTAGTCACCCCATTGGCCATAAGAGATGGCAAGATAGCACAGATCTGGGAGCAGCCTACACCACCATATAGGGACACCTGAAAATGTACCATTACATGTTACTGTGCCATTACATGTGTACAGGGCAAGTATGCGTGTAAACATGCTTATATGCACAGAAAGGGTTTAGGAAGGAGGTAAGAAGACTGCTGATTGTCTTTCCTATCATTTCTTTGAGTTTTGTATTGTTTGCTCAGAGGGTGAGAGTAAACGCTCTCTACACATTTGATATCCCTTCTAATCATATCTGATTATTTGTTTTTGCCATTATTTTCTTGTTTCCTTACCTTCCTTTCGTGAATATCTGAGATCAAGTGTTGTCGTTATTGACGTCCATACGAGTTGTGTAAATTTATATCAGCTGACAAACACAATCAGTGGGCGAATGCAATCATATTTTGAGTACATTCTATGCCGTTTTCTCCCACCATCTCTGTGTCTGGGACTGATGTCATTGAATCATATGGCTGATGTCTGCTTTGACCTTTGGTGCTGTGGAGGTCACACAGGAAATGTTCAGTTGGACAGGAAGTGAGAAAGTGTAACCCACAGAGAATGATAGAGGCCTCTAGTGGCCAAAAGGGCAGCGCCATTGAGGGCTTCCACCATTTTAATGTGGGCAACTGGGTGGGACTTCCATCTTCATTAGCTGATCCCTCCTGATGAACCGGTTGGAAGCATGTCCAACTGGGTCATCAGGAGGGATCAGCCAATTAAAAATGTACTACTTTAAAATGGAGATAGCCTTAATGGAGCTGCCCATGCTGACACAGACCCTATCATGGCACAGATACAAATGAGTCCTCTATCTACAGTGGGTATAGAAAGTCACCACCCCCTTTCAAAATGTCCTCCTTTTGTTGCCTTACAGCCTGAAATGAAAACACATTACTTTACACAGTAACCCACAATATCCAAATGAAAAGAAAAATCTATACAAAATCTGAAAATGTATTACAATTAAAACGGTAAAATACCCTATTTGGATAAGTGAACCCCCCCTGAGTTAAGACTTGGTGGAACCACCTTTTGCTTGAATTACAGCCATGAGTTTCTTTGAATACGTCTAACTTTGAACACCTAGACTGTGCAAAATTTGCCCATTCTTCCTTGCAGAATTGTTCAAGCTCAGTCAAATTGCATGGTGACCGCTCATGGACTGCACTCTTATTCCACAGATTCTCAATGGGATTTAGGTCGGGGCTCTGACTAGGTCACTCAAGGACATTCACCTTCTTGTCCTTCAGCCACTGTATGGTTGCTTTGGCGGTGTGCTTTGGGTCATTGTCATGTTGAAACGTCAACCATCTTCCCATTTTCAACTTCCTGGCAGAGGGCTGCAGATTCTCCTCTACAATCTGTCAGTATTTTGCACTGTCCATTTCCCCTTCTATCCTGACAAGTGCTCCAGTCCCTGCTGAAGAGAAACACCCCCACAACAGGATGCTGCCACCGCCATGCTTTACTGTAGGCATGGTGTTCTTTGGGTGGAAAGATTTATTGGGTTTTCGCCAGACATATCGTTTTGCATTCAGGCCAAAAAGTTCAATTTTGGTCTCACCTGACCACAGCAGCTTTTGTCACTTGGCCTCGGAATCTACAATGTGCTTTTTGTCAAAGCTCAGACGAGACTTTATGTGCCTATTTTTTTTTGTAGTGTTTTTTTTCTTGCCACCCTCCCATAGAGGCCAGATTTGTGGAGAGCTTATGATATTGTGGTCACATGCACAATATGGCCAGTCTTTCCATAAAGACCTGAGGTTCCTTCAAAGTCTCCATTGTCTTCTTGGTAGTCTCTCTGATCAGTCTCCTCCAGCCTAATCTGTGAAGGGTCTGGGTGGCACCATACGCCTTCCACTTCTTAATAATGGTCTTAACTGTGCTCCTAGGGATAGACAAATCCTTTGAAATCTTTTTATATCCATCCCCTGACTTGTGCCTTTCCCCAACTTTATCTTGTAGATCTTTTAAAAGTACATTTCTGCCCATAGTGGTGTTATTCAAATGTGTTATTCAAATGTTATGTGTTTTCATTTCAGGCTGTAAGGCAACAAAAGGTGACCATTTTGAAAGGGGGTGGTGACTTTCTATTTTTCACTGTATCTCTATAGTGTAACCGCAGGTTGAACTTCTTCTCACCCTCCCAGGGCCACAAGCCAAGTCCAGCCAGTCTGGTAGAACTACTTTTAAAGAAAGGTTTTTATTGTATTTACCACCCCACCCCACCTTTTATTTATTTTTTACATTTTAGAGGTGGATTCTGCAGGTTAATGGATTTGGGTGTAGGAACAAACAGATGGTTGTTTTTACCTTAATTTGCTTTAGAGTTGCTGTTAGCTTATTTGTAGCATACGTGTGTGGCGGTTGCAGCTAATATCTATCAGTAAGCAGACAGCTATAATCGGGGAAATACTGACAGAGGTCCTCTGAAAACGTTGATATTTTCACCCTTATATCCTAGAACATACAGCATTCTATCCGGCATGATTGCAAATTATCCTTACTTAAAGCGATAGTTTGGGATTTTGACAATCCCCAGAGTCAGATGAAATTGTAGATAATGTTTGTATGTCTCTGCGTCCAGTATGATGGGAGTTGGAGGTAGTTTTGTGAGCCAATGCTAACTAGGGTTTGTTCAATAGACTTCCAGTCATTGCTTTAACACTAGTTAGCAATTGTGCTATCTCTAGTTGGCAACTTCCTTCAAACTGAACGCAGAGACATAAAAATTGTATCCACGTGTTCATCTGATTCTTGGGAAGTCCGAAATCCTGAACTATCTCTTTAACAGCAACTTACGTTCCAATGTATAAGTTGAAAGTATTGTATTTTTATGCTGATTTTGTTTCTGTGAAATATATTGCTATATAAGCTTGTGTCTCGCAAAGAGCTGGTTTAGCCTTTTATAATAATTATAATTTGTCTCAAATTCTTTGTTGGTGGCAATTTTTAATTTTTTTATTTTTGTATTTAACCCTTATTTTACCAGGTAAGTTGACTGAGAACACATAAATAAACCAAAAACGTAGCTTGACTTGGAAGAGTTCCAGTGTTGGAAGCTATAGCCAGCTAGCTAACATAGCATCTCTCACTGTTTGAGACGGGTATTTGAGTAGGCTAAACTAGCTAGCTGCATTCAATAGCTGTGAAAGTGAAAGAAAATACAAAGAAATATAGCTAGCTCTCTCTCTCTCTCTTGCTTCTCCTTCATTTTTTAAGAAATTAATTTGTTGAAAACTGTTAAACTATGGTCTCTCTCTTTGAGTCAACTACTCACCACATTTTATGCACTGCAGTGCTAGCTAGCTGTAGCTCATGCTTTCAGTACTAGATTAATTTTCTGATCCTTTGATTGTGTGGACAACATGTCAGTTCAGGCTGCAAGAGCTCTGATAGGTTGGAGGACATTCTCCAGAAGTTGTCATAATTACTGTGTAAGTCGATGGAAGAGGATGAGAACCATGAGCCTCCAAGGTTTTGTATTGAAGTCAATGTACCCAGAGGAGGACGGAACTAGTTGTCTCCCGCTACACCATGGTGCTACCCTACAGAGTGCAGTTGAGGCTACTGTAGACCTTCATTGCAAAACAGTGTGTTTTGATTAATTATTTGGTGATGTGAATATATTTATTATAGTTTTATTTTAAAAAGATAACTTTTGTGTTTCACTATTTTTATTTTTATGAAATTCACCAAGGAGGATGGTCCTCCCCTTCCTCATCTGAGAAGCCTCCACTGACCTAATGTCACAGTATAACAATATTACCTCAATAACTAAAATAGATCTTTGTATCTATAGTCTCGTGTAGCTCAGATGGTAGAGCATGGCATTTGCAACGACAGAGTTGTGGGTTCAATTCCCACGGGGGACCAGTACGGGATTTGTGTGCCCTTTGGGACGGCAGGACTGATAATGTTCTGTGCCCACATACTCATTCAATTGAGATAGCAGTCTTATCTGATAAATGAACACCACTATTTTCGTTTCTTGTTAACGTCTTTAGGCTGACCCTCCGCAACATCTTCAGGATAATGGGCTACAGGCCAGAAAAAAACAGGCTGAAAATGGGATGGGCTTGGACTTGTCCTGTAAGCAATGCTCATGTTTAATTGTGTGTCCCAATGAGTTGGCCAGTTGTTTGCCTGCAGCCTGCTGTACACTCACTTGGCCACCTGGAGGAGCTCCAGGAGAAGGAGTGTGTCGTTGCTGGCAGGTGTACAGCTGGAAGGAGGGGTGCTAGAGGAGAGGCAGTACTTGGCCAGTGCATGCAGCTTCATCAGTAGAGGAAGTAGAGGTTGCACAGCCTGTTTGGGCTCCCGCCGTTGGTCAGCTGGGCGTCAAAGCGATGCTGGAACTCGGAAGACGTTGTGACCCCACTTCTGGAACCAGTTGTCTGACGGGGAAGGAGATGAGACAGAAACAAACGCTAGTCCGGACCTCTTATATACTTGTTGAGCTGAGAGGATTTGATCGGTTTAAACAGTATAGCTCCACCTAGGCCTCTTGAGCCCTCTGATAGGCTTGCTTACATCTGTCCAATCCTCTCAGATCTCCACAAATGTCTAGTGAGTATGAGGTAGGGGCTAGTGGTTGTTTCTGGACAGGGCCTTTGATTCTCTCCTCAGCAATAGACATATTGCAATATATTCCCATAAAGAGGTGAAAGGTAAATAATGGTACAGTATGTGTATAACACTTAATCTGGGCAACATGCTGAAACATGCAGAAATGTGGATGAACGATTCAGTAGCTGGATTATGTACTTAACAAAAACGTAAAACAATCCATCACAATCCAAGTTTCCCCCTGAAATCCACATAGCGGTTCTGATTGAATAAAGTCTCAGGGAGAAAGAAAGTACTGCGTTGAAGAATGATGACTCTCCAAAATAACAAATATGAATATACCAACCAGCTTCCTCTCTCTGGAGGTAGTTCTAGATGTGTGTGTGTGTGTGTGATTATAGACAAACATTTCATGGTCCAATAGATGTATAATTGTAAGGAACATGATCATCCGTTTCTGTGAAAGAAACAAAATATACATGAAAATCCTTGGTTGCAATTTATATATATATATAATGTTTGAAAATATATAATCTTAATTTATTCCTAACAGCAAATTACTGAATTTGTAGATTATGGCATTACTACAGTTATGGCATTACTACAGTTATGGCATTACTACAGTTATGGCATTACTACAGTGGGTAAATCACGTTAATTTACCACTGTAAGATACCATAGGAGTTAAAGGCCATGAGGAAAATGGGGGGCATGTAGGGTAGTAATGCTGCCTCAGAGCTTGTGATTTACCTGAGGGAGCTGTCCACCACTCCAAGCTTCTCAGCCTTCTCACAATCCTGGTTGTTCGCTTCTGCTCAGTAAAGCTCGCCACCATAGGGAAATCTTAACGCTACAGCATACAATTACATTCTAGACGATTCTGTGCTTCCAACTTTATGGCAACAGTTTGGGGAAGGCCCTTTCTTGTTTCAGCATGACAATGTCCCTGTGTAAAAAGCGAGGTCATATACAGAAATCGTTTTTCGAGATCGGTGTGGAAGAAATGGACTGGCCTGCACAGAGCCCTGACCTCGACCCCATTGAACACCTTTGGGATGATTTGGAACGCTGACTGCAAGCCAGGCCTAATCGGCCAACATCAGTGCCCGACCTCACTAATGCTCTTGTGGCTGAATGGAAGCAAGTCCCTGCAGCAATGTTCCAACATCTAGTGGAAAGCCTTCCCAGAAGAGTGGAGGGTGTTATAGCAGCAAAGGGGGGACCAACTCCATATTAATGACCATCATTTTGGAATGAGATGTTCAGGCGTCCACATACGTTTGGTCAGGTTTCCCTCTTTCTCTCTTGGGGTGAAATTCTAAATGGCCACTTGAGTGTGGTCAGAGGAAATATTGGATGCATTTTTGTTTAAATTACTGTCTTAAACAGTTTAGTTTTGGGGTTTGTTTGTTTATTTTTGGGATCTATCAACCAACAGCCTGTAAGGTCCATAAAGTCTGGTCAGAATGATGACAGACATATATTTACATCACAGAGAAATAAGGTAAGGAATATAAAAAAAGCAAAAGCAGAGTTCTTCTTCAGAGTGATCAATGAAACAAAAGCAGAGTTCTTCTTCAGAGTGATCAATGAAACAAAAGCAGAGTTCTTCCTCAGAGTGATCAATGAAACAAAAGCAGAGTTCTTCAGAGTGATCAATGAAACAAAAGCAGAGTTCTTCTTCAGAGTGATCAATGAAACAAAAGCAGAGTTCTTCCTCAAAGTGATCAATGAAACAAAAGCAGAGTTCTTCCTCAGAGTGATCAATGAAACAAAAGCAGAGTTCTTCTTCAGAGATCAATGAAGCTTAAACAGAGTTCTTCCTCAGAGTGATCAATGAAGCTTAAACAGAGTTCTTCCTCAGAGTGATCAATGAAGCTAAAGCAGAGTTCTTCAGAGTGATCAATGAAGCTGAAGCAGAGTTCTTCCTCAGAGTGTATTCCTGAAGAGACACAAATATTCTCTGATTACCCCTATTGTACATCTAGTTAAACTGTCCATCAAATATGGGTTCTTCCCCAATGCTTGGAAGTCTGCTGCAGTGATACCGGTTTTAAAATCTGGTGACCCAACACGGGTGGAAAATTACCAACCTATAAGCATTCTTCCAGTGCTATCAAAAGTAGCTGAAAGATGGGTGGCTGATCATCTGACTGATCACCTCAATCAGGGCAACTCCTAAGATTTATGGACTAACCATTCTACCGAAACAGACAATTGCTATTTTCTGGAGTGCATTAAATCTAACTTACTTGACCACAAGTTAACATGCAGATGATACAGTCCTGTATGTACACTCACAAAATAGACAAGTTTTTAACAAATTAACTGAAGCTATGGTACACATTTCTAAATGGGTCACTGATTCTTGCCTGCATTTAAATATCAACAAGATTGTTTGTATGTACTACTCTAAGAAATCCATTGATTCTTCCCAACGAGCTGTTCTTGTTAATGGGGAGAATATGAAAGTTATGTCTAACTTAAGGAATCTCTGCGTTATTTTGGACTCCAACTTGACATTTAAGAAATATGTGAAGAAGTTCCTGATGACGCTAGGACTGTGGTCCATGCTTTTAAAAAGTGTTGAACTACAACTCTATCTAACGAGTTACAGAAACGTAAGGACTGATGTCTGAACGTTTTAAAAGGGCGATGACTATTGCAGCCAGCTGAGTAAAATTTGAACTAACGATGGATCACTAAAGAAGAAGTGATTAAATCCTAGTCGTCGTGGTTATCAACTGCAGTTGAGAACGCGGCCTAGGACGAGGACAGACAATCTCTTAAGAACTGAGGGTACTTCAACTTATCCGCACTACAACACCACAACCAGAAAGACTCTCCTTTGGACGAGGGCGATCTCTGCTGAACCAGAGTACTCCAGCTTCGACCCATCTATTGAAGCCAAGTTCAATCGTAAATATCTACTATTACATTAACTCTTTCCAAATGGGTGGTTGTTAAAGTACATATGTAGTGATATTGATGTGAGCAGATCTTCCCAGGTCCCATAGAGGAAATCGTTCCTTTTGTCTTTCAATCTCCCGCTCTTTCATTCCCCCTTCCCTTTCCTTTGTGTAACCAGCCGTCATATCGGGTTCGTCCACTAGGGACTTTTCATGATGTGACTGAGTAATCGATGTATATATATGTAATTCTGTGTGATTCTTTAGCTAGTAAATAAATCATTAAGCCAATTTGCGTATTGCTGATTCAACCTGTTCGTACAGATTTAGATCTTACGATCATCAGAATGAGACTGATAAGAGGTATGGTTAATAATTGGTTAATAACAAGGGTTCCTTAGGTTGTATTGTATGGAGCGTCCAGGTGAGTGGACGCACTTTCTCCCCTGGGCGGAGTACGCCCAGAACTCTCTGCGCCACTCCTCTACAGGTCTAACTCCCTTACAGGTGGTCCTCGGATTCCAGCCTCCGTTGTGCCCCTGGAGAGGGAGCTTTAGCGATGTCCAGGCTGTGGAGGAGTGGTTCCAAAAGTCTGAGGGGGTTCTGGTCCGCCGCCCATGTCCGTCTGCAGGAGGCAGTGCAGCGCCAAAAGAAGCAGGCGGAGCGAGGCTCCAGAGTACCGCCCAGGAGACAAAGTTTGGCTATCCACAAGGGACCTCCATCTCCATCTGGCCTGTCGTAAGCTTGGGGCTCGGTATGTGGGGCCATTCACTATCCTTCGGAAGGTAAATGATGTCACCTTTACCCTCAGACTTACACCTCCCTACAATAACACACAGACATATGGAAATGTCTGCTCTACCTAAAATTACTTCCAACTAATTGCAGCATTACCACTAAAATGGAAGAGGAAGTGGAAGGAGGAGAAGGTAAGGAACCTGTCTGTCGGCCCTGAAGCATTAAACACCAACACTGGTTAAAGAAAATTGTGATTAAAAAAAAAAAATATCAGTTCCATTTAAGGGCCAAAAAATTGACAGCTGTGCCATATAAAGAGATTTTCGATGTACCGATTTCATGGCACATGGTTTATGAATTAACACGCAAAACTACACCGGATTCAAAACGTTTTCAATTTTAATTATTATACTAAATTCTTGCAACCAATAGAATGTTATATGTATATATGGGGGATACAATCTTCCAGCTCTGCAGGTTTTGCTGCGAGGAGGCAGAGTCATTAGATCATTTATGTTGGTATTGTCCATCTGTAGCTCGTTTTTGGTCACAGGTCCAGGAATGGCTGAAGATTTGCAACATTTACCTAGAGCAAAATATTTTTTAATGTGAAACAAACAAGAAATAAGACAAACAAAATGAAAACTTGAGTGTGCATAACTATTCATGTCTCTTGGGGTTTGTCTCTATAAGCTTGGCACATCTAGCCACTGGGATTTTTGCCCATTCTTCAAGGCAAAACTGCTCCAGCTCCTTCAAGTTGGATGGTTTCCGCTGGTGTACAGCAATCTTTAAGTCATACCACAGATTCTCAATTGGATTGAGGTCTGGGCTTTGACTAGGCCATTCCAAGACATTTAAATGTTTCCCCTTAAACCACTCGAGTGTTGCTTTAGCAGTATGCTTAGGGTCATTGTCCTGCTGGAAGGTGAACCTCCGTCCCAGTCTCAAATCTCTGGAAGACAAACAGGTTTCCCTCAAGAATTTCCCTGTATTTAGCGCCATCCATCATTCCTTAAATTCTGACCAGTTCCCCAGTCCCTGCTGATGAAAAACATCCCCACCACCATGCTTCACTGTGAGGATGATCAATTTTAGTCTCATCTGACCAGAGTACCTTCTTCCATATGTTCGGGGAGTCTCCTACATGCCTTTTGGCGAATACCAAATGTATTTTGCTTATTTTTCTTCTTTAAGCAATGGTTTTTTTCTGGCCACTCTTCCGTAAAGCCCAGCTCTGTGGAGTGTACGGCTTAAAGTGGTCCTATGGACAGATACTCCAATCTCCGCTGTGGAGCTCTGCAGCTCCTTCAGGGTTATCTTTGGTCTCTTTTTTGCCTCTCTGATTAATGCCCTCCTTGCCTGGTCCGTGAGTTTTGGTGGGCGGTTTGTTGTGGTTCCATGTTCTTTCAATTTTCTTATAATGGATTTAATGGTGCTTCGTGGGACGTTCAACGTTTCGGATATTTTTTTATAACCCAACCCTGATCTGTACATCTCCACAACTTTGTCCCTGACCTGTTTGGGGAGATCCTTGGTCTTCATGGAGCCGCTTGCTTAGTGGTGTTCCAGACTCTCAGAACAGGTGTATACACTGTGACAGATCATGTGACACTTAGATTGCACACAGGTGGACTTTATTTAACTAATTATGTGACTTCTGAAGGTAATTGGTTGCACCAGATCTTATTTAGGGGCTTCATAGCAAAGGGGGTGAATACATATGCACTCACCACTTTAACGTTTTTTATTTTTTAGAATATTTTGAAACAAGTAATTTTTTTCATTTCACATCTCCAATTTGGACTATCCAAATAAAAATCTATTTAAATTACAGTTTGTAATGCAACAAAATAGGAAAAAACGTCAAGGGGGATGAATACTTTTGCAAGACACTGCATACATATTTACCCAAAAAATATATGGGGGATTGGAAATGATGCAGACAATTACATTGATGGAAGCAACAATCTATCTGCAATATTAAAGCTGATCCATCTCCTGAAAAAAAACCCTGCCTAAATGATTACCGGCCCATAGCACTCAACAACATCATCCCGGATTCCCTAGACCAACTCCAATTTGCATACCGCCACAACAGATCCACAGATGACGCAATCTCAATCGCACTCCACACTGCCCTTTCCCACCTGGACAAAAGGAACACCTATGTGAGAATGCTGTTCATTGACTACAGCTCAGCGTTCAACACCATAGTGACCACAAAGCTCATCACTAAGCTAAGGACCCTGGGACTAAACACCTCCCTCTGCAGCTGGATCCTGGACTTCCTGACGGGCCGCCTCCAGGTGGTATGGGTAGGCAACAACACATCTGTTATGCTGATCCTCAACACGGGGGCCCCTCAGTGGTGCCTGCTTAGTCATCTCCTGTACTCCCTGTTCACCCACGACTGCGTGGCCAAACGCGACTCCAACACCATCATTAAGTTTGCTGACGACACAACAGTGGTAGGCCTGATAACCAACAACGATGAGGCAGCCTATAGAGAGGACGTCAGAGACCTGGCAGTGTGGTGCCGGGATAACAACCTCTCCCTCAGTGTGATCAAGACAAAGGAGCTGATCGTGGACTACAGGAAAAGGACGAGCCCCCATTAATATTGACAGGGATGGAGTGGAGTGGGTTGAGAGTTTCAAGTTCCCAGGTGTCCACATCACCAACAAACTATCATTGTTCAAACAACCCTAACCCTGTATTGTTGGTTAAGGGCTTGTAAGTAACCATTTCACATTAAGGTCTACACCTGTTGTATTGTTGGTTAAGGGCTTGTAAGTAACCATTTCACATTAAGGTCTACACCTGTTGTATTGTCGGTTAAGGGCTTGTAAGTAATCATTTCACTGTAAGGTCTACACCTGTTGTATTCGGCGCATGTGACAAATAAAGTTTGATTTGATATGCCCCCTTTATTTATCCTACGGTCCTGACTTGGTGTACAGGGAGAATACTGTAAGAACGGCCAATGTTCTGAATTCTGTCACTGTACATTTCAAAAGTGCTGAACAAATAGTTATATTGACTACGTCCATCTTAGCTCGCTCATTAATGTCTTAATCAAAATTACGGATTTCCGATTATCCGCTTGTTGTCCCCTTATGCCATAGTTTGTACATCTCAAACAAGTCAGCTATATCAGCTATGTTTTTTAAAAAGGCAGCAAATGAGGCTGAATTAACTGTTTCGCTGCCAGACAAGGCTCTGCTGATAGCCAGGTGTAGCAGTGGTAAGGTATTGGGACTGCTGTTAGGACTCTGCTGTTGGGACAGCTTTATGTCGGCCTTAACACTTTGTGAGCACCGTTTGTCATCGTTATAGTCCAATTAATTTAGTGTTGTGTAGTGTTGTGTAGTGTTGTGTTGTGTTGTGTTGTGGTGTTGTGTTGTGTTGTGTAGTGTTGTGTAGTGTTGTTGTGTTGTGTTGTGTAGTGTAGTGTTGTGTAGTGTTGTGTAGTGTTGTGTTGTGTAGTGTTGTGTTGTGTAGTGTTGTGTAGTGTAGTGTAGTGTAGTGTAGTGTAGTTTTGTGTAGTGTTGTGTTGTGTAGTGTTGTGTAGTGTAGTGTTGTGTAGTGTAGTGTTGTGTAGTGTTGTGTAGTGTAGTGTTGTGTAGTGTTGTGTAGTGTTGTTGTGTTGTGTAGTGTTGTGTTGTGTTGTGTTGTGTTGTGTTGTGTTGCTGGCATGCATCTACATAATTATTATTTTTGTTTGCCCCACCAAGATTTACATGCTGCTCCGGCCACACCGAGATGTGGGTATGAGTCACTCCATGCTTATGGGCAATTGGCTACTTTCTTCCTCTTGCCTCTCTCGACTATGTGAATAACGTGAACGTTTGGTCCACAAAAATGTTAACAATGTCAGATCCTGAGGTTGTTGAAGTTATGTTGAGGTGAGCCTTTATTGCATCCAGTGAAATACTAAGACTTCAACAGGGTAACCAATGCGTAATATGTCTATGTAACCAACTAAGCTTCTGTTTAACTTGCCAGGTGAAGAGGACTGATAAGCTTTATACCCACAAAATGGTGTCCATACCTCAGAGGCCCGTTGAAGTTTTCATCCATTGAGGTAAATAAACACAGAGGCCTGATTAAATACTTTCCAAATGCACTGTAGTTCTCATGCTATAATACCTCAACGCAGAGGTCAACTGTAATTGTTGTTATTTCAATCCAATTGGTGATGGCTTGAGCTTTTGACTGATTCAAGAGAACTGTCCACTTTCCAACTAATCCAATAGGCCCAGCTTTGTGCTCGGTTTCAACCCATGAGCTAATTACCATTGGACAGCATCTAGAATCTAAGCACAGCAGTCTGTGGATTATGAGTCCTTGTCACAAACCCCCCTTCTTTAACAAGCTTCTTTTCAGAAGAAGAGTTCTCTCATTCATTGTTATGCCACTGTGGTCGGACATCTATCACTTCCCCTCATTCCACTTCCAGTCAATATAGAGCAAACTCAGCTGAAGGCAGCAGTGCATTGTGTGACAGAAGAGGACACTGCTGTTAAACCATGGCCCAAGAATGCATTTGAGGTCCTACTGATGTTGCTGTGCCAATGGTGTGCCTTGCTAGTCAGCCTTCCCCAAAGAGGCCCAATTTAGGTTATATTTTTCCCATTAAGATGAATGAATTGTATTAGACAATAAAAATACATTAAAAAAAAACCATCACAGAACTGTCAAGGCTAAATAACATCAAGGTTTTACACATAAAACATTAGTCATAACATAAGCTTATTTAAGATACCAAATGTTTCAATTTTAGATACCAAATTGTATTTCAGGAGATTAACAATATGCATTACAGAAGCATTTAAGTTCCTTATTTTGCGCACTGATACTGTAACTCGAAATATTATATCAGCCTCTGCATTACTATAACATGATACAATGTATCACTGTTTCTGTTAATGTCATTGAAAACATGTATGAAATATCTGTTTTTCTTTTAATTGAACCAGACCAGACGGTAGGGTGGTTGAGGCCCTCTAAATGTACAATAAAGAAGAAATAGGGAGGTACACTGGTTTCGATTATATCATGTCTCTTCATCCTGTGTTTGTGATGTAAACACTGCCAAATGATCAACTGCGACAAAGGTATCTATCGATACGTATTAGGCTTTAATGGACCTGCTTTTTGCACATGTAGGTGAAAGTATAGTACATATAAACTCCTGCCCTTTTTCATATTCACACAACTTCACTGTTGTTTTGATGTTGTCCACTTTGCTATGGAGACTTAGTGTCTCTTTTTAAAGCATGCTAATCGCCGTCAGTCCTCTGGGTTGCTGGTAGGCTGTGTGATCTGTTCCTAAACCCAGCATCTATTCTAGTTCTTCCTTGTGCTGCCAAGCCCCTGACGTAATGCTTCGTGTTAATTATTAGCATGTGGAAAGCAATGCCGAGACTCTCCTCTGGTAGAACAAGATCCTGTAGTCTAACTGTAGGACTAAAAGTTAGTCAACATGGTAAAACACACAGATGCAGAGTGAAGGGGCACCGCTCCGTCCGGCGACCAACACCACCCATGCAGTTGTGTCTAGAAGTGGGTAACGTTTTAAACATTTATCTTTACCACTTTTATACCAAGCTTCTGGAATATTTTTGTCGACACTTTTGTCCGAACTGCTCTCTTTGAGTTGTCTGTCCAGTAGGCGTAATAGATAAAAGATGCTACAATAAAAACGGTGATGCAGTAGGCTAACTGGTTTTATTTGGAGAATATAAATGTATCCAGCTTTCATTTTGAGACGTTGATATTTACGCGTAAAAATAAGAGCGGGGAAATGGTTAACGTGCGGGTCTGGAGGTTATGGAAACTAGACTGAATATGTATTGAATTACAGTGTAGCATAGCTATGCATTGGACACGTTTTAGTAATGTTCTAGACTGCTCATTAGTCATGTTCTAGACTGCTCATTAGTCATGTTCTAGACTGCGCTTTAGTAATGTTCTAGACTGCGTTTTAGTAATGTTCTAGACTGCGTTTTAGTCATGTTCTAGACTGCTCATTAGTAATGTTCTAGACTGCGCTTTAGTAATGTTCTAGACTGCGTTTTAGTAATGTTCTAGACTGCGTTTTAGTAATGTTCTAGACTGCGTTTTAGTAATGTTCTAGACTGCGTTTTAGTAATGTTCTAGACTGCGTTTTAGTCATGTTCTAGACTGCTCATTAGTAATGTTCTAGACTGCGTTTTAGTAATGTTCTAGACTGCGCTTTAGTAATGTTCTAGACTGCGTTTTAGTCATGTTCTAGACTGCTCATTAGTAATGTTCTAGACTGCGTTTTAGTCATGTTCTAGACTGCTCATTAGTAATGTTCTAGACTGCGTTTTAGTAATGTTCTAGACTGCGCATTTGAGACTCCTCAATTATTGAATGTAGATCCATATTCATTTTCCTAGAATCGATTCACCTCCGCATTTGACAGATCTAGCCTATCCTCAGTGCTCATGTAGGGCTATGATTGCCCCAGTGCTGATGAAGCAAAGTGACCGTTTTGGAGACCCGTTAGTGCTGACATGGACTTAATTTAAGGTAATATTTGGAATAAGAATGCTGTCTTTTCATTCAGTGTTCTTTCAGTGTCGCGTAGTTGGCAGTCTTCCTATTATACAGTCTATTTCCGAAGCAGTGTGTGCTGGAAATGAGTAACTTATGCTTCAACATATAGCTTACAGCAGAGACCCTTTGAATATAGCTGTTTGTTACATTATAACGGAAGGGACCGGCGCTTTTCTCGTTGGAAATAGCCTACCAGTCGGGGTGTTGCGCCAGTTACTACTGACAATCGTATTTTTAGGAATGTGTGGATGTGTTTTATTTTTGTCTCAGTGGTGAATGCCACAATCCCGCATCTATACGGCTAGAGCAGTGCTACTTTTAAATGAGAAGTATGAGGCATACAGGCTTCGTTTCAGTAGGCAATGGGTCTCCCTAATCTCTTGGTTTTCAATGTAAGATGGTTTTTAAATAACCGTCTATTTTGGACCCCAAGCTGTGTGACCGACCGTGTGTGTGTGTGTGTGTGTGTGTGACCGAACCACCGTGTCTGTGTGTTACAGTGTCTCTCAACCATTTATTTCCATAATTTCAGATCTAAGGGGGATCCCTGTGGAAAATGCCAACAAGGGTAAGGCTGGTGTGACAGCGCAGAGTGCAGGAGGAAAGCGGACTCTCCTGTCTGACTGTTAACACCCACTGGTGCAGATACACCTTTCCACCGCTGCCCTCAAGCTGAAGCTACATCTGCAATTCTAAAAGCCTGGATGAAGCTACACTTTGACCGACTTGCACCAATTTAACTCAATTCTGTCGTGGCACCAGGGGTGTCACTAACTGGTTTTCCTGTTCTGCCTGGTGCCTGTTCCCCAGACCATGATGTTTCGCGACCAGGTGGGCATCCTGGGCAGCTGGTTTAAGGGGTGGAACGAGTGTGAGCAGACGGTGGCTCTGCTGTCGCTTCTGAAGCGGGTGTCACAGACCCAGGCCCGTTTCCTGCAGCTGTGTCTGGAGCACAGCCTGGCCGATTGTACAGAGCTCCACGTGTTGGAGGGAGAGGCCAATAACCCAGGTAGGCACACCGACACACACCATCTCCATCTTAATTGTCCATTGAAGTTGATAATGGCGATGCTCCATTGAAGTTGGCCGGGAGAGCGTTAGTGCTTCTGGCACTGGTGCCACTTCACACATACACAAACACACATTTGAAGGTATTGCTCCTGTCATTCCCTATAACTGCCTTATGTCCTTCCCCAGACAGCGAGGGGTTAACCGTGCCCATTGCCAGAGTCAGTGTAATGTGGCACGTCAACGATGAGGTCATAGCATTAGCTGCCCTGGCACCATCTTTGAATAGGACACCAGATCATACAGGACTCCAGTGCTCTGCTGTGGAGTTAAATCAGTTAGGGGTGGTGGTGGTCTGATTTGTTGCATCAGGCTGGTATGTGGCCATGGAAACAAACACCCTGGCAACCAAACCAGCTCATGAAAAATAGAGTGGAGCTCTGGCTAGTGTGGTGTGATGAAGAGAAAATACACTATCTGTGTGTGTGTGTGTGTACTGATCCGATGTCTACAGCTGTATAGCTAGGAACACATCTGTCGGTTGGCACTGCCTTAATACACACTGAGAAACCATCTGTAAAGATGGACACGTTATCATTTTCCAATACACACACACACACACACACACACACACACACACACACACACACACACACACACACACACACAGACACACAGCAACATGGGATTCTCATCAGAGTTTATAGTGGGCAGTGGTTGCCTCTCTCTGCACTGTGTTCTCCCAGTTATACAAGGAGGTTTTAATGCAGTACAGTTATTGTTCAATATACATTTGAAAACATTAATGACGGACTGTATAAAGTCCTTAGGTGGGTCACTCCCGAGCCCTGGTTGAGTGTACACTGGCAGATATCAAAGGATGGTTTTAAAAAAAATCCAAAGCAACCTATAGTCATGCTTACATTTTCTGTATTGGTTGCCCTGGGAATCGAACCCACAATCCTGGCGATGCAATCATCAGGCTCTACCAGCTGAGCCTTACAGTGGCATGGTGAACTGGACATGTATGTGACTGTATGGAACTTGTTGCTATGAAGTGTAGACTATAGGCTACTCTATGGGTACTTCCCAGTACCTCTCAATCGCCTTCTGTGTTACTTCATGTGTAAATAGACTGAATATATTTTCACCTTCCATTTAGATCAGCAGTCCTGAAGGAAAGGTGCATCACTGTAGGAACAAGGCTTATAGGTACTTCACTATAGCTTTTTGTCCCGGCTTGCCACGCCCGTCAGTCTCACCTGTGTTAGCTTGCGGTCGACCCTGCTTCCGCTGACTCAACAGGCTGAGCGTGACAGTAAGCAATGCCCCCGGCAACAGAACATTGTTTCAGTGTTGCTGCAATGTTGTCGATGGATAGATTTATGTGGTTTACACAGTTTTTCTGGAAAGAAATGAGTGCCGACTCCCTTTTCTTTCTGTCTACACCGATACCGATATCAAGTGTATGGTTGTCTGAATCATATTACCATGTTTATTGAAATCTCTTCAGACACAGAGAAGTGAGGATGACAGGTTAAATAAATAACTCAAGCTGATTTAAGATGTATCAATTCAACTCTTTGTGATTTAACGTCTATTTTATTGTTGTGAATTTTTGTGGTAGAAATGGATGTATGTGACCCTCACAGGGTTAATTTCCAGATGGAAGATCTAAGTTGAGTGGAAAGGTTGCAACTATTTGGAAAGTACTGTACTAATGAAAGGAATCCAGAAGGACCTACCTATCTCACGGCATGAGGAGTCTGCCTTGTGTTATTTGTTGCTTGTCACAGGATCAAGTCTAGAGTCAAAAGACTGATGATCGGTGTGTGACTGGGGTAAGGGGGAGGGGGATTCATTTTAGTCACTGAATGAGGTCACACTTTATTTGGATAATCATACTATCAACAAACTATCTGTTGATAAGCAACTACTTGTTAAGGTTTGGTTTAGAATAGGGGTTAGGAAGGGTTTTTCTTTGACCTTTTTGCCCTAGCATAACACAGCTGATTGAAGTATGTAACTAATCATCAAGCTTTGTTAATTTGAATCAGCTGTGTAGTGTTAGGGCAAAAACCAAAACATGCCCCCCTTGGGATCCGAGGTCCGAGCTTGGGGAACGCTGGGTTAGGATAAAGGTTTAAGGTCAGGGTTAGTAGATAGTTAGTCTGTAGAGCATCTATCCAAATACAGTGTTACACATTTAATTTCAATGCGATTTCATCATTGGATTTCTACATAAGATTATCAGACCTATCGCTGTGATCCAATCTGGACGTTGACTCTGTTCAAGTTATTTAATGTCACTGCTCAGTCCTGTACGTGGTTTTAATGCTGTGGCGCTCACTGCTCAGTCCTGTACGTGGTTTTAATGCTGTGGCACTCACTGTGGCGCTCCCTGCTCAATCCTGTACGTGTTTTTAATGCTGTGGCGCTCACTGTGGCGCTCACTGCTCAGTCTTGTACGTGGTTTTAATGCTGTGGCGCTCACTGTGGCGCTCACTGCTCAGTCCTGTACGTGGTTTTAATGCTGTGGCGCTCACTGTGGCGCTCACTGCTCAGTCCTGTACGTGGTTTTAATGCTGTGGCGCTCACTGTGGCGCTCACTGCTCAGTCCTGTACGTGGTTTTAATGCTGTGGCGCTCACTGTGGCGCTCAGTCCTGTACGTGGTTTTAATGCTGTGGCGCTCACTGTGGCGCTCACTGCTCAGTCCTGTACGTGGTTTTAATGCTGTGGCGCTCACTGTGGCGCTCACTGCTCAGTCCTGTACGTGGTTTTAATGCTGTGGCGCTCACTGTGGCGCTCACTGCTCAGTCCTGTACGTGGTTTTAATGCTGTGGCGCTCACTGTGGCGCTCACTGCTCAGTCCTGTACGTGGTTTTAATGCTGAGGCGCTCACTGTGGCGCTCACTGCTCAGTCCTGTACGTGGTTTTAATGCTGTGGCGCTCACTGTGGCGCTCACTGCTCAGTCCTGTACGTGGTTTTAATGCTGTGGCGCTCACTGTGGCGCTCACTGCTCAGTCCTGTACGTGGTTTTAATGCTGTGGCGCTCACTGTGGCGATCACTGCTCAGTCCTGTACGTGGTTTTAATGCTGTGGCGCTCACTGTGGCGCTCACTGCTCAGTCCTGTACGTGTTTCTCTTATTTTCTAGTTCTACTTCCCTTCAAACTCCTTCATGCTCAGAATCTCTGGAAAAGAGATTGTAACACGTTCCATTATCCTCAACTGTCATGTTCAGCCAATGACTATCTAGACTAATAGCTAATATCAGTGTCTATGTCCAGGAATATCCACTTCAAACTGAACAGGTGCTCTGTTGGTCAGTACTAAGAAGCAATGCATCGTAGTCATCTTTTATGGACAAAATGGAGGGCTGTCGTATTTGAGATTCTGTCTGCCGTGTCATCTCACACATTACCCATTCTAGTACTGCAGGACCGAGTAGCTGGATTGGTTGAGTGTTGGTAGCACCGCTCGCTCGTTGAAAAGTGGGGATGATGATTCAGTGTGGCACAGACATGTCATAGCTACCTCAGGGAGTTGTCAAGTAGCATTAGGAAAACCACACTGTCCATATCATGAGGACTTGTCAGGAACTGCTCATGTCTGATCTTATTCTAACCTGGTTCCAGATCTGTATGTGCTGTGTTGCCATGGCCATTGTGATCCCAAGGACAGAATGGTAAGACCGCACGAACAGACCTGGGACCAGGCGTACCTTTTCTAATAGATTGGTTCACTGCATGTTGTAGCCTAATAACCACCTGCTGCTGGTCACCTAGTTTCAGTCGGGTTGGGCGATTATATACCATATGTTTTAGCGCGATGTTCCAAATGCCTGTATTGCAAGAATTAGTTTTTTTGGTCTCGTCTCCTTCGCTTCTTCTGCTGTGTGCGCCTTACTACACCAAGCCCCTCCCCCTGCCATTCACACACAGACACCAAGCCCCTCCCCCTGCCACTCACACACAGACACCAAGCCCCTCCCCCTGCCACTCACACACCACATACCTCCAGCAGCACTACGTACCACAGACCTCTAGCAGCATTACGTACCACATACCTCTAGCAGCATTACGTACCACATACCTCCAGCAGCATTACGTACCACAGACCTCTAGCAGCATTACGTACCACATACCTCCAGCGGCATTACGTATCACATACCTCCAGCAGCATTACGTACCACATACCTCCAGCGGCATTACGTACCACATACCTCTAGCAGCATTACGTACCACATACCTCCAGCAGCATTACGTACCACATACCTCTAGCAGCATTACGTACCACATACCTCTAGCAGCATTACGTACCACATACCTCCAGCAGCATTACGTATCACATACCTCCAGCAGCATTACGTACCACATACCTCTAGCAGCATTACGTACCACAGACTTATGTGCTAGCTGTCTGTTTTATTATTATCATTATTTTATTTAACCTTTATTTAACTAGGCAAGTCGGTTAAGAACAAATTCTTATTTACAATGACGGCCAAACCTGGACGACGCTGGGCCAGTTGTGTGCCGCCCCATGGGACTCCCAATCATGGCCGAATGTGATACAGTCTGGATTAGCAATAAATCAGCAATGAGCATAAAAATACACATTTCTAAAAGGAATTGGCAACCCGTTCTCAATATGAGAAATAAGCATCTTCTTATCCACGTAGGCCACTTGATTTCAACATCTAAACAAAGTGAACAGGCTCTTGTTCAAACGGATAGGAGGGTGTATTCATAACAGTTAAACTGTTCTACCTTGTTAGCAAGCAAATAGATCCAAGTTGGCTAGACTTGAAGTTGAAATATAAAGATTAGCTGGCTACTCACTAGCAGGTGGGCTTGTGCTTGAGAGATTGTTTATGAGACCAGTGTTAATTTTCTTTAATACCTGCTACAAGAAGTTGGTCATTATTAGTGAATGTGCATTATGAATGGATTTGGTTAAATTTGTAACAAAAAGGGCATTTTTGAAAGCCAGAAACGTGATTATTGCAAAAAAGCAGGTTAAACTATTTTGATAATTAGTGGGTCTTATGCCTGTGGAAGGCTTATATTGATCCTAGCTATAATTATACAAGCCCTGATTTCATTAGATTATTCCTGACTGTTTGAAATGTAGTGTATTGACCTTTAGTTGTGCAAAAAAACTTATTTAGAGAAAATGTTTAAACATCTAGATATATATCTATATATACAGTACCTTCAGAAAGTATTCAGACCTCTTGACTTCCTGTTGGATGTCATGCGCCTTTTACTGAGGAGTGGCTTCCGTCTTGCCACTCTACCATATGGCCTGATTGGTGGAGTGCTGCAGAGATGGTTGTCCTTCTGGAAGGTTCTCTCAACTCCACAGAGGAACTCTAGAGCTCTGTCAGTGACCATCGGGTTCTTGGTCACTTCCCTGACCAAATTGTATTGGTCACATACACGTGTTTAGCAGATGTTACTGCAGGTGTAGCAAAATGCTTGGCCACGCAGTGATGGGTGAACAGGGAGTACAGGAGTGGGCTGAGCACGTACCCTTGTGGGGTCCCAGTGTTTAGGAGGTGTTTCCTACCTTTCAGTTTTGCGCAAATGCTGCCATCTAGCCACGGTTTCTGGTTAGGGTAGGTTTTAATAGTCACAGTGGGTACGACATCTCCTCAGTCACTGTTTCAGTATATTCATCCAAATAATTTTTGCAAGCTCCCAGTCCGTGTGATCAAAACAATCCTGAAGCGTGGATTCCGATTGGTCAGACCATGGCTCTTCTCCCCCGATTGCTCAGTTTGGCTTTGCGGCCATCTCTAGGAAGAGTCTTTGTGGTTCCAAACATCTTCCATTTAAGAATGATGGAGGCCACTGTGTTCTTGGGGACCTTCGATGCTGCAGAATTGTTTTGTTACCCTTCCCCAGATCTGTGCCTCGACACAATCCTGTCTCTGAGCTCTACATTAAATTCCTTCGAATTAGGGACCTTATATAGATAGACTGACCAGATCAGTCACTCAATATAGTCTTGGTTCACAGTCTCTGCTGTCCTTGTCTGTTCCTAAGGCTAGAACTGAGATGGGGAAACAATATTTTTCCCATAATGCCCCTTCATCCTGGAACATGTGTCCTTGCCTGTTTTTAAGACTGCAGTTGTTTCTAAACCTCAATTGTATCTGTAACTTGTGACACTTTGTCTTTTGTGTGTATTTTGTATTTTTCTGTAATATTTTATGAACGCTGCTATTTCCCTTTTTTGCCTTGCCAGGTTGCCCTTGCAAAATAGGTTTTTAACCTCAATGGGTTTTACCTGGTTAAATAAAGGTAAAAAAAAATAAAATAATAAAAACAGGTGAACTCACGTAGAAACATTTAAAGGATGATCAATGGAGTTTCATAGCAAAGGGTCTGAATACTTATGTAAATAAGGTATGTTTTTTATTTGTAATAAATGAGCAAAAATGTCCAAACCTGTTTTTGCTTTATGGGGTATTTTGTGTAGGAGGAATTTAGAATAAGGCTGTAACGTAACAAAATGTGGAACAAGTCAAGGGGTCTGAATACTTTCCGAAGGCGCTGTATATTGTGAATCACCCATAAGTCTAGCCCTAATGTCATGCTCCGCTGTGTTCACTACCGCTGATGAAAAAACATGGATGGAAAACGGCATTCCTTGCTGAAGTCGTAAATGGGTTCCGATGATGGGGATATTGTTCTAGGAATGTGGGCATGGAACATAGTTGGGAAGTAACAGCATAGCAGCAGGGAATATAATACGTTGATACACGCTACATGTCATCCAAGATAGAGCCACATACTGGATAGATTAGTAGAAAACATCTTCACTGGAATTTGAAGCTGAACCTCCAACCTCACCCCTGCTCAGATAGATAGATAGATACTTTATTGATCCCCGAGGGAAACTACTACTACCACCACCACCCCTTCCCAGACGCCCCCATTCTTCAGTGACCAACACTTCAGATTTGCTCAGGTCTTCCCAGCCTCAACCCTCCTCTTTGCCTTCTTCCAGCAGCTCTTCTGAAAAAGAAAAAAGTTTCAACCCCCCTGTCCTGTTTGGCAGGAGAGAAAAGAGCTCTTGTCTCTCGTTTGTGTGTCAAACTATTTCATTGCACCCACGCATGAGCAAACAGTTTATTTCTGGCCACTCTGCTCCGTGTTCCGTGAACTCATACGGAACCTCAGGAATGGTTTGACGGAGGACCTGCCAAAAAAAATCCCTCCTAGTCTCCCTTGGAACAGTCGGAATCAAATGCCACTTTTTCCACCTTCCCAACACTAACGGCAGCACAAAGTCTTGACTTCACTGAAAGAAACAGTGACTGAGGAAGCTTTTCTTAGTAACTCCTCTAAATGACTTTATTAGGGACCATACTGCCACTATGTAGTAAGTTCAGCCTGAATTAAAGTGCTTTTACTGACGTCAAGTCAGACATTTTGAATGAGCGTCATAACTTATTTTGGGGAATTTGCGAAATTCTGGTACAAAATAAGTAATTGTGATTTCCATTAATCTGCCAACACATGGACCACTATTTTGTTTTCAAGCCAAGGCTTGTGCAAGGCTAGTTCTTGATTCCAGCTTTGCGCAGGGGTTGTAACCAGTTCAGGGAACAGAAACGGAACCTGTACCGAAAGTGATCCATACTGTTCCAGAACAGAACCATTATTTTTAAAGCATGGGAACCGGCCGATAACATTATTTTACATTCCAGGCATTTTTTTCTAGTCCCACAACAAAACGCAACAAAGGTGCCTATCTGTCACTCAAACTTATTCCAGTGTCTAACCTGCAAGCTGAAAATCTTTGCCTGTGTGTGTTTAGGCTACTTGCCCCCCCAAAGCATAGGCTACTGACGTTACAAGCTTGATTCAGAAGATGGGGAGAGATTTATAATTAGCTAGAGAAGAATAGATTAACTTTTTCGATGCTAGTTAAGGATACTATTGGCCTAGTTGTCATGTTTCACATTGGATTTATTAACTACAAATTACATTCCAAGTTCCTCCTAGGTATAATTCTGGGGACCTAATTCAGGTAATGCATGTCCATAACAAGATGCCCAGCGCTTCAAGCCTCCTCCTCAACCCTCCCTCACTCTCTCCCCACAAGCAACATTTCAGTCGCATCTTGCGCCATAGGCTACACTAGTCTGTCCATCACGCAAGTAAACAACTAGGTTACCTGCTTTACGCACTGATTGAAGTAATTTCGTGAGCTTAATGTAAAAACCTGTTGATTTTACAGGTTAAAAAAGGAACAGAAAATAACAATATAAACCTGTACTTTTTTTTGCCTTCGAACCAGTTCAGAGCATTATTTTGCTGGTCGGAACAGTGGAACGAAACAAAAAAATGGTGGTTCTGTTCAGAACTAAAGGATTTTAAAATAATTTTGGTTCCAACCCCTGGCTTTGTGAATGCCCTGTAGCGTTGTATTGCATGGTTTATGCAGTAAAGTGTTATAATTGAAGCAGTGCTCAGTGCTGTGGACTAATTTGATGAGTTACCACCAGTGGACAGGTATGGATTTCGAGAGACCTAATTTCTTGAGGATTCAACACAGCATTCTGCACTGAGTGATGTGTAAAGATCCCTCAATCCAACATAGACCCTACCCTCTCTGACCATATGCTGCAAAATGGAGCTATGTGATTCTCCCTCCCCCTATATTTGATTTTGGTTTGGCCCAAACCCTTTCGAATTAAACCTCCAACTGCTGACGCAAAGCTGAGACTACCAGTAGCTCTAACCCCTTTTTAGCAGCTGTGTGGTTTGACCAAAGGTGTGAACGGATGCTCCATCAGCACTTGGTGCCTGAGACTGCAACATGTAATATTGTTCAGGCTCCACCCTCCGTCTGGACAGGTGAAACGCATTGGCAAACCCCATTGAATGCAGCAGACCCAGACCACAGACCATTTGGTGTTTCCCTGTATAGTTCTTACCCTCCCTTCCTCCTGAGGCAGCTGGCCATTATTGGTGACATTAAACAGTGCATTTCATTGTATACAGAGGCTTGGGCACCGTACAGTCCTAACTGTGTGTGCACTCACACTGCAGGCACTTCTGAGGCATTAAGAAGACAAGGGAACACAGAGTACTAGGCACAGCACACATCATGCCAGGGACTGCCTGGCCACTACAGGCTTATATAACAGCCTACTGTACAGTATGTGATGGAGATATTAGTGCCATTGATGTAAATTTGAGCGAATTATGTAGTTGGACAAACTGGGATGGACTATTTTAGTGGAGGATTTAGCTCCTGGAAAGACGTGCTTACTTGTAACATCAGTCATTGAAAGATATGAATCAAATTCGATTTTATTGGTCACATACACGTGTTTAGCAGATGTTATTGTGGGTGTAGCGAAATGCTTGTGTTTCTAGCTCCAACAGTGCAGTAATATCTAACAAGTACAATCTAACAAATTGACAACAATACACACTAATACACACTAATCTAAAGTAAAGGGATGGAATTAAGAATATATAAATATTTATAAATATCTCTCTCTCTCCCCCTCTTCCTCTCCCTCCCTCCCTCCCTCCAAGCTCAAAGGAACTCTGACATGATGTCCAAACACAAGCTAATTCGTACTAAAACCGAGAGATTCTTGAACAACCTACCGCGCTGCAAGCAGCATAAAAGGAACTTTTTATCCCAGTCTTTCTCAAACTCAACGCAGTAAGCTCTCAACATAGACTTCAAAGTCTGATGAAATCTCTCGAGCACTTGCCGGAAGAACTTTGACATGAAAATCGAACCTTGGTCTGATTGCACTACCTAGCGGAAGTTTATAATAGCAATAAGGCACCTCAAGGGTTTGTGGTATATGGCCAATATACCATGGCTAAGGGCTGTTCTTATGCACAACGCAACGCCATATACCACACCCTCTCTGGCCTTATTGCTTAACAAACACCATGTGACTGGGGACTACCAATAAGTTTCATTGTGAAAATTGATGTGATGGGTGAAATGAAGAATGTGATCTTGCTGTATCGTATTGCACACGTTTCCTGCAGGTATTTACTTCAAATGTAGCTACAAATCTCCACATTTTTGACTGTATTGAAAAACCATCCTGTGGCTATTTCCAAACACCCCGGTATACGGTATGCCACCCAAACCTATTGTGCAGGAGCTCTCATAACCTCACATTCCTGTTGGTGTCTGCACCGAGTGCACTCTCCTACGCACACACACACACGCACACACACAGGGACGCAGGACAACCGGTTGGGTCACTGCAGCGTTTTCCCAGATGAGCTGTTACTGCATGTTCGCCGTTCTATGCTCTACACACTTCCCGTGTTTGTGTGTGTGTGCTGCTCAGTGTTTGTGTGGTTGGTCTGAAATGTGCCACCGTGCAGCTCTTTACAGACATGCAGTGGTGTGCTGTGCATTGCCGTCCCACTTGTATTATTGTATTATATTACTATACAGTACATTGCTGTGTGTCGTACATCCTTGCCATGCAACTGATGAGCAGTGTTTCCCCTAGGATTTCTTTCAGCAGGGGTGGCAAAGTTAGCGTGCCATGGGTCTAAGAGAAACAATTTCCTGCAATTGTACACGTTTTGCCATCTGCGGAGAGAAAACTGTACAGTTTTAAAGATAGTTTCTTGCAATTGCACACATTTTGTAATAGGTCTGAGCTAAAATAAACATTCTACACATTTTGCTATGGCTTATGCTGTGTTCTTATGCTGTTTGAGTCACTCAAACATAACAAAATCGATTGGTGCCCCATGCCATCTTTTGAATTTTAGATTTTCCCTGACTGTCTAGCTCTATTTTTTGGTGATTTGTTTGTTCACAAAGATGATCTCATTTAAAAAAATATATACAGTGGGGAGAACAAGTATTTGATACACTGCCTATTTTGCAGGTTTTCCCACTTACAAAGCATGTAGAGGTCTGTAATTTTTATCATAGGTACTCTTCAACTGTGAGTGACGGAATCTAAAACAAAAATCCAGAAAATCACATTGTATGATTTTTAAGTAATTAATTTGCATTTTATTGCATGACATAAGTATTTGATACATCAGAAAAGCAGAACTTAATATTTGGTACAGAAACCTTTGTTTGCAATTACAGAGATCATACGTTTCCTGTAGTTCTTGACCAGGTTTGCACACACTGCAGCAGGGATTTTGGCCCACTCCTCCATACAGACCTTCTCCAGATCCTTCAGGTTTCGGGGCTGTCGCTGGGCAATACAGACTTTCAGCTCCCTCCAAAGATTTTCTATTGGGTTCAGGTCTGGAGACTGGCTAGGCCACTCCAGGACCTTGAGATGCTTCTTACGGAGCCACTCCTTAGTTGCCCTGGCTGTGTGTTTCGGATCGTTGTCATGCTGGAAGACCCAGCCACGACCCATCTTCAATGCTCTTACTGAGGGAAGGAGGTTGTTGGCCAAGATCTCGCGATACATGGCCCCATCCATCCTCCCCTCAATACGGTGCAGTCGTCCTGTCCCCTTTGCAGAAAAGCATCCCCAAAGAATGATGTTTCCACCTCCATGCTTCACGGTTGGGATGGTGTTCTTGGGGTTGTACTCATCCTTCTTCTTCCTCCAAACACGGCGAGTGGAGTTTAGACCAAAAAGCTATATTTTTGTCTCATCAGACCACATGACCTTCTCCCATTCCTCCTCTGGATCATCCAGATGGTCATTGGCAAACTTCAGACGGGCCTGGACATGCGCTGGCTTGAGTAGGGGGACCTTGCGGGCGCTGCAGGATTTTAATCCATGACGGCGTAGTGTATTACTAATGGTTTTCTTTGAGACTGTGGTCCCAGCTCTCTTCAGTTCATTGACCAGGTCCTGCCGTGTAGTTCTGGGCTGATCCCTCACCTTCCTCATGATCATTGATGCCCCACGAGGTGAGATCTTGCATGGTGCCCCAGACCGAGGGAGATTGACCGTCATCTTGAACTTCTTCAATTTTCTCATAATTGCGCCAACAGTTGTTGCCTTCTCACCAAGCTGCTTGCCTATTGTCCTGTAGCCCATCCAAGCCTTGTGCAGGTCTACAATTTTATCCCTGATGTCCTTACACAGCTCTCTGGTCTTGGCCATTGTGGAGAGGTTGGAGTCTGTTTGATTGAGTGTGAGGACAGGTGTCTTTTATACAGGTAACGAGTTCAAACAGGTGCAGTTAATACAGGTAATGAGTGGAGAACAGGAGGGCTTCTTAAAGAAAAACTAACAGGTCTGTGAGAGCCGGAATTCTTACTGGTTGGTAGGTGATCAAATACTTATGTCATGCAATAAAATGCAAATTAATTATTAAAAAATCATACAATGTGATTTTCTGGATTTTTGTTTTAGATTCTGTCTCTCACAGTTGAAGTGTACCTATGACAAAAATTACAGACCTCTACATGCTTTGTAAGTAGGAAAACCTGCAAAATCGGCAGTGTATCAAATACTTGTTCTCCCCACTGCATAGCTCCATAAAAATGTTCTACTTACTGTATATCTGGTTTTAGTCATTTAAGTTTACCCTGAAATAGTTGTAATAATATTTTGCAGTGGCGTCAACAATTTAGCTACCGCTGCTAAATGAATATAGGGAAAACACTGGATAAGTATCTTGACTGGGTAATGCCACAGTAGCCAGCCCTTAAGAGGGAACATCTGTCAAAAACACACACGTGCACACATACACAGACCGACCTGCGTGGTTATCTAACCACAGCAGAGGAATCCGACTACTTTAACTTTCTCAATTCTCAGCAGGTACAGAAATCAAGCTTTCTTCCAGAGAGGAAAATTATTATAATTTTTCTCCAAATGAGTGAGGAAGCGAGCTAGTCGGGGTACAGAGTGGAGGCGTAATGGGCCCGAGCCATTTCCTTAAATAGAGTTGTGGGGCTTCTCCAATCGGGCCAGACTTGAGGCTCACATTCCGGGAATAGCTGTGACATTCTGAGCCACACAAGTACGTAGTCCGCCACAGGAGCAGCTTCCAACAGGTAGACTAGAATTGCAGTCGGGGAGTGAGGCTCCCCGCTATCTTATTGATTTTACAGTCATCTTTCAGACTTTCAGACCTGCCAGGGGTTTTTATTTTTTAAATTTGTAACTTTATTTATTTTGTTCAGAGACATTTTCGACATTAAAGTCCTAAACTACTCTATGGGCACCAGAGAGTCAAGATGTAGATGGTACGGACCTTGAGACCCAACTCTGTGAACGGGTTTGGTGTCTCATATTTTTACATTTTAACAGTGAAATCGTGTTGGAAGCTTTTTTTGCAGAGCTTTGTAAACTACATTTAGTATAAAACTCATGTCATATACAGTCAGCGTTTATGATCACTATGTTGGATGTACAGTTCCAAGATGACATCATATCCTGTGTTCTGAAGATAATGAGCCTATGTTTGTCTATTGTGAATAACATGTGCCTTTTTGCTTTTTGTGGAGGTGCAGAGAATACTCTGAGTTCCTACCCTTCACAGCAGCTGAAGGCTTGGATGCTAGTCACTGCTGATTCATCTCTGAATTGTGATTTATGGTTTACAAAAACGCCTAGGCTATATTCAATTCCATACACCATGGTTCCCACATATTTCTACCTCAATATTACTATTCTTGTAGAATATTCTAGGCTAAAGTCTTTGCCACATGATTTCTGCAGGCCTAGGTGATCACTACCGGATCGAGTCAGGACCCTGTCCTAAACCTCATAACTTGTCCCTAAAGCTGTTCTATTGAGAAGCAAAATAAAGAGGCTATACTGTAGAAATCATGAGACATGGGAATAAGTGCACAATTCTCGTTATGAATGTGAATAACAGGAGTCAGAGAACAGAGTGGAGTACACTGTCAGGTGCTGAAATATTTGATCCGACTTTGACAGGCTCAGCCAGTGCTGGCCAAGCCGCAGTACCTGCCTGTTTGGTGCTGAATAATGTTGGTTAAGTGTGCCTTGAGTTCTAAATAAATCACTGACAGTGTCACCAGCAAAGCACCATCACACCTCTTCCTCCATGCTTCACGGTGGGAACGACACATGCAGAGATAATCCGTTTACCTCACAAATGACACGGCTGTTGGAACCAAACATCTCAAATTTGGACTCATCAGACCAAAGGACAAATTTCCACCGGTCTAATGTCCATTACTCATGTTTCTTCGTGGTTACACGCGGTCTGTGGTTGTTCGCTTTGCTTATTTCAGCTATTATTTTACCAAATAGGGCCATCGTCCTCTCACTCAAACCATGTAATGTTTTTGTCTTATGTTGCACCTACCCAATATTTACCATGAATATTCTCATCATGTTACTGAATGTATCCAGAGTATTTTCAGATTTCGTAGTACAGTAAATGTAAAATGCACATACAATCAACAGTGTAATGTTTGGATTCAGTCTTGTCAGGTGAACTGTCCTAAACTTTGGCCTAGTAATTTTCCCATAATCTACAAACTTTCAAATACTACCATGCGTATGCATATGCTTTTTTTATTATATGATCTTCTGTGTAGAAAATAATAATAATTGATGTTATTTTCCCCCCAGTCTGATTTAGTGCCTAGTCATTGTAGAGGGAAACAAGACACATACTTGTTCCTGGGAGTCGTATCTTTCAGTGATGGGGTCATAATATTTTGTAGCTTAAACCATTCAAAAGATAGAAACACATTTGTAGGAAGAAAACAGAAACCGCTCGGTTCGTTACAACTGCATCTAGCTACTACGTAACTCCGGTTCTATGAACCAAGCGCAAATTTTCTCTTGCGACTCCATTTTCAATTCAGGCGACCCCACATAGGGTTGCGTCCCCTAGTTTGGGAACATTGCCGTATACCCACATTCTTCAGTGGGCATTGCATATACTCACTTCTTAATCCCTACAATTGGTATCAAAGTAGTGTAGTGGAGGTATACACCGTATCACTTAATGAGGCTGATGGAACCGATCAAAATATTTAGCTTAACATTTTTATAAACTATTTCTTCACATTTTAGGCACAGCAATGTGCACACGGCGGTAGGCCTATGCGCGAATGTTCCAAAGTGCAATTTGCGGGAAAACACCATTCTAAAATGCGCATCACACATACGAGCTGTTTCATACACCAAGATGGAAATATCTGTTAGAAATTTTGAAAGAGGGGAGATCTAAAGATGCAACAACTATCATGGGTTGCTAATGACTATGATAATGCCTCTCTGGCTTCTACACAATGAAAGAAAGTTGAAAGAAAACCAATAGAACAGGAGAACGCATATGAGGAAGTCTTTTATAAAATTATTACTTCCATGTTATATGGTAGAATTTTAATATGAAGTAAAATGTTCAGGTTTCAAACAATTAAGGAACAGGAAAAATATAGCAACGTTAATGATAGGCCTAACCGTCATCTGGTAGATGTAAAAGGCTTTCCCAAAAACCTTCTCAATTAAATGTTAACTAGCTATACTAGCTGTAACTCACTAACTATAGTGAACGAAAATATAAACGCAACATGTAACAATTTCAAAGATTTTACTGTTACTGTTACTGTTCATATAAGGAAATCAGACAATTGAAATCCATTCATTAGGCCCTATGGATTTAACATGACTAGGCTGGGGTGTTTCCACACAAAAGGGCTTTATTACAGACAGAAATATGATCCTGCAGGTGAAGAAGCCAGATGTGGAGGTCCTGGGCTGGCATGGTTACACGTGGTCTGTGGTTGTGAGGCTGGTTGGATGTAGTGCCAAATTCTCTAAAACAACGTTGGAGGCGTCTTATGGTAGAGAAAATAACATTGAATTCTCTGGCAACAGCTCTGGTGGACATTCCTGTAGTCAGCATGCCAATTGCATGCTCTCTCAAAACATCTGTGGTATTGTGTTGTGACAAAACTTCACATTTTAGTGGCATTTTATTGTCCGCAACACAAAGTACTGTACACCTGTGTAATGATCATGCTGTTTAATCAGCTTCTTGATATGCCACACCTGTCAGGTGGATGGATTATCTTGGCAAAGGAGAAATGCTCACTAACAGGGATGTAATCAAATTTGTGAACCAAATTTGAGAGAAACAAGCTTTTTGTGCGTTGCGGGATTTTTTAAATTTCATATCATGAAACAAGAGACCAACACCTATTTTACATATTGCGTAAAAAAATGTGTTCAGTGCTACAAAGTAGCGTATGCCTACCTGGCAGAATGATATGATTATTTCAATCCAGTGGCCATTTGTTTTGTAAACTCCATCTCATGTGCTACAGAAACCCTGCTAACCAAACACCTGTGCTAGGTGCCTGTTCGCTTGAATTAAAAGGGTAACTACACTTAAAAATCTACATTTCTTAGATGTTGCCAAGACCTCGAAGGTAGTCTCCTGATGTGCTTGAATTGTTGAATTTTTATGGACTTAGAACATCCAATTTTGTTGTTTTTCTATAAAGAAATGTGTGACTTTAAGAGCGAAAACCTGACACAAAAACAGTGAATTTCTGACTCTGTTGACATCCTCATTTATCTGTTTCAATAGTGCGTTTCCTTTTCCTGTGTGGAAAGAGCGTCCTGAAAGCGTGTAGATCGTGACTGGCTGAACAATAGGAGACCTCACAGAGACCTCACAGAGACGGAGACCTCACAGAGACGGAGACCTCACAGAGACGGAGACCTCACAGAGACGGAGACCTCACAGAGACGGAGACCTCACAGAGACGGAGACCTCACAGAGACGGAGACCTCACAGAGACGGAGACCTCACAGAGACGGAGACCTCACAGAGACGGAGACCTCACAGAGACGGAGACCTCACAGAGACGGAGACCTCACAGAGACGGAGACCTCACAGAGACGGAGACCTCACAGAGACCTCACAGAGACCTCACAGAGACCTCACAGAGACCTCACAGAGACCTCACAGAGACCTCACAGAGACCTCACAGACCTCAGAGACCTCAGAGACCTCAGAGACCTCAGAGACCTCAGAGACCTCAGAGACCTCAGAGACCGCATAGAGACCTCAGAGACCGCATAGAGACCGCATAGAGACCTCAGAGACCGCATAGAGACCTCAGAGACCTCAGAGACCGCAGAGACCTCATAGAGACCTCATAGAGACCTCATAGAGACCTCACAGAGACCTCACAGAGACCTCACAGAGACCTCACAGAGACCTCACAGAGACCTCACAGAGACCTCACAGAGACCTCTCAGAGAGAGACAGAGACAGAGACCTCTCAGAGAGAGACAGAGACAGAGACCTCTCAGAGAGAGACAGAGACAGAGACCTCACAGAGAGAGACAGAGACAGAGAGAGCTCACACTCACACTCTGTGGCTACTGACAGAAGCAGGTGTTTCCCACTTTGTTGTCCGTCCAGCTGAGCTCAGTAGATAGTCAGCCCTACACTACTATTTCCAACCCGGAACAGGAATAGAGGTCATAAATATAAATGGAACTTCAAGAAGGGAAACACACACACTTGCAGTGAAGGCGCGAACACACATGTACATGCTTACTTTGGCTCAACCGTTCTCTTAACAAGAGACAGATAAGAGTTAAGTTACTTCACTTATTCTTTTTAGCTCCCAGTGGAACCAAGAGCCTCAACAGTAACTTTGTAGCATATTAATTTGATCACCCTAATTATTTATTATTCTATGCGGATGCAGCCAACATATAGAAGGTTGTAATGCTGTGGAAAGGTATGCGTCCCGTCCCCATTGTGTGACTAAAGAAGCCATGCCTTCTGTAGCTTCCTGCTCGGCTAATGAGCCCTTCCACACAGCCAAACACACAATTGCCAGGTGACTGCGCTGTACTGACAAGTCAAAGTGCCTGTTTTCATTGTTGAATGATTGAATGACACCGTCGTCTTGCTGCAAGGCAGTGCTTGAAGAGCTGTCGAATCTTGCTCGCTCTCTCTTGCTCTCCCTCCCCTTTCTAACAATCCTTTCTCACAATCTCTCCCTCTATTTCACACATGGTCGGCCTCTCGCTCGCTCTCTGTCTGTGTGTGTGAGATCTAGACAGGGCCCTGTCTGGCTCATCATCATCTCTGTGTCAGATGGGTCAGGTGGGCGGGGCCCTGTCTGGCTCATCATCATCTCTGTGTCAGATGGGTCAGGTGGGCGGGGCCCTGTCTGGCTCATCATCATCTCTGTGTAGGATGGGTCAGGTGGGCGGGGCCCTGTCTGGCTCATCATCATCTCTGTGTCAGATGGGTCAGGCGGGGCCCTGTCTGGCTCATCATCATCTCTGTGTCAGATGGGTCAGGTGGGCGGGGCCCTGTCTGGCTCATCATCATCTCTGTGTAGGATGGGTCAGGTGGGCGGGGCCCTGTCTGGCTCATCATCATCTCTGTGTAGGATGGGTCAGGTGGGCGGGGCCCTGTCTGGCTCATCATCATCTCTGTGTCAGATGGGTCAGGCGGGGCCCTGTCTGGCTCATCATCATCTCTGTGTCAGATGGGTCAGGTGGGCGGGGCTGAGGCCAGGGCTACAAGTCTCTCTGTTCTCCTCTCTTGCTCTTCCTTTTCTTTTTTGTCGTTCACTCTCTCGTTTCTACCATAGTCTTTCTGTCCCTCCATCTTGTTCTCTCTCTTCTGTCCCTCCATCTTGTTCTCTCTCTTCTGTCCCTTTTTAACCTCTTTCATTCTGTCTTCTTGTTCTCACCACCCACCCCTTCCTCCCTCACCTTTCACCACCCACCCCCTCTTCCCTCACCACCCACCCCCTCCTCCCTCACCACCCACCCCCTCCTCCCTCACCACCCACCCCCTCCTCCCTCACCTTTCACCACCCACCCCTTCCTCCCTCACCTTTCACCACCCACCCCTTCCTCCCTCACCTTTCACCACCCTCCCTCACCTTTCACCACCCACCCCTTCCTCCCTCACCTTTCACCACCCACCCCTTCCTCCCTCACCTTTCACCACCCACCCCTTCTTCCCTCACCTTTCACCACCCACCCTCACCTTTCACCCGGATGCGAGGCCCTGGTTTTGGGCCGGGGTAGGCCTGTGGGGGACTGTCTGAGTCCTACGACGAGCTCACTCTCTCACACACACACACACACACACATACACATTGCACACACAGCAGGTGCACATACACACACAAGTGTAGGCACACGTGTAAACACGTGCATACCCACACACACTTGCACACACTCTCTCACTCACTGTGTCTCTCCCTCTCTCCCTCCCTCCCTCAGCCCTGGACTTTTCCTAAGAGAAACCTCACATACCCCAAGTTAGTGTGTCAGCTCAGGATACTTTCTGCAGGCCAGCCCTGTCTGCTGCTATGCTTAGGAACTGAGTCAGCCCAGTATGTTTGCACTGACCTCTCTCTCACTCTTAAGTCTATATGCTTTAATGGCATGAATAACAAAATGTTGCCAAAGCAATATTAGGTTGGTGTTCTTAATGTTTTGTGCACTGTGTATATAACAAATAAATATTGAATACAGAAAGTATTCAAACCTTGACTTTTTACACATTTTGTTACGTTACAGCCTTATTCTAAAATGTATTAAATATATTTTTTTCTCATCAATCTACACACAATACCCCATAATGACACAATACCCCATAATGACAAAGCAATAACAGGTTTTTAGAAATGTTAGCAAATTTATTACAAAAAAACCCCAGAAACCTCATTTACATTAGTATTCAGACCCTTTGCTTTGAGACACGAAATTGAGCTCAGGTGCTTCCTGTTTCCATTGATCATCCTTGATATTTTTGCAACTTGATTGGAGTCCATCTGTGGTAAATTCAATTGATTGGACATGATTTGGAATGGCTCACGCCTGTCTATAAGGTCCCACAGTTGACAGTGCATGTCAGAGCAAAAACCAAGCCATGCGGTTGAAGGAATTGTCCGTAGAGCTCCGAGACAGGATTGTGTCGAGGCACAGATCTGGGGAAGGGTACCAAAACATTTCTGCATTATTGAAGGTCCTCAAGAACACAGTGGCCTCCATCATTCTTAAATGGAAGAAGTTTGGAACCACCAAGACTCTTCCTAGAGCTGGCCGCCCGACCAAACTGAGCAATCGAGGGGGAAGGGTCTTGGTCAGGGAGTAGAAAAAGTCAAGGGGCCTGAATACTTTCCGAAGGCACTGTATGTTCAGATGGAATGTCTGTTAAGGAGTAGTCTAGCACACTGTGGCCTAGCACAGAGCTGTATGTGAATCTCCCTAATGAGTCCTACCTTGTCCTACCATTAATAATATATAGACTAAGATCTTTGTAGAGCTGCATACATTGGTAGTTTACCATGGATGTCACCTTTAGTTCATGACTGTTTTTAGTCTAGTAATTTAGAATGGATTAGTCCCAACAGGTCTCTTCTCTGGCTCTGGCGGTCCTGTGCTGGGGACCCTGTTGCAGTCACTACTGCGTAGCCCTTCTGCTGGCTGGATGCTCTGCCATGGATGACTCGTGGGGGGGGGGGGCATGAGGTCCAGGAGTAGTGTGGTAACTGGGGCCAGTGTGGATGTGGGCTCTCTGTTGTAGTGTTGTCACGATACCAGAATTTTGACTTTGATACCGATTCCAGGTTTAGTTTCGCGGTACTCAATACAAATCACCGTACTCAATACAATCAACGTACTCTATACAATCACCGTACTCTATACAATCACCGTACTCTATACAATCACCGTACTCTATACAATCACCGTACTCTATACAATCACCGTACTCTATACAATCACCGTACTCTATACAATCACCGTACTCAATACAAATCACCGTACTCAATACAATCACCGTACTCTATACAATCACCGTACTCTATACAATCACCGTACTCTATACAATCACTGTACTCTATACAATCACCATACTCTATACAATCACCGTACTCTATACAATCACCATACAATCACCATACTCGATACAATCACCATACAATCACCATACTCGATACAATCACCTGTGGTCGACAGTGGGGGTCAGCATCTCTCTCAGGCGATGCACTTCCATTCTGAGGGCCAGGTTGTCCTCCTCCAGTTCTCTCATGTGCCTACTCGTGAACCAGTTCTTTGTGTTTCGACAGGTTCTCGGCCAGGAAAATTGGTTCCAAAGCGGCACCAACTCTTTGCTGTACTAGAACCGTTCTTTTACCACGTCATGCTTACGTTGGGGTCTGGGGGCGGGGTTACTGTGACCATAATTACCCTTCTTCTCGAACGTAACCTCCGTCGATAGTAATCCAGACGAGCAGCACAAATGTGTTCTAAACGTCTTCTTCTGACCCCAATATAGGATCGCAAAGCCAGGAGAAACATCTGCAGAAAGACGATGTAGTCCGCCATTGTAATTGTTATGCTTGAAGTTGGCGCAAGCGTTTCTGGGAAAGCTAAGACATATGGCGACGTACACAGTGACGTAACGACGTCGTTCGCTGGGCTCTCTAGTCAGTGGAAAAACTTTGAACCAACTTTGAACCAGCACCAGTTCCGAACCAGTTATTTTTTGGTGGAAACGAGGTATTTGAGGAACAGTCATAGCTTACACACAGTGGCTTCGTCCCTAAAGTAGGACTATCCTGGTGTATGTATGTTCGTTCTCATCCCTTGTCCCTTTCCCTCCCAACAACCACTGATATGGAACAAACTTGCAGGTGAAAGTTACATTGTAGTAACTTATCCAGTCAATTCACATGCTGTACTTGCTGTGTCAATGTCCTACTGTCTCTGTCCCTCACTTTTCTCTGTCTTTCTCCCCCTCACCTGACTCTGTATGTCTGTCCCCAACTTTTCTCCCTCTCTCCATTCTTTGGAACACATTAGAAGTTGGTGGGAGTCCGTTTAAGGAAATGTTTGTTATGGTAAGGGCCGGGGCTACAGAGAGCCAGGGCTAGTGTGGATGGGGGTAGGGGTTGATCTCAAAGAGAAACTATGTGTCTAACCAGCGCTGGTTTGGGGAAACTGCACATTCTTGAGCTAGGACCTGTGGTATGCCAGCGCATTCCTCTCTGCTGAGCTGGAGAGTCACTCGGGAAGGGAGGGATATGGGTGTGGGGGCTTTTTCTGTTTTTCTTTCCTTTTTCTTCCCCCCTCACTTGTCATTCTTTCCTCCTTTTGGAGAAGGTTTTGACCCTCGCTTCTTAGCTTTCCTTACGTTTTTGCCTTTTCAAAAAATTTACGTTTCTGACATTTTTCCCTCCCTCAGCCCGTTGCTTTTCCTCTCCTGGAAAATCCTGTTGAGTTGTGTGCGTGTGTGTGTGTGTTCGTGAGTGTGTGTAGGTGCGCGGACTGTGTGCATTGTGTCTCCCACCTTGGCCCAGTTGTGTTTTTTTTTCTCTGTCTGTGGGGGGAAAAGTACAGACAAACCCCTTTCTCTCTGGGCCAATGTCCCCCCCCGGACAGCTGTGCAGAATAAACGATCAGCCCGCGCAGAGAAGCACGAGATTGAACTTCACTCAACTTTCTAGAGTTTTCTCCTTTAGTTACCACTATCAATGTTTCCCTTTTACTGTGGGAACTGTGATTGAATCACTTTCAATGGAACATACCGAAACAAAACAAACTATTCAAGACTTAGAATGCAAAATGAACTGTGCAAGAGATTTTCTTGTAGGCAGAGTGCATTGGAGTAGGATTCTATTGTGTATGACTCAGCCAGTACTCTACACAGACCGGTGTGCCATAACCAATCAGAGCTGCAGTAGGCCTATATGCAAATAGCCATTGCCATATATGGATCTGTGCTATTCACTTTGAACTGGACTGTGTTTATAGCATGAGCGGTCGCCAGTAGATGCACTTGTTTTGATATCAAAGCGAGAGATGCATATAGCCACCTGTGTAATTTTATTCATATTCTTTAATAGTTAGTGAATTATTAGCCCAGTTATAGCTCATTTCTCAACAATGGGGGAGTGGTTGCTTCCTATAAGAGCACAAAATGTGTGCATTTCTAGCCATCTTTGAAATGCAAGCCAGGTAAAAGCCTTTCTTTGTGTCTTAACGAGGCAGTGTTGCATTTTGAGACCGTCTTTAATAAGCTAAGTAGCCAAAGGCAGAGAGTAGCATAATTTGTCAGTTTCTAATAATGGTATGGGAATAATCATGCATTTTATTTTGTAAAGTGGTTTCTTGCATCAAACACAACATCTTCAGTCACCTCCTTGTCTGAAGGACCACTGGATAAACAGGTTCATGTCAAGTTTTTATTTTAAGTCTCATGGAATGTAGGCCTACATTGAACGCCACACATTGGCTGCTACTGTAGGCTCAATGATAGAACAACTATTTCCATGTTAAAATGTTATGGGATGCTTTTTCCTCCATTGTGTTTGATGGTAGGCCACTCTGGTAGGCCTACATTTTGATCAAATAGCCACAGCAGACTACTTGGCCACTGTTAGAACTTTTAACTTCTATACTCCTCCCGTTGCTCTTTTGAGCAAGCTTTTCTGAGGGAGCTAGCATTAGCCACCACTAAATCTTCCCGTGGCTCTTTTCTACAAGCTGGGCCCTCAACGTAGCTGGTCACTGCCATTCATTCAGTAACATTAGCATACACTAATTGCACCTAACGGCTAAACCTCACGTTGTGAAGGCAAGAGAAATCACTTTTATAATAGTAACACTTTTGTAACTCATTTTCCACAATGACTCAACATTATTTCTAGACTATTTTTGTTGTGATGGACATTCAATGAAGAAGTGGTTATCTGTCTGTCTTCTGTCTTGGCTGCTGAATTGGCATCCAACCCGATCTGTAAGATGTGTCATTTGCCACAGCTCACTTAGGCAGCTTAAACTCAGTTGGACAACTGATGGTGATGAAGCCAGGCCAGATTGGCGTACAGGGCAGGATGTTTTTTAGGATTGTTATGTAGCCTAGCCTACAACCTGGCTTACCACTACCTCTGTCATGATGACCATCACAAGTTTGGAAACTCCTACTGGCATGACTCCTCACTCCCATCCTATGTCACCTGCATTGGAGCAGAAGGTACAAGGGCCTGTCATGCCAAATGATGTCCACCTTTTTAATGGTTACAGAAGGGAATTCAGAGTTCAGCACGTTCTCTTCCTTTACTGACCTTAATGGGTATTGACTCCAGCCACTTGGTAAAGTGATCGGTCGCCGTTAGACACCAGCTGTTGCCATTCCTGGACTTGGTGAAGGTTCCGATGAGGTCCAGCCCTAACATTTAAAGTGTTAGAGACTTTATTCTTACCTGTATCTGTGTCATACAGTATGCACACTTACATATTTGTAAGGATACTGACACACACACACATTCTATAATATAATACAACTCAAATAAAGCAACCATTACAAAACAACTTGAATTGGGACACTTACCGATCATGTTCCTTTGATGGGCTTCAACTCCGCCGCCACAGTCTTCCTCCTCTAACTTCTAGCAGGCTAGACAGGGTACTGACCTTTAAGCAAAAGTGACAAAATATGACATTAATTGAAATCATAATAATTTCTGATTATAATAGAATGTGATTGATAAACAAAAGGTTATTTCACTTGCCATTTTGAACCATTTCATGTGTCTGAAGGTACAAACTCTGCCTTCCCGGCGGGCCCAGAGAGGAAATCAGGTCACTATAGACCACCGCTGGCCAATCAGATGGATCAGATTACCGTGTCTGCAGTAACGTTGCAGGAATTAAAGAAATCTACAGCAAAGTTGATACTGTGAGATTTCAAAAAGTTTTAAACCATGACCAGAGAGAGACTGTCAGCGAATACAGAAAAGAGCTGCTGTTTGTATGAGTGAGTTCATGTTGAAGGTCTTACTCAGCACTGTCAACACTTTGTATTCAACAAATGCGTGTTCTTCCTATTTCCATTCAGCGCTACAAGAAGCACTGCAGCAGTAATGAATGAGTAGGACAGTGTATTTATAGGCTTGTGTTGTTGTTATTATTAGCAGCTTGGGTCTTTTAATATCAAGGAATATTTCACTTTCTCTGTTCATAGGAGTAACAACATGAATTTATGCATGAGGCAGAAATTTTGCGGTGTGACTCGAGTTTTGCCATCAGCTGGAAGACCGTGTCCCTTTTTGGTCAGTGTCAGTGGAGGAAAGGGAGAGGGGAGGGATGTTGAGAGGCGGACCCTCAGTCTTCTGCTCTCTCCCTCTGCTGAGACTGACCATCAGATGCAGGCACCATCAGCCCCGTAAAATACAAATAAATAGCAAATTATTTAAATGTATGCTCACTAAGCTGTGCCTTGTAAATAATACAACAACGGATCTATTACCAGTAAAGCCTACCTCAAATTGTTAAATATATATATATTTTTAAATGACCCAAACAAACAATGCATTGCAGCCCAATTCAAGCAAAGCCAATATGAGGAGATAATGTATCGGTTCTATAGCTTACTGATCAAACCTCATTGCTACAGTACTGTTTTTTTTTTTGCATAGGCTTGCGTTTGTCATGTTAAAAAAAAAAACAGATTGGTAGATCTCGGTTTGCATTTTAACTCAAAGTGATCTTGACTCAGAAAAGGTTGGTGACCACTGGTCTAGTGGTTCATTAAAATTACAGTACGTTTCTTAATTGTAACTAAGTGGGCAATACACCTGGGTAAAATATAGTTGCGTTTTGGAGGAAGCAGAAGAAAAGTGACAGATTGCAGAGGGGGAAGAGAAGGGTTGATAGTGGGGTAATTACTGCTGTAAACAATGTGACTGTCAAACATTGGACTCATGCTAAGCTACATAGTTATATTGTTGGCTTTTGTGAGAGAAATGTATCTACCGTATCTAGCTAGCTGGCTAACAAGGTAAGCTGATCTTTCTCTACTTCACACTCTGTGGTGTTATTTACTGTGCAAACAGAGAATAAACGGGAAATAAATGTTTGTGGATCTGGTATAAACAAGTCAATGTATGTATATACTGTAAAATGCTAACCAGACGCGTGCCACACCAGGCACGATCAGGATACGCAGGTTGAAATATCAAAAACTCAATCAATTATATTAATTTGGGGACAGGTCGAAAAGCATGAAACATTTATGGCAATTCAGCTAGCTAGCTTGCTGTTGCTAGATAATTTGTCCTGGGATATAAATATTGGGTTGTTATTTTACCTGAAATGCACAAGGCCCTCTACTCAGACAATTAGTCCACAGATAAAAGGGTTTTTAGTAATCTCTCCTCCTTCAGGCTTCTTCTTCAGACTTTATATGGCGGTTGGCAACCAACTCTAAGGTACATTACCACCACTGACTGGGGTGTGGACCTCAGTTCATCTTTCAATCACCCCTGTGGGTATATGCTCCTAAAAACCGATGTGGAGATGGGAGAGGTGGGTCTTGCAGCACGTCAAGCGTCACAAATAAAACCAAGTTCTATTTTAGCACCTGGCAACGCAGATGCTCGTTTATGCTCGCGAGCAGTGTGGGAGCAATGATTGAATAACATGTATATGTAAATTTATTTTTGCAACGCGAGTGGTGTGGGCAGCATGTCAGTCATCTGTTCAGTTTTTTTGCTTTGATCAGTTTGTCATGTCTACTCCCGCTCTGGTGCTCTACGTTGCAGGTCTACTAACTATCGGTCCTGGCAACCCATTATTAGCACATCTGGCAACCATCATTACGCACACCTGCGGCCCATTATTAGACACACCTGGACTTCATCACTACCTTGATTACTCCCCATTATTTAGCCCTCAGTTGTCATCAGTCCTTAGGAGTTATTGGTTTTTGCTCACATTCAGTAAGCGTCACATTTTTATTCTTTTGTATCTGTTCCATATTAAACTCAACTTTTTTCTTATTCCCGGTGTATACGTTACATAGGTAGCAGTTATGGCTCGCTGCAGCGCCGATGTTTACTGGGGAACCGCTTGGTTGCGCATGCTTATAAAAGGTGTAATTGATTTGACAATTGAAAAGGTCTTTAGGCATCCAATTATTTTGGAGTGGGTTTTGTGGAGGAGGTTAGAAGAATCCGTTGTATTTCTAGTCATCGGTTTCTTTGTCATCTATAATCTGTCAGGTATTTGGGATGACTGAATTGTTAAATATCAAGTAACTGTTTTCCTTCCTAGTGACTTTTGAGGTAGTGGTGGAGAGTCCACTCCAAAAGAATCGATTCCTCAACTCGTTTCGCGTTGACTCCGATTTCTACATTCTGCCAGTGAATTGAAGGTGAACAAATGCGTCAGTTTAATTTGGCCAAAATGTGCCTATAGCTTATTTAATGAAACCCTGGCCGTATTTTACCTAGGTAATATATAGCAAAGCATGTCATCGCCGATTCCCAATGGCATGTTCACTTTCTCATCCATAAACGCATCTCAAGTGCAAATACTGTTCAGCAGCTTTTTATTAGGAGGTACGTCTACCATGGATCGCTAAAGTAAGGATTATGCTCACACTTTAAATATTATGGTGACACCTATACATTTGTCAGCCAAACACGCATTATCTGTGTAGCCTATTATCGTTTAGACATGACGTTGAAATAAAAACGTCCACTCCAGGCTTTTGTCATTAGTCTATTGAATAACCAAAAAATGAAGAACTACATGGGCAGTTTGGAAAAACTAATCCCGTGTGAATCGTCCTCTGGAATAACGCTGATGCTTGGATAATAATTACGTGACCAACGCCTCTAGTATTACTAGTCTCGTCTGAATAGGGCTATATAATACGGCAAAGATAATTTTTGTCGCATAGAATGCGCCGCTTCGCTTCATCTCATGGGATGTCAAGGCTGAGCAGAAATATTAGTAGGAGGAGTTGGTATCATAGAAATAATCTATTGAAAGGACTTGGTACCTCTAACTCTGATTTTTATTTCTATGGTTGGTATACTGTCTAGTCTCTGCTGTACCATCCATGGGGGTTGTGAGACACCAGACCCGCAGGGAGACAGTTGGGCTGAGCTCAGGAAGTGAGAGAACCACACATGCCTTTGCAAAGTGGCCCCCAGGTGAAAAACACATCTGTGTTTATACTCGGACCAAAGGAAGCATCCTTCTTGATGAGTGACATAACTATGGTGGTTGATCACACTAAGGCATTGAGTAAAAGTGGTCATTTTGTCTGTTGCTCTTTCTGTCTGTGTCCTGACCCAGACCTGTTGCTATGTCTCTTTCTGTCTGTGTCCTGACCCAGACCTGTTGCTCTGTCTCTTTCTGTCTGTGTCCTGACCCAGACCTGTTGCTATGTCTCTTTCTGTCTGTGTCCTGACCCAGACCTGTTGCTATGTCACTTTCTGTCTGTGTCCTGACCCAGACCTGGTGCCTATGTCTCTTTCTGTCTGTGTCCTGACCCAGACCTTTCTTCTCTCTGTGCTCAATCATAATCCATTGTTGAGGAAAAAAAAGCATATTTTATGCAAAAAACGAAGGCTGTTGGCAGGGGAGGGGTTGTCTCTCTCTCTCTGTGTGTGTGTGTGTGAAGAGAAATAAAACAAACTATGGCCTTAGAAAGCTACACCCTCAGCGGTGGCAACAGTGGTTTGTTTGCTGGGCAGGGGTGCCATGCAGAGTTCACCAGTCAGGCAGCACGCCATTGTTTCACCTAGAAAAGCCAGCGGAGGAGGAGAGAGGGAGCTATTAGAGGGTGAGAAAGGCAGACTGACACCTTTCAGCGGGAGAGACAAAAATGAAGAGGAACAAGTGAGTTTGAGAGAGACGCAGTGGGTGGAGGGTGAAAGAAAGAAGGGGAGAGGAGGATTACTCCGTAAGGTGCAGCTACTCACGGTTTCCATTCCTCTTCCTCATCCCCTCCACTGTGTCTGCTTTTCTTCAGATTCCCCCCCCTCCCTCTTCTCTCTCCCTCCTTTTTCTTCCGGAGTTGGATGAGGTTAGCACTTCTACCGTGAGGGGTCAGCGCTGGTTGGGATAGAGGGGGAGGAAAGAGAGGGGGGACACAGACTTCAGAACTCTCCCAACTCCTCCCTCCTCGCTGCATTCCTCTGAGTTCACTAGCGGCGTGTTTCCCAAGCCTAGCGGCCCCACTTTGACCTCTGAACTCTGTGAACTGACCTCTTGACAGGCAACGTCTGGGTAGATGTCCTATTTCTCCACCTTTCCATCTCTGTTGTAGAGGAAGTGTTCTCATCTTCTTTGAGACTCGTCCATCTGTTGGTGACTCTGGTTCTTCCAAACCCCGGGGTGCGTCTCAATAGTAGTTTGTTGAGTCTCTTTGTCATACCTTTATACTGTAAATGTAATGATGTGTCAACAAATTCCCACAAGCGGGGCGTATGCAGGAGAGGATACCACTTTAGACATACCGTGTGTGTGTTTCATGTTTCAATGTCAGTGAAATACCTTTCTTGCAAACTCAAAACTCAATGCAATTATCAATAACAATTTATTACTAGAAAAAACACACAGTAAATAAGAATTAGAAATATGAAATACACAAAGTAAGTAAGCATACCATGAAAAGTCAGTTCCAATACCAGATATGCATGTGCAGGGATTCTGGAGTGATGAGGTAGATATTTAGATAAACAGAGTAGCAGCAGCTTATATGTGAGTGGGTGTGCAGATGTGTACAGTCAGTATAAATGTATGTGCATTATGTGTGAGTGAGCAAATGATGGAGTGTGTGTGTGTGTGTTGGAGTGACAGTATGTGTGAGTGTGTAGGGCCCTGTGAGTGTGCATAGAGGTCCTGGATGGCGGGGAGCTCGGCCCCAGTGATGTACTGTGCTGTCTGATAGAGGTCCTGGATGGTGTGGAGCTCAGCCCCAGTGATGTACTGGGCTGTCTGATAGAGGTCCTGGATGGTGGGGAGCTCAGCCCCAGTGATGTACTGGGCTGTCTGATAGAGGTCCTGGATGGTGTGGAGCTCGGCCCCAGTGATGTACTGGGCTGTCTGATAGAGGTCCTGGATGGTGTGGAGCTCGGCCCCAGTGATGTACTGGGCTGTCTGATAGAGGTCCTGGATGGTGTGGAGCTCGGCCCCAGTGATGTACTGGGCTGTCTGATAGAGGTCCTGGATGGTGTGGAGCTCGGCCCCAGTGATGTACTGGGCTGTCTGCACAACCCTCTGTAGCGCCATGCGATCGAGGGTGGTGCTATTGCCATAACAAGCAGTGATGTAGCCAGTCAATATGCTCTCAATGGTACAGCTGTAGAAACTTTTCAGGATTTGAGGACCATGGGGAAGAGGTACTGAGGGGGAAGAGGTACTGAGGGGGAAGAGGCACTGAGGGGGAAGAGGCACTGAGGGGGAAGAGGCACTGAGGGGGAAGAGGCACTGAGGGGGAAGAGGCACTGAGGGGGAAGAGGCACTGAGGGGGAAGAGGCACTGAGGGGGAAGAGGCACTGAGGGGGAAGAGGCACTGAGGGGGAAGAGGCACTGAGGGGGAAGAGGCACTGAGGGGGAAGAGGCACTGAGGGGGAAGAGTCACAGAGAGGCACTGAGGGGGAGAGTCACTGAGGGGGAAGAGGCACTGAGGGGGAGAGGCACTGAGGGGGAAGAGGACTGAGGGGGGAGAGGCACTGAGGGGGGAGAGGGGGGAAGAGTCACTGAGGGGGAAGAGGACTGAGGGGGGAGAGGCACTGAGGGGGAAGAGTCACTGAGGGGGAAGAGTCACTGAGGGGGAAGAGGTACTGTTGCGCCTTGTTCACGACCGTGTGTGTGTTTGGACCGTTTTAAGTCTTTAGTGATTTAGACACAGAAGAACTGGAAGCTGTCTACCTGCTCCACTGTCTACCTGCTCCACTGTCTACCTGCTCCACTGTCTACCTGCTCCACTGTCTACCTGCTCCACTGCCGCCCCGCCTGTAGTTCTCGCCCCCTGTTTCCTGTGGTCCACGATCAGTTCTTTGGCCTTGCTAACGTTGAGGGAGAGGTTGTTGCTCCGGCACCACACTGCCAGGTCACCGTCGCCGGTGATCAGGCCTACCACCGTCGACGTGATGATGGTGTTGGAGTTGTGCGCTTAACAACTTTTGCATTCTGGGTTGTTGGCGTGTTTTAGCACAAGGTGAATGGATAACCTTTCAAAAAGCACTGAACATAATCCCATGTTAATAAAGCTTGATCTCCCTCCCGGCTAGACAAGGAATGGGTGAATGGCAATGCCACTCGGAGACAGAGGGAGGAAGACTGTTTTTGGCCGTCATCTATATGTGAAGGGGGAGAGCAGGGGTAGGGAGGTGAGAGGAACTGGGAAGGAGGAAGTGAGAGCCCCAAAGATGAGTAGGCTATTGTATAAGCTGCCTGCTGTTCCCCTGCACAGCTGACTAAAGGGAGGGTGGAGGGAGAAGGGAAGTCAAGAGGGAAGGAAAGAGTGTGTTGAGGAGTATTGTAGACAGTAGGACAGCCATTGGAGAGAGGGAGAGAGAGCAGGCCTCAGTCCAAGTCAAACGGAGGGCTCTAAATTTAGGAGGAAGGTGTTACTGGGGGTCATGAGTACTTTATTAAACTGGGCTTTTAGCCCAGAACTACAGGCAGTAGGCAGCTCTGGGACGGACACCACTATATTTGTATTTAGTAAGGTGCACATGTGCGTATGCGTGTGTCTGTACCTGTGTGTGTGTGTGTGTGTGTGTGTGTGTTTGTGTGTGTGTGTGTGTGTCTCTTCACAGTCCCTGCTGTTCCATAAGATGTATTTTTATCAGTTGTTTTTTTGATCTGATTGTGAAGAGACCTCATGTCTTGTGGGGTTCGCATGGGTGTCCAAGCTGTGAGCTAGTAGTTTAAACAGACAGCTCGATGCATTCAGCTATATGAGACAATAGGCCTATATGTGTTGTCATCTTTTCATTCAGAGAGCTTATTGTTCCCTGGCTATTGCCAAGGCCCCGGCCCTTTAGTTGACCCTGTAGATACTAGATGGTCTCTATTTAATACATCCTGGCTGGTGCTCCTCCACAGTAAAATCCCTATCATCTTCATTTGGTCCTGAAGCAAGCAGTGTAGCCTCAGTTTAGAGTGTCTCTGGGCAAGGCTCTGGCTTGTAGTAGCGTACAGAGATCTTCTGAGAGTACAAGTGCTAATCTAGGGTCAGTTTTCCTTTTAGATCATAATGATAAAGATTACATGGAAGATACCGGTCTTCAGAGGGAAGGATTACTCTGCTCACTCACTCTCTTCCTTCTGTCGCTCTCTTTTTCTCTCACTTTCTCTCTCACTTTCTCTTCCTCCTTTCCTTATACTACTCCTCTTTCACCTGTCCCTCTCTCCTCTTTTTCCTGCTATCTCCTCACACCTTCCCTTCATCCTGCTGGCTGGCTGGCTGTCTGTCTGTCTGTCTAAATGGCAGTGTTCCCGAAGGGGACACTTAATCATAGGAGACCACAGAGCCAAAAGTAAAAATAAATACAACAATTAGCAATTAGGGTTATGTGCCTTGCTCATGTGCACATCGGCACATTTTTCACCCCGTTAGTTCGGGGATTCAACCCATCGGCCTTAACCGCTAGGCTACCTTCCGCCCCACTATATAACCGCTAGGCTACCTTCCGCCCCACTATATAACCGCTAGGCTACCTTCCGCCCCACTATATAACCGCTAGGCTACCTTCCGCCCCACTATATAACCGCTAGGCTACCTTCCACCCCACTATATAACCGCTAGGCTACCTTCCACCCCACTATATAACCGCTAGGCTACCTTCCGCCCCACTATATAACCGCTAGGCTACCTTCCGCCCCACTATATAACCGCTAGGCTACCTTCCGCCCCACTATATAACCGCTAGGCTACCTTCCGCCCCACTATATAACCGCTAGGCTACCTTCCGCCCCACTATATAACCGCTAGGCTACCTTCCGCCCCACTATATAACCGCTAGGCTACCTTCCGCCCTTCTATATAACCGCTAGGCTACCTTCCGCCCCACTATATAACCGCTAGGCTACCTTCCGCCCCACTATATAACCGCTAGGCTACTTTCCGCCCCACTATATAACCGCTAGGCTACCTTCCGCCCCACTATATAACCGCTAGGCTACCTTCCGCCCTTCTATATAACCGCTAGGCGTGAGCTCTGGAGTGACCTCTGGAGTGACCTCTGGAGTGACCTCTGGAGTGACCTCTGGAGTGACCTCTGGAGTGACCTCTGGAGTGACCTCTGGAGCGTACTGCAGTATTACTGCATTATTACTCTATTGACCTACTTCTCTCGTCATCTATCATAATTGAAGAGGAGGATTACATTAGCCTTCGTCTGTCGGCCTGATTTGTTTCAAGGGAAGGGATCACTGCCACTACCTCGCTCTCCAACCGAAGCAGAGAGGAGACCAATGGCATAAAGGCTCACACACCGTGGCGGTCAGCCAGTTAAGGTTTCCTCTTCTCAGCGGCGGTCAGCCAGTTACAGTTTCCTCTTCTCAGTGGCGGTCAGCCAGTTACAGTTTCCTCTTCTCAGTGGCGGTCAGCCAGTTAAGGTTTCCTCTTCTCAGTGGCGGTCAGCCAGTTAAGGTTTCCTCTTCTCAGTGGCGGTCAGCCAGTTACAGTTTCCTCTTCTCAGTGGCGGTCAGCCAGTTAAGGTTTCCTCTTCTCAGTGGCGGTCAGGCCTGAGCCCCACAGCCGTGACCCGGGAGTATGTATAGCCTCTTTCCCAACCTTATAGGAATGACAATGTTTCTGCGACGTCCATGCTCACTGCTGCTGAGACTAAAATAGGCTCCGCTACCCCACAGGATATGTATAGATGCCTCACTGCTTAGGGCTCAACGGGTGAACAAGCAAACAACCCACCCAGTCTGGAATTATAGAAACAGCACCCCTATTGGAATTCCTTAAAATCATTTGATCTCACTGATTAGTAAGGATGTGCATATGTATCCAGATACAGTTGAAGTCAGAAGTTTACATGCACCTTAGCCAAATACATTTCAACTCAGTTTTTCCTGACATTTAATCCTGTTTTAGGTCAGTTAGGATTACCACTTTATTTTAAGAATGTGAAATGTCAGAATAATAGCAGAGTGATTTATTTCAGCTTTTATTTCTTTCATCACATTCCCAGTGGGTCAGAAGTTTACATACACTCAATTAGTATTTGGTAGCATTGCCTTAAAATTTTTTAACTTGGGTCAAACGTTTCAGGTAGCCTTCCACAAGCTTCCCACAATAAGTTGGGTGAATTGTGGCCCATTCCTCCTGACAGAACTGGTGTAACTGAGTCAGGTTTGTAGGCCTCCTTGCTCGCACATGCTTTTTCAGTTCTGCCCACAAAGTTTCTATAGGATTGAGGTTAGGGCTTTGTGATGGCCACTCCAATACCTTGACCCATTTGCGACCAAGCTTTAACTTCCTGACTGATGTCTTGAGATGTTGCTTCAATATATCCAATTTTCCTTCCTCATGATGCCATCTATTTTGTGAAGTGAACCAGTCTCTCCTGCAGCAAAGCACCCTCACAACATGATGCTGATACTTTTGTACCTGTTTCCTCCAGCATCTTCACAAGGTCCTTTGCTGTTCTGGGATTGATTTGCATTTTCCCACCAAAGTACCTTAATCTCTAAGAGACAGAACGAGTCTCCTTCCTGAGCGGTATGACGTCTGCGTGGTCCCATGGTGTTTATACTTGCGTACTATTGTTTGTACCGATGAACGTGGTACCTTCAGGTGTTTGGAAATTGCTCCCAAGGATGAACCAGACTTGTGGAGGTCTACAATTTATTTTCTGAGGTCTTGGCTGATTTCTTTTGATTTTCCCATGATGTCGAGCAAAGAGGCACTGAGTTTGAAGGTAGGCCTTGAAATACATCCACAGGTACACCTCCAATTGACTCAAATGATGTCAATTAGCAGAAGCTTCTACAGCCATGACATAATTTTCTGGAATTTTCCGAGCTGTTTAAAGGCACAGTCAACTTAGTGTATGTACATTTCTGACCCACTGGAATTGTGATATAGTGAATTATAAGTGAAATAATCTGTCTGTAAGATAGATAAATAGATAGATAGATAGATAGATAGATAGATAGATAGATAGGTACTTTATTGATCCCAGAGGGGGAAATTTCTTTGTCAAGCAGCTACAACAACAAAACACAGGGCAGGTGCAAAATGCCACAACAAAAGTACACAAAAGACAGATACACAATACATGATCATCTGTTCACAATTCCAGTTCCATGGCTTTCATACTCACCATACATGTCACCCATTAAGCATGTTTGGGATGCTCTGGATCGACATGTACGACAGCGTTTTTCAATATCCAGCAACTTCTCACAGCCATTGAAGAGGAATGGGACAACATTCCACAATCAACAACCTGATTCACTGAGTTCCTGATATGAACTGTAACTCAGCAAAATCTTAGAAATTGTTGTATGTTGCGTTATATATTTTTGTTCAGTGTAGCTGTCATGTGGGAATGGTCTTTCGGGAAATGGCGGTTAAAGACAAGTACACTGAATTTAGACTACCAAACAATAAAATGACTTTCATTATAATTATATCAAACAAGTAAGCCAACACAGAAGTATTGTGTTTGATCCTAAATAATATTGAAGTCATCTCAATGACACGTTCACATTTCCGTAGGTTCAATTTAGGGGTAATGCTTTTTCTAATTAATAGGGGTCTTTATTTGGATAGTGTAGTGAACATGAAAACTGGCTTCTTCATTTTGTTTAAGGAGAAAATTCTAAATAATTCAATTACTGGATGCAATGTAGTAGTCTAGCTTACTGTAGGCTATTTGGAATCTGAAACAACTGAACTAGGCCTGTATGAGCTTGTTTCAGATCTCCAACCCTGACCTCATCCATCAAGTTAGGTCTGACTACTAGGCTACCAGTCATTACATGTAGATACTGTATATTCCAGAGGGAATCGTTGATATGTTGTCAATCTTTTATTTTACATAACATAGATAACATTTTCTTTGGAAATATTATTTAAAGTACATAATCGTTAGTATTTTAAAGATAGACATTTTTGAAAAGTACTTACCAATCTGCTGTGGAAAAGTTGTTCCTGGAGTGTCTTAAAAAAATTACTTTATCCAGTGTCCAGAAAAATGTATTTGTGTGATATTTTAATATGCACATACAGTATTACTGACATCACCTAATTTGCATATTTTTAAAATTTATTTCAAAACATTTTATTACAGTAAAGTATCAATTTATTACATTCAACTGGTAAAAGTAGATTTTGATATGATTAAGGGAAAACATTGACCCTATGAGGGTGCGGTGCCTGGCCCTCATCTGTTTTCCTGTATCAGATTTCAGATCAGATTGGGGCTTTCATTCCACTAGACTACCTCATGTTTCTGCAGTGAGAAGGATTCACCATCTTCATTGAATGTTTTCATAATTTATTTGCACATAATCGCCAAAAAGCCTACTATTATGCAAATTACAGAGCATCATGCTCTCTCCCACCGTTTAAATTAATTTGACCACAGCGTACACTACACACACACACACCCTGGTACCGGGAGGCGTCAGCAGTGTTTCTCTGTCAACGCTCACTTTGTGATTGACAGGTGCCAGTCCTATCAATAGTTCACTAGAAGATGCATATCGTTCATTCTAGCGAGTGAGGGCTCGGCAGACTTTTTTTCTGACTTGGGAATTGTAAAAAAAAAAAGTAGCTTGGATAATTTAAGTGGAAAAAGTACCTGGCTGAAAATTAGTGTGTAACCGGGTGTTCAGCCGACAGCCGACGCTAATGGAAAACACTGCACACCTGTCTGTAACATTCAAAAAGTCGCACCATTCTGAATAAGCCACTTATGTTGTACTATAGATTGCTGCACTAAACATTCCTCTCTTTTTCTCCTCCTTCCCTCTCTCTCTTCCTCTCCCAGTGGTGATCAGCCAGTGGCAGGGAGAGCCTAAGGAGCGCGTCATCTCCCTGGTCCTCACCCACCTGCCCCTGCTCAAGCCAGGCAACGTCGAAGCCAAGGGCGAGTACATGCGCCTCCTTCCACGCATCCTGGCACACACCATCGAGCACGGCCGCCATCTGGAAGAGTCGCGCCAGCTCCTCTCCTACGCCCTCATCCACCCGGCCACCTCGCTGGATGACCGCGCTGCCCTCGCCCTCTGGCTCAATCACCTGGAGGAGCGCGCCGCCGCCCGGGGTGACTCATTGGAACGGCTGCCCCCCGCCCCGGCCTCGCACCACCAGACGCCACCCTCGACTCTTTCCTCGTCGGGTTCCAGTTTGGGTTCCTCCGGGGGCCACCTGGGTCACCTGTATCACCATCAGCGCTACGGCTCAGACGATCGGCTCAATGGCTGGCAGGGGTCGAGGGACTCTGGGTTGGGCAGTGGATGGCAGCAGCAGGGGCAGGGAGGGTGTGAGAATGGTGGCCACCTGGCACTCTACCCGTCCTCGTCGGTACCCGGGAGTATCAACACGGTGGGCACGGGCGGCAGCAACACCAGTGAGTGTCTTCTTTTTTGACTTCCTGCTTTTTATAGTCTGGCATGGCTTCCTTTCCTCTCCTTCTTCACTTTCTATCTGTAGCAGCACTGATCTGAAAGGAGTCCAATCAATCCATCAAATTGTATTCATAAAGCCCCGTTTACATCAACCGTTGTCACAATGTTGTCACAGTAGTAACATAACATAGCAGACATAAAACAAACGCCTGAGCGGAGTCCCCACATCCGGTTTTCAAGGGAAAAGGAAGCTAGGTTGATGGTACTGCACTCCTAAAAAACCGAATACATCTGGTTGTTGTCGACCCCGCTGAGGGTGTCACAGTAGTAACCTGGCCTAGGCCCGTAAAGAGTTATGGCCTTTCAGGCCTTTCACCGTCAGTTGTGGTGAATTAATGGAGACGAAGAAAGGAAAGGAAGCTGTGTTGCCTCCTCCACTTCTTGTGGATGTTTTGGATTGGAAGACTCACTCAGCAGTTTGCATGTGCTTAATCAGGGTTCCTGATTTCTACTGATGAGAGTGTGGTCTTTATTAATTGGACTTGACTCGCCTCAGGTGACACTTAACACCTTTTTAATTGTGTTAGTAACCTTTTTAAATAAAGTGGCATCAAAGTCTCGAGTCTAGATGACCCCCAACACACACGCACAGTTTTCCTGTCATGTCAGTCATTGCAGACATTATAGAGCTATTTATACATTTTAAGGAATGTCCAGATCAACTAGCCCATGTCAGCTAACGTTTTCTTTAGCTAGGTTTTTAAGCCTATAGATTTTGTTGTAATGTTTGAGTCACTCAAATATCACGAGCGCACATAAGACATTGTAAAATAGAATAGCAGGAAATGTGCTTTAAAATGGCAAAACAAGAGTGGTGTGAACAGTTTGTATCATGAACAGTGCTTGTGCCCACAGAAATAGACGCTCGGGGGGGCAACCTTTGTTCTAGAGCCTCAGCCGGGAACCAATGCCGTCAGGCCCGTCACACAGGTAAAACCAAGCCAACCAGCCACTAGCCACCTCTGGACGAACAACTGGAAAATGTCTACCCATGGTCCTCCGGCCCAGCACTCAAAAGATATTCAGATTGAACATATGTGGTTAGAGCAGGATATTTCCAGCTGAAGAATGCAAGGGTGTTTTTTTCTCAGATG